>JAPMOR010080445.1:696637-818588 GCA_026543865.1 Argiope aurantia | reverse complement strand
TGTGTGTGTGTGTGTGTGTGTGTGTGTGTGTGTGTGTGTGTGTGTGTGTGTGTGTTCATTTCATTTGCCATTTTTTTTCTAAAGTAATTCTAATTTATGTATGTTGACCTTCTTTTTCTATTTTACCATGTTTATTTGTATAAATATCCATCATTTTAATATGATACGCAATAAAGATAAATTCAGGCACGCCAAAACGGCAAATAGCAAAACATGGAATGCCTGAATAGATTTTAAGAAATTGTGGCAAACATAAATCGGTTCTCTTTCACACGTACGTTGTCTTACTGGCCGTCTTATAGCTGGCTGAGTGTAAACCCACCTTATATTAAAACACAGAGCGCAATACATTGTAATACAACTGACAGCGGTATATCTTTGCCTAATTGTATTGACAGATAATGAAAGTGGATTTCCGATTCATAAAATTTAAAATGTAAAGATTTATCAATGAATTTTTGACGATTACATTAAATTTCTTTTTCTCTACAAGAAAATAAAAATCGTCCTCAGCCAAAATTTTAAATTCCAATAAATATTTATATCAAAATATCGTTTGCAAGTATATTTCTTTTTATCTATTGCAGTTTGCATGCAAAAAAATATATAAAAATTCTAAATCAAACGTTTAATTTGGTAATAAAAATGATGCTTTTATTTCTAATTAACAGAAAATAACTTGTATAATTTGATCTAGAAGCTACATTTTATTTTACTTTGCAGTGCAGAAAAGTCAGTAGGTTCTCTGAAAGTAAGTTATTTCGACAAGTTGATCTTTTAATCTTTGAGCAGATGCGCCAAGGCGGTTTCACCCATGCCGGAAGGAACATCAGGCTGACAGTCCTGGATCGACTTTTTTTTATAGATAAGACCGCATTTGACCAGCAAAAAATATTCATCAATCTCAAACTTCTTTTTATAAAAAGTTAATTGGTTCCAGCTCTAAAAAATTACTTTACCTGTATATTGCGGTTCAAATTCTTTTTTTTCTAAAAAAGCTAATGATAATTCTGGAATAAAAAGACTAGTTAAATATAAAAATAATTTTTTTCAAACCACTCCTTTATTTCTTCATTAAATATATAGAATGCTTTTTTATATTAGACTTTTTTCAGTTTTAGTCCTAAATTTTAATATAAAAAGTCATTGGAGATATGTATGTTCCATATCTCCTCCAAAATAACACGTCCAGATTCAACCAATTTTTCCAAACTAATTGTCAAAAACAAGACAAAAAATACTGTCAACTTTTCAAATTGAGAAATTTAATTAAATATTCAATTAGTCAAAGATTAACTGAGATTTTGCCTTTTCCCGTATTACCTTTTGAATAAATTATTCACCGAATAATATTATCGTGTCCTCTTAAAATTATTATATATATTTAATTTTATCAGTTTCATTTCCATGCAATTTTTTTCTTAATTTTTTTATTAACTTTTCAAAATTTAATAATTGATGCAGAGAATTTTGAATCAGGAAATTTATAGATGCTTCTTTGCTAGATAACTGTGATAGTTCTAATCATTTTACCTTTATATTTTGGTATTACTTTTTAAAAAAATTAAAATATTTTGGTTATTTTAACATTGATTTTAAAAGAATTCTAAATTTTCTTTAACTAGACTTTAAAAAATTTTGCCAAAAAAAATCGTCTATCCATTTTACTTGCTCCTGAAGATTAATTGATTAGTCCCTATCAGCTTATTAAAGTCTAAAATTTAATTAAATATCAGTTGATTAAAAACTAAGCAAAATCTGGTGATCAGCTATATTTTTTGAAAATAATATCTCATAATAAAAATTATTTTTACGCTACTTTAAAAGTCAAAACATTACCTTTTCAATGATTCAATTTTATTTTCATATAATATTTCTTTAATATAATTAAAATTTTGAAATTTAATTTGAGAAAGAATCTTTAAAAACCTTTTTTATTGAATTTAAGTTAGTTTTATTATTCCATCAAATCATTCATTGACATAAATCTGCCAATGTTAAAACTAAGATTTAAAAAAAGGATTGCATTCTTTGAACATTAAATATGAATAAGATTTTCAATCCAGCTTTTATTACCCTAGTAGCACACAAATATTGCACAATATTGTATGACATTGATCAGCATTCGCAATATTGTATAATATTGTTGAATATTGATTGATATCATATAATATCCCACAATATCATACAATATTGTGGAACAGGATGTGCTATCCGTATTTGTAGTATATATATATTCCTCAATTTGCACGCACTATAATTTTGCAACAGACTGACTAAATTTATGTTTTCTTGTCTTATAAAATAATAAGATGAAATTTAAAATAATTTCATTCCAAATTTATTGCTTAATAGCCATACATGAATATTCGGAGAAAATAAGTTGGTCGCCAAAAGCAGCGGGACCATTATAAAAAATCTACATGTACATTGGTGTGCAAAACTTAAGCAACAGGTATGTTTTTTGCCATAACTTCACGAGAAATCATCTGAGAGATATGAAATTCAGAAATGAGATACAGCATTTTGTTCTGAAAGAATGACGAAAGCATAGTTGCGCAGAAATGAATACAATGCATACAGTATGGAATCAAACAAAAAACGGCTTTATTGAACTCATAGTATCGTTACACATGATTGTCTGTCCAAGAGGAAGAACCGCAAGCAGATGTTCCTTAGTATGGGATATGCCCTCCCCTTACTGCAATGGTTGCTTCGCACCGTCTCCCCATACTCAGCACCAGATTGTCCAACAGTTCTTGAGGTAAGAGTGCCCATTCCTCAATCAGCATCTGTTTAAGTTGTCGAGTATTCTCAGGAGGATGTAATCGTGCCACAAGGCATCTCCCCAAAGCATCCCACACATGTTCCATCGGATTGAAATCAGGGGAGCACGCCGGCCAATCCATTCGAGTGATATCTTCAATTTCCAGGATCTCCTCAACAGCAAGAGTCCTTCCTGTGTGGCCGTGCATTGTCATCCATAAAAACGAAGTCTGATTCAATGGCACCTCGGAACAGATGCACATGGGGAAGGATCACCTCCTGACAATAGCGATCTCCAGTTACAGAACCTCTGTCGAAAACGTGGAGCTCAGTCCGCCCGTTCATTATAATGCCTCCACAGACGAACACTCCAGGACCACCGATACGGTCTCTTTCCGTGATGTTACAAGCGATTCCCAAAGCCAGTTGATTTGGAGAGAGGTCGGGACACGGTTTCATCCCAGTAACATCACGAAAAGAGACCGTTTCGGTGGTCCTGGAGTTGTCGTCTGGGGAGGCATTATGATGAACGGGCGGTCTGAGCACCACGTTTTCGACAGAGGTTCTGTAATTGGAGATCGCTATTGTCAGGAGGTGATCCTTCCCCATGTGCGTCTGTTCCGAGGTGCCATCTAATCAGACTTCGTTTTTATGGATGACAATGCACGGCCACGCAGGAGTCGTGCTGTTGAGGAGCTCCTGGAAAGTGAAGATATCACTCGAATGGATTGGCCGGCGTGCTCCCCTGATTTAAATCCGATAGAACATGTGTGGGAGGCTTTGGGGAGACGCCTTTTGGCACGATTACATCCTCCTGGAAACACCCGACAACGTAAACAGATGCTGATTGAGGAATGGGCACTCTTACCTCAAGAACTGTTGGACAATCTGGTGCTGAGTATGGGGAGACGGTGCGAAGCAACCATTGCAGTAAGGGGAGGGCATATCCCATACTAAGGAACATCTGCTTGCTGTTCTTCCTCTTGGACAGACAATCATGTGTAACGATATTATGAGTTCAATAAAACTTTTTTTTGTTTGATTCCATATTGTATGCATTGTATTCATTTTTGCGCAACTATGCTTTCGTCATTCTTTCAGAACAAAATGCTGTATCTCATTTCTGAATTTCATGTCTCTCAGATGATTTCTCGTGAAGTTATGGCAAAAAACATACCTGTTGCTTAAGTTTTGCACACCAGTGTAGAATTGTCAAATAGTCAATCATTATCATAACTAAATATCATTTTCAAATATATTGTAATAAAAGTCTCTTAAAAAATCATTGATTCTATGATACATACAGGGTGATTCAAAATTCATGGAATAAGCACTTATGTATGATTGATCGCTTGCAACTGACATTTTGTTTATAGAAATAGATGGATTAATGTAATAGTGCAAGACTTTATTAATCTCATTTCTATAATCTAACTACATCAGCTGGGCCAAGATCGTTTAGTCAAGATGAGTCAGTCTAATTGGATCTTGAATTGTCGACATACGCTCATTTCTTATGGAAAATGTGAAAGCTTTCCTTACAAGAATCTAGTTTTATTCTATTGAGCACCTTGTTGTTAAATGTACTAAAACAGTAGTAAATGCTGTTATTTAAAATTGATAAAATGTATGTAATGTTTGCCTTTGTTGTGAAAGCTTGTAAGCCAGTTAACAGCTACGCTACACGGGCAATTGCTTTTGTATTGTGGTCATGTTACTGGGCTGCGAACCACAAGGTCCCAGGCTCTATCCTCTCTCATATCAATCCTCCACACCTTAATCTGTCGCAAATAAAAGTTTTGGCTTATCGTAAGCGTTTATCAAAGCTGTATTTTGTTTGAATCCGATGGATAATGTTTACTTTCATGCAGTAAATTTACCAATTTTTTTTTTGAGTTATTATATATTTTAACGCACTGGCATCAAAACCTTATTTTTGTATTAACGTATCAATGGATTTTCTCTAATTTTGAAAATTCGCAGAACTTTGTTCTTATTGCTAATTTCATGGCATCTGAAGTTCAGACAATTTTTCTGTTAATAATTATTGTCATATTAACATGACTCAAAATTCAAATGCTAGAACGTAAATGTTTGATATAACATTAAAGAAGATTTAAATATCTTGGCACTTAAACCAGTTTAGGTGCAAATACAGGTCCAAAATTTACCCGAAACAAAAATATTTCCACACCAAATAAAGACAACGAAAGTATTTTCAACCAGCGGTATCGGTCTCTTCAAAGCTTTTTTCCCAATACTCTGTAATAAACGTATGTAAGACGAGTATTTAATACAGAGTATTCTCCCAATACCCTGTTATAAAGCTTCAAAGCATATTCTGTAATAAACTTACACGTCCGAGAATGCCTTACATGACATTGGCATACAATTGTCATAAGTTTTGGCGTGAGTTTAGCAATTCTTTCTGAATCTATCGTATCATCTTTGGAGAGTTATTTGGCGATTAATCCCTGGCATGCATTAATAGTATCCAAAGATTGAATTTGTGTTTTAGACACGTTTTTCTCAATCGATTAAAACAAAAACTTGAAGGAAACTTGCAATTGTAGTCACAAAGTTCCATAAGAAATTTGATATATTTAAGTCATTGTGTTTTAGAATTATCACGTATACGAATTTTGAAAGTGCAGCCAAGACAGAGTCAACCCATAGTTGAATTTGGCTCAAAATGCTATAGGTGACAGCACTATAGATGTTAACTCTGTGTACCGAGTCCTATTACCGAGTAACTCTACGTACTGTAGTTTTTCGTGTTAGTTTATATTCGAATAGTCAAACAAAGGGACTTCATCTAAAAAGATTTTGCTCAAAATTTGATTGAAATCTACAACTTTGGTATAAAGACCGTATACCAAATTTCAATCATCTAGCTCAAAGCGTTTTTGAATTATTGTTATTACAGACAGATAGAAGAATATTTTCAAAAAAAATACGTTTTTCTAACTCGGGGAGGTATAATGAGTGGAGATTCATCAAAATTTCGCGTTTGAATTTTTTGACGATTTCTATACTTCCTCTACATTTACAATAAAATAAAATCCGTGCAACACTCTCAACTAAAGCCAATGCGCCAACCCAGCACCAACTTCTTCGCCAATCAAAAGCATGTCGGCGGCAGTACAAGGCTAGTAGCATGTGAAACCTGCCGATCGTGAGATTTATTTATGTTAAGCTTGTAAATTTACAAGTAATAAATTTAATGTGTGTAATTGTAAGTGTAGTGTTTTATATAATGGGTTATTTTATTAAAGGCCTTTTAAATTGACTGAACTTTAAATTTTAATTGTTTTAATTGAAATTTTTAATTTAAGACTATTGTTATTGCATTGCTCGTAAAAAACATTTTTTTTTCCCATTTTATAGCACATTACATCTTGCTTCATAAAATTAAATACTTAAACTTACCTGAATTCTAGGAGTTCTATTTCAAGAGGTGATTGATATTAAGAACACTACGCACGTTATTACATCAAAGAAGTATTAAGAATTTCAGATCAAAGAACAGTTTACGTTTATCTTCTCTGAAAATTGAAATTCTCTTAAATTAAAATTCAATCTCTTAAAGTTCTCAATATCAATTAAAAAACTTCATATTTGCCCCACGGTCAAATGTATTCTACCAAGATAGAAAAGAAACTCGAAGTGAACTATGCACTTATATCCCAAAAAGTAAATGCAGCCTTAATAAAATTTTAATTAAAAATTACTATTTAACTTTGAACTGAGCTCTAAAACATTTTAAGGAGGTTTATAATAAGAATTCAAAAATCGTATGTAAAATATAATTCTTTAAGTGAATTAATGTGCATTATTAAATTGGATCAATATACATCGGTTTAAAAATTAGCTAATGGTTCGCGATTACAAAGAATCAGTGTATTTGTAGAAACGCTATTTTGTAGTAAATTGTGTTAGTTTAATATAAGGTTTTATCGTATTAAGCATTGGTTAACACAAACATTTATTACTTTCCATATACAGAGTACATTCCAGAACAGTACAGAGAAAATATAATAATCTTCAAAGAACTCAAACTACAGTTATACATACATATATTACATATATTATTATTATTATATATATATATATATATATATATTTGGAAAACGTCCATTTCTCTGTAGAACTCAGAAATATTTTCAGCTAGACCGATGAAATTTGGTATGCAATTCTTAACACAAAATTTGCAAATTTATATCAAATTGAGTTCAGTGGAAATCCGTCTGTTTTATTTCTCGAATATAATTTAGTACGAGAACTACGAAATAAAGAAAATTAGATGAATAAGATCGGTACTTAGATTTAACATCCATAGTTTAGACATTCGTTACAATTTGAGATCAATCCAACAACGTGTTGATTGTCTGTCTGTCTGTACTTTCATACAAATGTAAAAGAGATAATTCAAAAATGCAATAACTTAAATATATTAAATATTTGTTAGGGGCTTTTGTGATTACAAGTGTGGTTTTGTGTCAAATTTTTGTTTCCATCGGTTGAGAAAGGCGTGTCTAAATCGGAAATTCGAGTTTCGGATACTATTAACGCATGCCAAGGATTAATCGACAAAAAAAAACTCGCCAAGGATGACACGATAGATTCATTAAAATTGCTAAATTCAATCCAAAAATTAATATTTCGTAACTATTGTACGCTATTACTGCTATTACTATACAAGGCCTTCTCTAGCATGGACAAATTTATTCGAGTGTATGAGAAAAAGTTTTGGAAGACCACCTCCATTGGTTAACGCTTATTTTTTTGTTTCTTCCTTGATACGTCAATTCCACTCATACATTGCTGTACTAAAACTCTTGTTTGGAATATGCAGTACTACCCTTACAAGTTTGTCCTATTAATTTTGAAACACCCTCTATATTTATTGTTACGAAAATATATAAATAACTATTATTCATTCATTCGGTAACATAGAATTTCCAGTTTTTACTTCAGTTTAATTGTATGAACGTCCCGGTTTAAAGAAATACTAGGTCTATTTTGGAACGGATCATGTAGTTTTGAACCATGGTCAGATGACAAGGACGACATCTGAGTTTGCATCCCCTCCCTCTATAAACTTCTCCATTAAAACATCGGGGGGGGGGGATATTTGACCTCGAAGGATTTAACGTGTACTACACACACTTAGACGGTTCTTCAGTGGAATCAGGTCTCGAACCTGAAACCCTCCGGTATATTTCCAGTTTTTATTCGATAATATAAGAAACAATTTTTCACGTATTCTGCTTGTATTTTTGTCTTGAAGTGTCAATTTTTACTAGGCATGCTGGTTAATTTATATTCTTTTACCCACCACTAAAATCTCCGCTCAACAACATATTAAAGCATTCCTCGTGAATTTTTAAGTAGTCTGCATAATTGTTAGTAAAATATTAATAATTTTGGCATATAATTACGATCAATGATAATATTTACGTTTTTTGCTCCATGGATATACTGTTTACTTCCTTAATGTTACAACCGATTTTGGCTGCAGATATATGCCTATAAAACACGCCACATTCCTACCAACTATGCCACCGTGCCATAATAAAACCAATATAAGAAATACGCGAGGAACAAATCGTGGACCTCATAAGGAAGATATAATATCGCTCTCTCATCCATATCTCGCAATTATTGGAAGCCTTTTTCAATCTGTTCCCGCCATAAAAGAGACACGAACCAGCCTTCTGCACAACAAAGAAAATACCCATAATAACTCGCGCCTTCAGCACACGAAAGGAAAACGCCGGGCTGGATAGAAACCAAAAAAGAACTACGAATAAAAAATAAAAATAACGAAGACCTGATTTGTATTCCATCGAGTGTTGCCATCCATGGAGTTCTAAATGGGAAGAAGCGAAGAAACTGTTTCGTTTAGGCCTAACGCACAGAAGGAAGAACCTGACGTGTTTACTTATGGCCTGATCGATGTTCCAGGAACAAAAGCTTCGAGATGGTATTCCTCCATCTAACCCTGCTTTCTTTTTTTCATTCGTTTACTTGTTTATTTGCTTATTTTTATACGCCCTCTCAATCTCGTCGTTGGCTTTTATTTTGCTTCAGAGGATTACAGAGCTCCTTATTCGTAAGATGCTCAATAAATAGGGTGGGAACAGTTGTTCGGGTTTGTTTCGCCCCTCGTATTGTTCACGATTCACCAGGCCCCCAACTCGCTCGATGCATTTGAAGTACTACAGCACAGGCGGGACAATTGGCGGACAGCTAATATTTAGAAATGGACACGTTTGTGACTTGCATAACGTCTCCTGGAAGAATAATGGTTTGCGTAGACTCAAACGGTGTAGTTTGGCTGTTGTTCTTGTTTTTTTTATTTAGTGTTCAGTCGGTTAAAGTCAAAAATGGGTGTAGGAGAAAAAAATTATTTACAAATGGGGGCAACCTTTTTTTTCTTTTGAGTAAAGAAATAAACTACAGAGTGGTTTGAAAGATTTACGATCAGCTGAAAGTTTAAGTCAGGCATACCAAAACAAATAAGTTTTACTTAAGAACATATGAGCAGAAACGCCATGTGTTTCATAAGTTTAGTTATATGAACATCCCGTTTTAAAGCAAATCTAGGGCTGTTTTGGAACGGACCTCGTCATTTTGAACCGCTGTCATATGACGAGGACGACACCTGAGATGACTACTCCCTCTCCAAATTTCCACACCACACTAGCGGGAGGACATTTGGTCCCGACGGATTTACGTGCACCGGACCCGTATACACGACGGGTTTTCGGTGGAATCAGATATCGAACCTGAAACCTTCTGGTTCCGAAGCCAAAACCATACCACCAGGCCACTGAGCCATGTGTTTTATAATGAACAGATTAAAAAAAATTATCTTACATAAATTAGATAATTCAATCATTATTACTCAATCAATGATATCATGAAAAGTAGATTGAATTGCATAACATTTAGTGCATGGAGAGCTACAGTGCACATGAATCTAATGAAAATGTGCAAGCAGCAATATGTTTTCACTGTGTGACCTTTCCAGCTATGCGTTTGTATCGAAGGATTTATGAAATTAACTTTTGACTAGCCGCCTTCAAAGGGCAGCTGTTTGCCAATTGTATTAAAAGTTTTTATCTTATTACTATGGCAACTTATTCTGAAAGCTACATCTCATCAAAAGAAAAAAATATTTAAAATTTTACTTACACAATAAGCGTGAAGAAATTTGAAAATTTCATGCATGGAAATTGATGAAATTAGTCTAATAGTTAATTCCAGGATCTCTTAAAAACATTTTATTAAATGATATTTCAAGAAATTTTAAGATAGCGAGGCACAGACGACCTTGTTAATGTATCGAGTGGCCAAGAATATAAGATTTTTAATCATCTTGAAATCACCACAATGATTCTGGATTGGGGACTTAAATTAAGGTTTTATGTTTAAGAGAATATGCAGGGTGATTGAAATGTCCGTTAACATTTGAAAATTCATGCAGAGTGATTCAAAATTAATTCCGCTAAAATTTTAAAATTCATGCAGAGTGATTCAAAATTAATTCTGTTAACATTTGAAAATTCAATAATTCACTGAATAAAATAAATGGAGAGGTAAACATTGAGGCACGTGCTTGAAATGACATGAGGTTTTATTGAAACCAAGAAAGTGCAAAAATGGAGGAAGATGACGACTGATTGTTTAATTCTTTGTGGACTGACGAAGCCCGTCTCATATTGTGAAAATCTGTCAATTTCCACAACTGCAGAATTTCGGCTACTAAAAATTCTAGAACTGTCATGGAAACCCACTGCATGACGAGAAAGTCACGTGGTGGTGTGGAGTTATCACATTTTTCATGAACGGACTCACTTTTTCGAAGAAATGCGTGGCTCTGCATTTCAAACTGTGAGCGTGACGGGTGCGAGGCAAGCCAATATGTTACAGAATTTCATCATTCCTAACCTGGCTGATAAACACCTGCTGGAAGATACGACTTGCATGCAGAATGACGCTCCCCCACATATTGCTACACGTGTGGAAAACCTCTTGGGCACGTCATTTAATGAGGATCATTGTTAAAACTCCCCAGTTCTCGCACTATATACTTATATCAAATTATAGAATATAAAATTCCTTATATTTTCATGCTTTTATTTTTCTTCAAGTTTTAATATTTTTGAAAATATGGGTTCTAAACTACTTTTTCGTTTTCAGTCATTTACGACCCCTAGATCATCAAATCTGCATGTTACCAGCATGACAAAAAAAAAAAAAACTTATTAAATGTGCTTCCACTTAAGAAATTCGTAGTTTAAACACCATTTTTTATTTTTTTTTTTATTAATTTTTTACAGTTTGCAACAGTTTTCTGACTCTCTATATTTTGCGATTTTTGCCGATTAAACATCGTTTGGGACCCCATGTATTATGGCGATTCTTTATCCTCTTGATGCCTACTATCCCCTCGCTGAATTTGTCGGTCGAATTCGGCAACACCCTGCGTATATAAAGTATAATGCTTTTCCCATATTATCTAACATAACTAGAGTAATTTTGTTTAGATTTTAACTGGTTTGGAATATGTTGTTAGAAATTTAAAAATTTCGGACGAGTTCGTAAAGGGCGCAGCTAGCTCAAAAGAGGTGGAAATAGTAGAGAGATTGAAATTTTCATTTCGCGCTAACTTACTTAATACTGAAGATAGAAAAATAAATCCAACCTGTCGAATTAGCGCCTTATTAAATACGTAAGTTGTTCGCTTTAACGTTTTTCGATAACTGCAATATCTTAGAAGTTAGGGGCTGAAAAGGGATCTTCAAGCCCTCATTTCGACTGTTTCTAACATCAACAATTTATGTTGCCAGATAGTAAGTTAATATTTAAAGGAATTCTAACTTTGTCTTCCAGTGTGCAGAGATAGTTTTTTTTTTATATTTACCAAAGTTCCAAATAGAAGATTATAAGGAGTTCGATAGATATTAGCTCACTATCTTAGTGACAAGCAACAGATCTTCAGGTATGAAAGCACAGCTATTACCAAATTGTTTCTAAATTTCATGGAATATAATGGCATTCACTTTACCCAATATGTTAAAGTGGAACAGGTGGTTGCAGCAGTTCCACTGTGGTTATAATTTAAATTGCCCCTCCTTCCACCCGGAAGATGCATCGAGTAAAGAAAAAAGTAATTTTCAGATAAGTATCGGGTTCACGCTTCTGGTGGAAGAGTATTTGATGCAGAGTAGAATTACCTCCAACTCGATAATGGAAAATGCCTTCAATGGCAAAGGTTGGGCCATGGCTGGAGATGACGCATAGGGTTCCATCGTGATATTGTGGTGAATATTATTGAGTTCATCCTCAATTCTTAAGAAGACAAACGTAATTCACTTTATCATTATAGTCGTGCCGAAGTTCAACATCTGCTTCAAATGTTGAAAACGAATACGTCGAATAAAAAAAAAACATTTTCTCTTGAAATATATTTGATTCTCTTCCGAATTTTATAAAACAGCAGAGATAAGCAAAATAAGGCTATTTTTTATGCTTTCTCTCTAATTTATCTTGTTCTGTCTGCGAACAAGATAACTAAAAAATAGAGTGAGCCCAAAATAAAGAGATAAAATAAAAATTGATTCAGATCTTTACATCAAAATCTCTTCGATTTTGAGTGAAATTTGTCGACCGAAATCTTACTATCTCCTCCGAATACGGTAATTGACCAGCGGGAGTGGTCTCATCAAAACTTTCTCACATACTCTCCAATAAAGGTGTTGTTGTTATTTCTAATTCCACTTGTCATAGACCCACCGACTTTAGAAGTCGGTGATTTTAAGCCAAGGGTGCGTCTCTTGTTTTTTCAGTAGCTCCATCTAGGGTCAAGAGTACGACTTAGCTATACACACGTCATAACCCTTTTTACGGGGCGGACTTCATTCGTGCATTTCAATCACTCACGCACAAATCATAATTTAGACCTGAATCCGAGAACGATCACCCCTGATACAGTAACCCCAGTGGTATTACTATCGTCACGGAGGAATTTGTGACCATAACAGATTTATACGTGTGCCAGCCCCCACACATACTGAGAGTCTTCGGTCGACGGGGTTCGAACTCGCGTACCCAAGGGACGCGAATCCAACGCCCTACCAACCAGGCTCTCCCAGTCCCTCCAATAACGTTTAATGCACTTCCTCTTCGCATAAAATTTGAGCAAGGCTACAAAGGCATTGCATGACATTCGTGGCCTTACCCATGGTCAACAAATGCCTTATATGGCATCAACGAACAATAGCTACGAATTACAGACTTTTGATGTAACTCTAGCATTTTTTATTGAAACTATTGCGCAAATATGTATTTTGAGCGCCTTCCTACCGGCTCATTGAAACCAAAATTTGATAAGTAATTGCAGTTGTAGTCATAAGATCATGCATCGAATTTTATTGTATTAATGAGTTTTTGCCTATACTTGCATATAACAAAGGGTCAACCTTCCACGAGTTTGTTTCAAAATTTGATAAAAATCTGTATTTTAAATGCTAAACTTGTGTATCAAATTTTATCTATCTACTCTTTACATTTTGTAGTTATCGCGTTCAATTGTACTTCAACAATCGAACAGATATCTTCTAATAATTCAGAATTCCAAAAATTTTTTAAGTTAAAATGGCGTGTCCGTGTAACCCCAAATTTAGAACCCCATCGGTTAGAAGAATCAACGGGAGCAATTTTCTCAAAATTTACTATCACTCTAGTAAAATAATTCTCTCTTCTCAATCCCGCATAAAATTGTTGACTTTTGAAAAGGCCATGAAAGCCATGAGTATGTGGTGGTAGCTTTATAAGCCAGCTAACAACCTCCGTACAAGAGTGGTCACTTTTGTCTAGTGGTCACGTTACGCGGCTACGAACCATAACGTTTCGAGTTCGGTTTTCGCTACCTCCAATAGTTACAAGTTCTCAAATAATTATTTTCATGAACTTGCACATGGGAGTAATATGCTTTCTAGTAAAGTTTTAAAGAAACCGTGATTTGTTATTATTGTATTATTAACAATGCCAATAGCAAAGAATAGCTACGAAACAGCTCATTAGCATGCAGTTTTTGTCGATAAATCAGTAGGATCTAGTTAATACACAAACAGAATTAGAAAATAGAATTATAGATACTTTTTCCGGTCGATTGAGACAAAAATTTCGCTCAGAATTACAAGTTTAGGGACGAGATCAAATCTAATTTATTTAAATCATCGTGTTTTTGAGTTTGTTAAAACACAAGTATCAGAAAACCGAATATTAATTTGAACGCTTTTTTTCCGTCCAGTTGAAACTGAAATTTCAAATAACTCCAACTATAATCATAAGTTCAAGCACTAAACTTCATTTATTTACATCATTGCATTATTAAGTAATTGTATTTACATTCATGCAAATGTATAGACAGACATAATCAATCTTTTAACGAATTTGATTCCAATTTTGACCCAGATCTACATTTCAGATGCTAAATATTTGTATAAAGATCTTCACATTTTGTAATTATCGTATTCGTTTATACTTAGACATGCAGACTTCCTCTGAATGTTGTTGTTGTTACTAATGGCACTTGTCATTGACAAGCCCGCTTGACGAAGTCAGCGATTTAAGCTGAGATGAGTATCTCTTGTTTTTCAGTAGCGCCATCTAAGGCCAAGGCACGACTCAGCTACTCATGCGTCACATTCGCTTGTACAACCTTTTTACAAGGGGGCACATTCACACACTTCACAGATGAAGAAAAACAATCATGCCCGAACCGGGACTCGAACCCGGGACACCCAGATCAAAGGGAAGACGCGCTACCCCTATGTCAGGACGCCGGTTCCCCTGAATGTATTTCTTTCAAAATCAACAATCTGCAATTTTGGAGTAGAGATTAAATATAAAATTTTACCTGGTTATCTCAGAACGTATTTGAATTATTATGTTAACAGACTGACAGAGTTCCAAAAATATTTTTTTTTTTTTGGCACGTGGAGGTCTGAGACAAAGATTCTTTCAAAATCTCAAGTTCCAATTTTTTTTTGACGATTACACTGTTTTCTCTTTGTGTACTTTAAATAAGAGAAAATGAAAAGGAGCATAGTCATGATCAAGTCTATTTTCTTTTCAGCGAAGATAAATAATAATAGAAATGGATAATAATAGAAATTGTTTAATAAGTATAGGGTAAAAGAAATCCTGTAGATTGCACAATGCAAATAAAGCAGAAATTTAATATATTGAATTACAACCGAATTAGCAGATTTTTATTTTTATCAGATTTGATTAGAAATCCATTCAGAAGTTTGTCTGTCTGTTTAGCTGGCTGTTCGAGTGCAAATGACCTTGATAACTACAAAACGCAAAAAACTAGATAAATAAAATTTGGTGCACAGATTTAAAATCTAAAATCTAGACACTTTTCAAATTTTGAAGAAAAATTTCCAAACGTTTGACCGTTATTGGTCTATACTTTTGCATGCATGTAACTGCAGTGACATAAATCAGTGGAATTCAATATCTCATCTTGATATTACAACTGTAACAAGTATATATAATAAATATATACTTACATTATAGCATATTTATTAAATATGATTAATATAACCATGAGACTGTACGAAAATTTAGGTTCCACGGTTTTTTAACAATCATTTATTTGCTCACATGATATAGAATGTAATTCTTCAGGCCATTTAATGCATTACGCACCAAGTCTGTTTTTGCCTGCTTTCAAGGGCCGCGGTGGCCTGGTAATAAAGTCTCGGCTTCGGAACCGGAGGGTTTCAAGCTGGATACCCAATTCTACTGAAAAACCGTAGAGAAAGCGAGTCGAGGGCACGTCAAATCCGTCGGGACCAAACATACTCCCGCTGTTGTGATTTGGAAGTTTGGAGAGGGGGGGGGGCGAGTGCCAGCTCAAGTGTTGTCTTCATCATCTGCCCGTATTTCAAAATTACGAGGCCCTTTCCAAACTATCCCTAGTGTTGCTTAAAACGGGGTGTTAACGAAACGAAACTTTTTCCTGTTTTCCATGTAGCCCTCGATATCCGATTTCTTAGATGTAAGGACAAATAGAGATCTATGCAAAGTTGCTATTAGACTGTGTGCCTTTAAATGCATTATTTTGTAATCACCAGATTAAAGTTTATTAAGAAAATATAATTCAATAAATGTATATCATCATTTATCAGGAACTGACACAGTCTGAGCGAAAATTATATTAGTCAATAATGCTTTAAGTGACCTGAATAAAATTAGAAAGTGGTCTCCGATGACTGACATGGCGTTTAACGTCTCAAAGCATTTTCCAAATTAGAATTACCTGTTTATCTCTCATGGTTTATAAATCTACTATGATGATGTAAATCACTATAATGAAATTGACTATGATGATATGATTATAAATGATACGATTATTTCTATTTGGGTAAGCAGTCAGCTAAGTAAAAAATGAGTATATATAGCAATTTATAGAGCTTCCAAACTATGTCCAAAAAATTATTTTTATTTAGCATTGTAGTCACTATATATATATGTATATAATGGAGTCAAATCATTTGAAATAGCAGAAATAGTAATATATCAAAAGAAGCAACATGAAGGCTGTCACATTTAAAAAGCTTTTGTACAAATATTTTCATTTATATATGGATTTATGGATGGATATATGGATGGACAGAAAGTATCAAATTAGAAGACAGTTTTTGTTTTGATACGGCTTGATAAAGAATTTGCAGCATCAAATTACGCTTCAAAAATTCCACATCAAACAGATTTCACTTTATAACCTATTTTTAATATTAGATGAATACACAAAACAGTGATGAATTTCAAAATCAAATTGAATACGAGCCAAAATTCATAGTAACACATAATAATCTGGAATTAATTTTTGCCAATTTCATATTTCAACGAAATACAGACATTTTTTTAGACACAGTAAATAATGAAACAATCATTAATTATTTAGTATACCTTATAATAATTACGATTTCTGTAGGTTCGAATTAAAAAAAAAAATTGTTTAGGTCGTTTGAATCGAAAGCTGAAAGTCCGAAATTTACCCGCTTTTTCTGCTTCGAAACATGGAATAGAAAGAATTGTGCATTATTCTTTACTTTTATGGATAAGTTTATTTATTATTTTGTTTGCTTTCTAATTTATTCTTTCGAATACGCACGAATGTTCTCTTTCTTACTTACATAAAGAGAATTACGTCTAGTAAATAACATAACACTTACGCTCCATTCGATCGCCAGAACGATTCATGTCTTTTTATTCTTTTATGCATCCGTTAATATTAAAGGAACTTGCTATTCAAATCATTTAATTTCTCAAATGGTATCTGAATAATGATGTGTCGACTCTGCAAGAAGTTTTAAAAATCATGGAACATACTTTAATACGTTTTTTGACACGATTTAAGCAGGGCTCACAGGAGGCCAACTGTTGCACGCAATGGAAAGACCATTTGTTATTGTCCCGTTGGGGGCACGTGATGTTCCTGAGATAGCTCAATATTTAATACGTTCCATTGAGCTCAATATTTAACCTCTTGTGAACGCTGCTTTATGTTTGATATTCGGACTGTCTAACAAATTAAATGACCCTTCTCTACTAGAGTTAAGGCATAAAAGGAAAGGATCGGCTAATTAAATAGCGAATCAGAATATCAGACATCAATTGAGAAGCGAACATTGTCAGGAATTTAGATTCTTATTTTATCAGAATCAGTAGGCATATTATTCAAGAACTATAATATCAAGATTTACTTACCTTTTCTGTAATTCCGGGAAGCAGGGCTTCCATTTCACTATCAGTTAACTGCAATAAATCCGTTTATGAAATGACTCCATAAAATAACACTGAAACACTTTTTGGATTAATAGGTTATACTGAATTTGAAGCATACGTCTACACTTTACACATTACTGCACACAGAACATTGTCGAGGAAAAAGAAATAGCCTTAGTGGTCAAGAGTTCGCATCGTTTCTGCCTTAAGTTCCGGGTTTATCTCCCGCTCTTGAAGCTGCATGTGTGAGGCGACCTCTAGCGGATGGAAATAGAAATGTCTCGTGACGAAGAGGAAGAGCAGTCTATCCTGAACAAACATGTTAACTAAGGTAGAGAAGGAATCATCTATTGTTTGCCAACGGATTCTAAAGCCCTCCGTGCTTTTGCGCATGCGTTAGGGTGGGTTTAATTCGGCAAAATAGAGATGAGAGGAAAGGAGGAGATGTTTACATTTAACAATAAAGTAAATTCCGTAAATGGCGCACATCCTTCCGTGTGTCACCCCCTTAGTGAGATAAAACCGTCGAAAAGTGGTCGTCTCATAATACTGAAACGAACAGTAATTAAATAGTTGGTTCGATACAATTAAATAATAGATATAATAGTACGTGAGTCACATGAAAGTCAACGTATTTACCTTTCAGCTATATATCCCTCGATTTCCACTGGTTGGCAACCATTCCATGTTCTATTGCATCCCGTGTTTTTCGCAGTTTAGTGTTTATTTTTACGTATACAGATTTTTATTATATCATATTATTATCGTGTACAATATAGTATTAGTTTACTTTGAAAAATATTTGAACCCACTTGCAAATGTCGCATCTTAATAGTGATTTTAAAAATTTACGCAGTCAGAGGGTTAACCCACCTGCTGCTTATCCTGCTATTTCCGCTGGTTGGTAATCTGTCCATTTTCTATTGCATCCCGTATTTTTCGCAGTTTAGAGTGTTTATTTTTACGTATACGAATTTGTATTATATCATATTATCGTCGTGCAACATATAGTATCAGTTCGCTTTGTCTAAAAAAAAAATTTGAACTTATTTGCAAACGTCGAATCTAAATAGTGATTTTAAAAATTGCGCAGTCAGAGGGTTAAAGGTATACTAGAAGAAGAAAATCAAATTATTATTGCCACAAAATTAGTGAATTAAGTAAAAAAATTTCTTTACTAGTAAATTAAGTTTAAAAAGTGGATAAGCCAAAGTGAAAAACACAGATTTCATGAAATACAAACTCACCATAGCCCAGCCAAACAGTTGAAAAAATGACAACATTAAGATTCGTATGCAGTAAAATGGCAATTAAGAAACAGTATGAGTAACAAACTTGTGGAGTATTTAAAGCAAGTTTTCAAAGGACTTGCTTCGAAGATATACATGCTTGCCTCTGATTATTCGCGCAATTACGATTGTTGTGATATTTTACATTTGTATTCCATTAATACTCTGGAGCTCTTTGACTAGCACATCCTTTTAATGCTCTGAATGAGAATATCTTCCCCCTGCATTTGTACTCCCACTTTCTGTTTCCTATTAACTAAAGATATTCCCACGATGTTGTTCGATATTCTACATTTGTGTAAACGAGATAGCTAAAAAAATGCAATGACTTTAATAAACGTATGATGAATTTGTAACAATCTTTGTAGTTGAACGTCGAGTTTGCTTTAAATCTATAGGAAAAAGGGCGCCCAAAATGTAAATTTGGTTCTCTTGCGTTTGTGCATCAGCGATTAACCCTTTGCACTACGAAAAGTAATTAGATGCATGATTCTCAATAGTATATAAAGGCTCAATTCATTGTTAAGAGATATAATTTTTTTAAACCTCGTCCTGTCTTTTTATCACAACATTGTGTATTATACATATAAATTAGTTCTAGAAACTTTTTCCGTCAAGTTTACCATGTGCAGAAGGTTAATGGCTAAACATCGTTAGCTGTTAGGCTTTTTGATAACTGCTGTACGACAATGATATGCGGTTAATAATACACAAATACATTTATTAGTGAGTACACGAGAATGTTTCAGAGAGACACAGTCCTTAGTCTCTTAAGCGTCCTGTGTATTATTTGAAAGAACAGCAAAATTATTTCCTTGACAGAGAGGCTTCTTGTATTTAAACAGTAATAGTGCTGTTATCTTACATAGCTTAATTTAAATTTTTATAGCTTAATTTAAATTTTGCTTTTACTAATTATTTTTTATTAATTTAATTATTAATCGATAACAAATAATATAAAAATATTTAATTCTATTCCTACCTATTTTTTATATTATTTATATATATATATATCTTATATTATTTATGATCGGGTGTCGCGCCAGTAATCTCAAAGCTTGGCGACAGATTTGGTGATTTTGGCGACCAAATAGAAACTACTGAAAAAATGTAATTAATTAACTAATATTTGGGAAAAAAAACTGTATTAACATCAAGTGTCATCCACTACAAGTTTTAAAAAAATGCATTTGAACTTGAGTGGATGAGTAAAAAATATTTTATTAACGACTGAAAATTTGAACAAGATAAACATAGGGAGAGTGTAAACAAATAGTAGGAATTGAAAAATATTTTGAGCTTGGTTTAGGTAAGATTTAACAAAAAAAAAACTATTATTTAAATAGTATTTAAAAATAAATACCTTCAGTTATTTCTCTTACATAACTTATTTTCGTTTCTAAAATATATTCAACCACGGCTACGCGATTTTTTTAAGAAATGAAATTTTATTGTTAAAATCAATTATATTGTTGTAGGAATGTTGCTTTTGCAATCAACAATAAACTAAAAAAAACTTAATAGTACAATGTTTTTAACTTTTAATAACGATCATCACTTTTTTAAATTAAAATTTAAGGTCAGCAATAATATTTTCATGAACAGAAAAAATATTTAACACTTTCGCTACCATGATTCATGCCTGTGATTGGGACCACTGGCTAACAAGATCCTTACTCTTTGCTATCTCTTAAACTTAACCTTTAGCAAAGAAGAGACTAATTAGATATTAAGGTGTGAATCACAGGCAATACACACGGTGAACAGCATATTAAGCTCTTACCTACGATTTGCGTTCTAAAAGTTTGGACCAAAAACGTAAACAAGGTCGCGCAGATTTCGAGCGATTTGGCAAGTCGGTCCTAATCTGTACGCGCACAACTTATGGAATATAAATACTGTGTCTAAGACACAACTGGCGTAATTGTATGGGATATTTGATGGGCAATTATAACCTGATGTAATGATTCAGATAGATATACGAAAGAATCATTATCAATCTCTAAAATATAACCTAAATCAATAACATTTATTAGTAGTCTGATCATCGTACAACAGGCTATGCCCGTAGTTGCAAGTTAAGGGGTTAAAACAAGGAAATATAAATTAAACACATGCATGCTTTATTCGCATGAAATTCTATACTAAAGGAGAATTATTACTGTCACTTGAACATGAATTATACAGTAATCAATGTATAAAAAGGTTCGACCACCTCAGAAAACTGCTGCTGTTGGGGGGGGGTGTGACTTTCTTCTTTTATAAACAAGGGAATAGAGTGATAACACTTTTTTACAGTTCTTGTCCAGAGATAGGAATTTTCTTTTTTGACTGTAGCAGCTTTCTTCCATTGACTGCAGAGCGAAATTGAATGTGAATTATATAGAATATATTACGAATGTGCATGCGCAGTGATAGAAATTGTATTTTCATTTTCACATATGCGGGGGATATAAAGAAAATACAGGGTGGCCATAATATAACTTTCCCTGTTTGGCGACTTCTACAGCTAAAACGAATGAACAAAATGAAACCATACAGACAGTGGAAGGCATGGGAAAATGAAGTCCGGAAAAAAATAATTAGTACCAAAAGTTGCCAATAGATGAAATATTGGCACTGTTGTCACGTACGAACGACAAAATTTGCAAATGTTGATGGACTACGTAAAATTCTTAATGAATACGTGACAGCAGCGCTATGCATTCTTGTAAAAAGGGATGGACAAACGACTTGTTTGCAATTCGCTCTTGACTATTGATGTGTGCTTAATATGGACCCTATCTTACCTCAGCATGTTTTCTCGGTGAAACTGTTCTACACTGAACAGTGAAATGCCGTGAATGTTTTTAAACAAACCTGCATGTCTTCAAACACAACATAAGAGAGGCTGTTATGAACATGGAAACTGACAGTTTACCCGCAGCAGCGGAGAACGTCGTTCACCGAATGCAATATGATGTACACAGGGAAAGTCAGCATACTGAAAATGTTGCACAGCGTCCAGGGGACCTTCATATTGATGAATAAAAGAGTGTCATGAATTCATTCAGTACTATATTCTCACAGCGCTAGTATTTCCCCTATCGGTAACTTTTGATACTAATTTCTTTTTTCTGCAGATTTATCTTCCCTTGCCTTCCAGAGTCTGTATAGAAATGTGGTTTCATTTCATTCATTCATTTTAGCTGCAGATACCACAAACATAGGGCAAGTTATTTTATGGCCTGTATATTGTAGTCACCAAAAAATGAGATTTTGACAAAACATAAAGTTTCAATAATCTCCGAGTACGAAAAAATATTTTTTTTTTTTTTTTTTTGCTTTTAGTTTGTTTTGTCTAGGAACTTGATAACTCAAAAACGCTTTCGACTGAAAATAGAAAAAAATATGGCATATGCCCTTTACTTCAAATTTGTAGATTTCTATCAAATTTCGAATGAAATCCATTCAAAGAAAGCATGTCTGTCGAATACCAGTAAACACGATATTGTAATATCTTGTTCAAGACCGACCAAATAAGAAAGTAGCATAACAAAACAATTCTTTTATTTACAGCCTTATCCTTACTGTAAACAAAAACAACTTGTTCTCGTGTAGGTTAATATTGTTTACAAAAATCAAATAACAGTTCAATCACAAAATAGATCCTCGATGAACTCAGGGAATAAGTCACAAAAAAAAAACCCGTTAACAAGTTGTTAGCTCTAAACGGCCGCTCCAGAAATCCACCGATCTGTATCGGATGGATTCTAACACAGAAGCCCGAATCACACGGAGCTTCTCAAAAGTCAGGAACAACTTTTCCGCCCTCCGAATTCTAATTCGAAGCCTTTCTCCCTTCTTCTCTGGGGGAAAAAAGCGTTTTATTTCTAACAGATATCCGCCCCCGTTTTTCCCATTGTTGAACTTGACTTTCCTATCGCCCAATAGCTACTCAGCAATGCTTCCTCAATGGTCCAAATTCGATTGAGGGGGTATGTGTTTAGAATCCCTTTTTGTAACCGACAGCCTTTTGAGCACTTCAATTATAATCGATTCGCAGCTAACACCGGTTGAAGTGCACCTGGGTTTGACACTTAATTTCAACGGTTGCTGGTGTTTGATCAATTCTTGATGGCTTGAGGAGTCTCTTCATATTGGAAAAATGTTTAGCATCTGGATGTTTTGTCATTCCTCTCAATGAAGATATGATTGATCTATTTGAAACGATGGGACACACTTCTGTGTTCCCACACCTGGACAGTAACAACTGACCAGACATAATGACTCTCCTAGTGAAAAGGATCCACATCTGGAAGTCCGTATGCACTTAACTATGCTTGGGAAAACGGGTAGCGTTACATCTGGTCTGAATGTAAATTATCACGAGTGAAAAGAGGGGGAACATAATACCCTTTCAAAGCAAAAATAATTAATTTTTGAGATATATGTCGAGATTTGAAGTGTAGATCCGTATCAAATTTTGAAGTAAATCTGTCTGCATATTCATTATTTATCGGTCTCTGCAATGACGTACATGTAAACGTCATAATAATTCAAAACAACAATTATGTCGATAAATGAATTCTAGTATGTGATCTTGTAATTCTATCTCAAAATTTGGTTTCAGTAGATCGCCAAAAATATATCCCAAACTTGTTTTAAAAATGTTCCCATGTGGAACTCTTGAGAACAAAAATATTCTGAGCACTCTTGACGTCAACAGCCTTGCCCAAGTATTAATTTTTTAGGGTGGGGGGAGAAAATAGTATCTTGATTAGGGAGTATGCGGGGAAGTATTGAGAAAGCCATACTTGCCTATTTCGAATTTTTCTTGCAGCGAAATATATTTTTGCTGTTGTTTTCTCTGAATATTGAAAGCAAGAAAAATAATATAGTTATGGATTTAGACAGTGCATGCAAAATTAAACCAATTAATGACTGTTCTTACACACGGAACAAAGTTAAGAATGTTTTAATTTTGAATTGCTTGTGTATACGTCGTCCTAGTTCAAAAGAGAAAGTTAATGTCAATCTTTTCTTGAAGGGAAAAAGAATGCAACAAAGAATTTTCTTGCTGAATACTTCCATGCAAAAGCCGAGAATTTTTGATATTTTTTTTATAGCTAAACCACGGAAGTATGCTTATAATTCGATCCACTGATCTTGCAAAAACCGTTGGTACGTTTCAGGAAGTGGTGCGCCAGCAATACATCCCCCTAAACACGGAAACAGTAGAAATAAAAAGTGCTATTTCTTAACTTTAAGAAATTAATTTTAAATGAAATGATGTTTAAGAAATTTATTTGTGCGGAAAATTTATAAAAAAATGCTGATCACCGAAGTTGTTGGAATTTTCCTTGGAACACAATCACCTTTAGTTTGAAGTTTGCCGCATAAAAATTTTTCTTCCCATTCATCTTGCAAACATGCGGAAGTAGTCTCCCCAAAACATTCTCGCATACTCTGATAAATGTGTTATCTCAGAAAACGCTTTCCATGGGATTAAGAGTACACTAGCTACGAAATATTAGCCTTTGGCGTGAATCTAGCATTTTTACTGGATTTATCTTCTCATCCTTAACTAGTCTTTTGGCTATTATTCCCTAACATGCGATTTAAAATATCCAAAAATCAAATTTGTATTTTAAACACTTTTTTTACCACAGATTAAAACAAAAATTAGACACAAACTACGCTTGTAGTCACACATTAACATATCATGTTTAAATCATTGCGTTTAAGTGTTCCCAGAAAATGCAGACCGTCAACCTATAATCGGATTTGGCTTACACTTTGATACTTGTCTATGCTATAGATAAATCTGTGTACCGAATTTTATATATCTAGCTCTTTCCGTTTTGTAATTATCGTGTTAACTTATATCCGAAAAGCCGGACAAACAGATTTCCTATGTAGATTAGCTGAAAATCCGATAGAATACAAATTTGGTATGGTAGCCATACCTTTAATGGCTATGATCATGTGCCAAATTTCAAACGTCTAGCTCAAAGCGTTTTTGAGTCGCATACAAATAGATATTTTTCGAAAGTGTTTTTCAAACTCAGGGAGATCTAAAACGATAATTCGTCAAAATCCCGAATTCGATTTTTTTTTTTTTTTTTTTTTTTTTTTTTACGATTACAATACTTTCTCTTTAATATGTGTATGAGAAAATATTAAAATTTCATGTAAAATAAAATTAACAGATAATAACTTGTATACAAGACAACAAGTAAATGGGGGAAGGAGGGGGGAAATAGAATTCAATTTATCGTTGGTTTCAGCAACTTGGTCTTTTTAACTTTATAGCGACTTGATGGGAAAATATCCCACCTATTTTACCTGCTTGGCGATATTTTCGCCAACTTGGCAACATGTTTGAAAGTGGCAAAATTTGTATCAGTTTAATTATGTTCTTTGAATTTTAGATAAATTTTAGAAATACATTCAATTTATACACGGATCGGTTTATATTCGGAGATATACTGCAAACATTTTATGTGAATGTTTGTGCTGTTATACGAATTAAAGAAAACATCAAGAATTGAAAATGGAAGATATTTATTGACACGGTTCACGAAATAAATTTTACAAGTAATAATGACAAGTAAAAAACACACAGAAATCGGCGCTTTCAGATTTGCAAGACAGAAAAATAAAATTCCACGCGTCCCCGATGAAACTTAAAAAAGACCCAGGAACACCTCAACTGTAAAACAATGAGGAATGAATAAATCCGATTTCTACTGAGTAGATATCACAGTTTCTTTCTACACAGGCAAACACAAGAAAGCGATCGATTTTAAAACAGCGGTTACATTTATATGTTTTACAAAAACTACGTTTAATGATATCCATCTACAGAACAACACTATGGTTGGGAAACCCATTTTTAAATCAGTTAACATATACAAAGAGATACTATACATCAATTTATTTAATGTTGGGGAACTATGATACCATCTAAGATAAACTGACTCGCTACATGAGTGGATTGAATGACATTAAATATCCATTTCTAAAAGTGTTAGTAGGAGAAATTTTAAATATTAGTGGTTCCCGATTCCTTAAAAACATCACACAAGAAATTTCTGTTTTACCTTGATATGCAAATGTATAATTACAAAATGCAGTGTGAACTACTTTTCTACAAATCTTGGCACCCAAGTTGAATATAATGAATAATAATTGTGTAAATAACATCCATTTGGAGACTTTAAACTCTGAAATACTACATGAAAAATTGAGCACTAGTCACAGGTTAAAACGGCCGGACTAGAGAATAAAGCACCTTGATATCCACAAGTCACTTCCAACTGGAGATTTTCAAATTGTGTCGTGACAACAGGTGAACATGCATGCAAACATTTTTCACATGACTAGAAAGTATACTGGATGTTTTCCACAAATGTAATTATAATTTCAGGCTGAACTAACTTACAAAGGCTTTATTCAGAGATATCCAAGCCATGAGATATTTTTGGAGATCAGTTGAAATCGATAAACAAATAGAAAATAATTAGCATTCAATGGAATTTGACAACATTCTGATGGTCTTGTTAAATACCAAATATGTATTGTTGCATAACCATTTCACATTTATTCTATATATAAGGATGCAATATTGAATATATCATGCAATATTCACAATATTGGAAGATATGTAGCAAAATTTCAAAAGAGAACTTACAGTTGGAAATGGGAAAAACATTTTTAATAACTTAAGATACAATCCTCTAATACAAATTAACCAGTGGTTTTCTTATCTTGTTTAATATTTTAAATATCAACAGTTTTATCAGAAATGGCTATGGTTATTTTTAAATATTAGGCAATTTTTAATTATCGATAGTTTTATTGAGAAAGGCCAGTCTAATTTGCATATTACAGCAATAAAATTATGGTATAAGATCCTTAGCAAGATCAAACCAATTTAAACAGATATAATTTACCCATAGATACTTTAAGAAGTATAACCATATTGTAACTGTTTAACCTTATTTGAAATTACTAAATTATAAATTAATATTTACAAATATCTAGATCTAAGAATTTAAAAATTTGTTAGATTTATATATAGATTATTTTTATGTTCAATATGAGATAAAAAATTTCAAGCAAGTATAGTTCTTCAAATACAGTGTTTGACAAATTAAATAGGAATCAAAAAAATTTAATAAACTACATTTAAGGTGATTAATATGAAGTTTGAATTGAATTTTAAAAGTGAACAAAACATTTGACCACAGCTGATCAAAACGGTCATGGTTGGATATCGAAGCGGCGATCATATACACATAGTTCTGCCTAGAGATTCAGCACCAATATTAAAAAGCTTGGGCTGTGCCACAGGCTTTAGTAATTTGTATGTGGACATTTTTTCTTCTTGGATGATTAAAAATAATAATACTTTAATGGAAGAGATAAATACTAGAGTCAAGGGAAAAACAAAAAAAATAGACCTTTAGATTAAATTTTCCCCAAAACAGCATGTATTAAAACCCTTAAAAGTATCCATAAACAAGCTCGTCAGATAAGTTCGATGTAGAACACACAATAAATTGAATTCGTAGTTCTATGATATAACTTGGAAAGATATTGGACGCTTAGACGCAGCACCACTGTTAAAACTTGAATGCAAAGAGAAAAAGAAATGTCAAAAAAGATCACAGTTGTGTTTTGAAAAAATTTGCCAAAGTACATTCAATATATATATAAGTCTCTTCTAATTTACACATCAAAAATTTACATTATAGTACACTTAGTGATGTCACTAAAGAATGGAGAAGTAACAGATTATATAATTAAATAGAATTAAATTTCAATTTAAGGTTTCATTAGAAATTAATCTCATAGTTAATATATAAAGTAGAGCAGAATTTAGGTGTAAAATTATCAGTTTTAATATCAAAATACATGATAGTTATTCATTTTAATAACAGTAATAAAAAATTATTACTGAGACTTTTTTTTTGCATTGAAAATCAACAAGTTATGTTATAATTAAAAGAGTATCAATAAATTCATACTCTGTATATCCAACATCACATTCAGAGTTAATACAGAAAATTCAAACAATCCCAAACTTCAGATAACTGAAAAGGAAATTTTTTTTAGATGCAACTGAGTTTTACTTTTTACATTCCTATATAATATAAAAATAGTAATTTTCAAGATTCTAAAATGAATTTTTTTTTACATGATAAATCAGTCTAAAAATCGATAAATCTAATTTATATATAACATTTCACTAAACACAGGTTAAATAGTAATTAAAAACCAATACATAATAGAGTAAGGTTATTTCATAGAAAGTTACCAACTTTAGTGACACCACTGGCCTGAAATTTCTGCAACAAATATTCAGTTTAAGACATTGAAATTCTTTGGATATAAATAACTTCCCAAAAAGGGTTGTAAAATATCAAATTTTCATCAATAAATAAGTATAAAATATCTTATGGAAATTTAAGTTTCATAATTTATACTCTTCAAGATTCAACATTTAACAGTTTCATTTTTTTTTCAGTAATTATAATACAGCTTTGGTAAGAAAACTTAACTTCAAATAACAAAATAAAAATAAAAACAAATAAAACAAAAACTTAAAAAAATAACAGTAAAAATAATAAATTAAGTATAAAGAAAAATATCCAACGCAATATATTTTAAACAATTTATCAACATCACAGAAAAATTCTACCTTATTAAAGATAAGCTTCAGCCTATCAACAAAAATACTAGATAGTTTCAACTGTAAATATGTTTAAATTACATTGTTTCTTCTTTTAAAGTTGAATAAATTTATGATTTTATGAAAATGTTCGATAGCATTTAAAAAATGTAAAATCGAAATTCGATACCAAATACTGATAAATTTTAAACTCTTTAACTCCTTTTAAAAAACGACATGAATGAAAGAAGGGAGAGAAGTTTAAAAATTCTAACTTTTCAGGAACACCGTCAAACCATACCCCAGTACCAGTAACTCTGTGTGCAAGAAAGTTCCTTGCCTCCTAATGGGATTAAATAAAATGAACCACACTGCATTTTTTAAAGCCAATTCCTTCAGAAAAAGAGCAGAGTTAATGATTTTAAGCCCAATTATCCATATCCAAAAGATTTAATCCTACAATGAAATTTAACATTTCAATAAATCCAATCATTTTTGCACTGGGGGAGGAGGTGGTTCTTGAGATACCATTTGGGGTTGCTGGACCTGGTATGCAACTGCAGTAGGTGGTTGTGATAGGTACAATCCAGACTGGGGGCTCCAAGGTGGGGACATCAGAGACTGGTATGCATTCATGTCCAACGGAGGTGTAAATGCAACTGCTGATGACATCGCAGGTGTCCAAGTGGATCCGTAATTAGCAATAGTAGCGGGAATCCATGATGCAACTGGTGGAGGAGACAAGCCAGTTGGTGGAGTATTGAAGTATACACTAGGAACACCTGAAGATATTTGGAATTAAGAATTAAGTAAAATTGATTAAACAAAATTTCATAAATTTGAATGTTTTTCATATAAATTTATCAATAGTCTTTTGAATTTCTTTTAAATATAATCTGAATATAATATTTATCATTTAAATTTATTTTAATGTTTATTAAAAACTAAAATTTGTTAAACTGTTTACTTTGTCATTAAGCATAGGGCAATTGACCACTGTGTTATCCACAGTAGGAGGTTATGCTTGAAATTGGATATTCGGCACATTCTTGACACCATGGATCATGAAATGTTGAATTCCCAAACAATTTCTGAAATGGAATGTCCCATGTGTCTACCTCCAATTACCATTTCAAATGCAATATTTGTTATGGCCATAATCATGTCAGAAGCCTTTCGAAATGATTCAGTTGAATACAAATGATTGTACATTAAACTATTTTGTAAACAATATTACTGTTATCTGTATATTTGCATATTACTATGTCACCTCAGTATATATTATAAAAATAGATTTCTGTTACCTCAATGAATATTATATATAGAATATTATGTGTCTAAAGGGTTGGATTTAATGTTCACAGTTGGCAACTACGAATGCTTAAAAAGAAGTGCTAGTGTAAATTATTAATTTTCTACAAAATTACTATTTTAAAATCTGATAATATCAGATTTTAATTTTACATTTAAAATAATCATACAGTTTTACCCTAGATGTCTTATTCCAGCTGATCACGTACTTTTTACTGAAACACAAACTCCTTCAAAAAAGATTGCATACCTAAAATTATATTCTTGAATATGATCCCTTCTAAAATGTTAATCTGTATCCACTCTGAGAATAGATGCTTCAATAAAAATACAGTGAGGCATTTATTTAAATTTTCTGAATAGAATCGGATCAGAAAAGAATAGCCAAGAAAAATAATATCCACCAAATAAGAAACTACTTGTTTAAGGACATTTTTTTTAAAAAAAAGCAATTGTTTATTTTACTCCCACATATTTACTATACAATTTTCAAATTGTGCAGAGCTTTATTATGCATAAGATTTATGCATTCTTAAGTTTATTCAGAGCCAGTTAAGTTTTTTCAGAGCCAGTTATTAAGTTAATTCAGAGCCAGTTATTAAGTTAATTCAGACCCAGTTATTAAGTTAAAGCCAAGACAGTTGGCTACAACTTGCATATTTTAGTGATTTAACACAAGGCCAAAAAATAAATATCAAGAAATTAACTTACCAGGAGGAACTTCGGTTCCGTTCAATGCCTCTCGAGTTCCCCAAGGGTTGCCAATATTAACTGGCAAAGTCGATCCATCCCGACAAACAAGATACATGCTTGAGACAGCATACATAGGATAAGGATAAAGTGCCATAGTGGCTGCACATTGAGAAGGCGGCATTGATGGAGAAGCATTTTCACCTTTAGGGGGACTGGATGCTTGATTGCCAGGAATAGGCACAGGTAAGGATGCAGGACTAGGAGACATGATGGCAAAGGGAGCATTAGGAGTATAGTTTGGATCCGAGTAGGCAGAAGCTATCATATACTGATGGGGTGGAGTGATATTAGGAGTTGGATTCTTGAATGAGTCTTCAGCCCAGCCTGACTCCTAACAAATTAAAAAGCATATATATAAAAATATCACATGATCTTATCTCTGAAAAATTGAAGATTAAAATTTATAATGCAAACCATACATCAGTTTTAATCTTTCAAACATTCATGTCGCATCAGATCAACAGAAAAGTAGAGGGATCTAATATTTCTTAACCAGTTAACTGTTTTTGATGAATATATTAATCATGGAGAAAGTACAATATTTTGAATTATGACGAGTTTATTCGTCTGGAGTAATAAAAAGTGTCAATTTGTAATTTGACTTACACTTTTAGTAAACATTTATATATAACATAGTTATCATTTCAAAATTTGCAAAACATTTGCAAATTTCAAAGGTCAAGTTGCAAAACATTAAAATATTCTGAGGTCAAGTTGAAATTATTGGAACTAAATAAAAGATTAATAATTATTAACAAACCTTCCTCCCCCTCACATATAATATGAATTGTTAATTATAATATTGTTATTCTTAAATGTATTGCTGTGTTGTATCAGTAGTACAGTTTTTTTTTTTGTTTCTTTTTGTAAATATGCAACAAATTTAGGTTAGTTTAAATAAATAAATGATTATTGAAGTAAAAAAAAAATAAAAGTAATTTCATTACAAAATATCTTCATATTACACATATTCTGTGTTCTGTGTATACTCATCATTGTTAAATTTTTGTGACACAATTTAGACACCCCTTTTCCCAAAGAGGTTGAAACAGTTAAGCGGCTAAACAATCTTCTTTCTAAAAAGACTTGAAATAAATACAGAAAAATTATTCAAAAACATAAAACATTTATTAATAAATTAAACAAAAAAGTAAAATAATTTTTAAATGTCAAAATATCCTAGAAACTATATGAACAATGGCACTATAAGCTATAAAACTACAATTATTATACACCCAGAATTTACATATCTGTGTGCATATAACCATTATCATTAATTTCTTTTTGTAACCAATACCTAATCTATGAACAATCTGATAATTTTTCTTTTAAGGCATTTAATATTCTGGGGACAGCAAAAAACTGTATAGTATATAATACAGCTAAACTCTTTAGAGACAGAAAACTCTTGCAAATATCAATATTTACAGTGCACATCAATAGTAATCCAGTGTATTCATTCTGCTTCATAGTTAGAAGGAAGGTGCTTTCAAAGTAGTAATTTCTACAACTGTGCAAGTTCAGTGACAAAACATTTATTCTGTTCTCTCATTTGTAAAAGAATAAAGTAATATTCTAAAAATCTTCACTTGTAAAGATCACAGAAGTAGGATTTTTAAATGTTTCTAAGCAGAAAAATCTAGTTTATGAAATCTAAATGTAAATAAAAAAAATAAAAGCATAATTAATAAATAAAAATTTTAAAAACTGTAAATTTTTTATCAATAAATATAAAAGTAATATCCGTACATATTATTTTAATTTTAAAGTTTCATGATTTTTTTTTTTTTTTTTGTAAATCAGTAAGTTTTCATAAATGAGCGTGAAGATGACAAGAAAAATAACTAGATTTTTTTTAAAGCTTTTATATTTAACTAAAACCAAAAGTTGTTTCATCAAAAATTTCTTATATCAATTTAAACTCGTATTTTAAAATCAAACTGTTGACTAAATCATCCAAAATAGAAAGAGAATTAAGTAATTCCAAAATACATCATTGCAAAATATCCTATGGGCTAAAGCAGCTCAAATGTGATAATGCTAAGTTCTGCTATACACTGGAGAGTGTCATTTTTATTCTTTAACTAATACCATTGACACAAAACTGCATAGCAAGTTTCCTATATAAAACAATGAAGATATTAATGAGACAGTTTCTTACTTATTTAAATGATATCATATTCAGAAAAATTAATTAGAAACATGCTGGAAGAGCATAAATTCACTACAGTTCAAGCATTTATGAAACCAATCATCAACTACAATACATTATTCAAAAATACAGACTGGTACACTTCTAAGTTTAAAAATTTATCTTCTCAGTGTACTAATCTTGTATCTTTGTTAATATTAATCTCATATATTAATCTTATAAAGTTTCTTACATTAATCTCATTTAACATTTCAGGACTGCCATGTTGGCCCTGATAACAATCTGAAGTAGCTTTTCCTGCAAGAGAATTCAAATAAATAAAATAAAAAATATGGAATCAATAATGCATGACAAGATCTATTAATGTATGAACTAATTTTTGTTGCCTTATAATTTGCCTTCAATAATAATTATCTCATTCAATAATAGGCATATAATATTACAAGAAAATTAGCATACAAAAATAGCCAATACAGAAAGCACATAATTCTGCTTGAGCAAAAACATATCACAAACCTTATAATAAAACTTACCTGGAATGGGTATTGGTGACGTAGGAAGATTAGGCGGTATTCCATTCCAAATGTATGGGTAATTCTGAGGAACTCTAACTTGTTGCTATAATCCAAAAATAAATTGTATTAAAAAATTTATAAAGGTAATCAATCTACTCATCAACATTAAAAATTACTACAAAGAATGCAATGGTTTTTTTTAATTTTATACATGCAAAAATAAACTGAATGATTAAGTACATGAAATGCAACATTAAGTATTTTGTGACCTCTCTTAAGGAAGTGGCTGGTTTAATTTCGTATTTTGGCACATTTTTAACATGTTCATTTTGGTACATTTTTTAATGTACAGGTTTATAAATATACTAATAACTAAGTTAACATAATGAAACATAGGATTATGGGCAAAAAATATTTGATAATGTTAAAATAGTCTTAATATTTTATCATAATAAATACAAATCCTATGAATATCTTATTTATTTGACAATGAGAAAAATAAAGACTTAAATCTATGTTTCTTCTCAATTTAGTGGTCCTGGACAAATTCTAATAGAGATTTATCACTGTTTAGTGTATAAATTTATTTCTAGTTACGAAACAATAGTTTCTCGATAGAAAACCTTAAACATGAAAATTCTAATAGATTATGCTTATAATTCTAAATGCCAAATTATATGCATTGAAAAGATTATTATTTATCTAAATAATATCTATAAAGTTTCTCATAATGTCTCAATTCAGGATTTCCATTTGCTTCTTAACTATAACTTTTAAACAACTGTTAAATATTATAAATTTGTTTTCATCTTTAAAAAAGTTGTAATTAAATGTAAATATATGCTGCACATTTCAGCCGCTAACAAAAATAAAAATTCTAAGGTTTTTTTCATTTCTGCTTTCAAATTATAACCTTAATTCCAAAGAGGGAAAAAAAGCTTAATTTCAATTGATACCAAAAATATTATGAAAAGCAGTCATTTGTACAAATACAATTTCTTCAATCCTATTTTATAAATATTGCTTTCAATTTTCAAAACCTTAATTTCATGCTGAAACAAGTGAAATTCTGATTACAAATACACATTTGAAAAAAAAATGAATGAATAACATTTCAGTGCAATGAAAACAAATGAATTAAAAAACACCTTTAAAAAACAGAAAAGCTAACATTTCGAATATAGTTTCCTAATCAGTTAAAGCAATTAAAAAGAAAGCTTGATATTGATTCAAAGCAAAAAAGCTTTGAAACAAGAATGTTTTATTAAATCTGCACTTTATGTTTCTGCCTTAAATAAATTTTTAAAAAATCCTCCTTTAAGTTAGTTGCAGGTAGGAATTTTTTAATACAATGATTAAAATGTTTAATTAACTGATGCAAATGGGTTATAAATCGAAACTTAGTACTAAGTACATTTTTTCTACAAATAACAATTGCATTCACATATTAAAATATAACTGAAGCTTAGTCTTCTAATTCATAAATGTGTTTAAAAATAAAATTTTATAAATCTTTTGATTTTTCAAATTTCAAATAATGATTTGAAAGCCATATTTCATTTATTAAGAAAAATATTCTTGAAAATAACTCTTTGTGGAAATAAAAATTCCACAAATGCTTTTTCTAAGTACAGAATATTAAATCCTAAAAGGCAAATTTTTATACATTAAAAAGGGATATAGATAACTAATGAACTGAATATTCAAAGTTTGTGTACAAGATGCATTAATTAGGGAAACTTACTCCATTATGTACTTCTTTTGGTACAGGATGCTTCAATTTATGGTTAATAGGTGTACTGGAAGAATGCCCCTTCTTTCGTGGAATTTGAGGAGAGGAGTATAAACTGAAATTGAATAATAGTTATTTAATAACTTTCTAGATTCCATGAATAAAAGATTCACCAAATTTTTCTAAAATTTTAAATAATTAAAATTGAACACAATTAAAAGATACATCAGTATATTCTTGATTCCATATATGCCTCTTTAAAATATGAGAATTGGGAAAATTAATTTAAAACAGGATTTTTATCTGTTAACAAAAAAATAAATTGATTTAAATTAGTATTATATAATCAAGTGAAAGAAAACAAAGAAATTTATTATTTATGATAATTAGTTTAAAGAAAATTGAAGCTACTTTCAATTTCCATACCTGTTACTGCGAAGAATACAGTTGCGCTGAGAAGATGCTACAGGTAAAGAATTGGATCGTGGAATAGCATTTGGCTTCAGAGAATTATTTCCACCACTATGAGTTGGAGAGTACTCCTGAAAACAAAATTTTAAAACTCATAAAATTAATATACTCAATAGAGGAATTCCAATATATGATATATTAAAAGTATGAAAAGGTCACACATAAAACACACAGGGCTCTCATAAATCCTTGATGGAATTTAAATATAAAATCAATTAACTTATGTAAAAATGTGTAGTTTGCTCAAATATTTTGGTGACTATTCCCACTAATAAAACAATCGAATTCTTAATTTTGTTCACTGTTGATGCTACAGTTTGACAGAAAAATAATTCATTAGAGACAGCAATATTTGTTTACATATTTCATTTAAAAAAAATTCGGTTTTTCAGATCAAATAAAAATTAACTCGTACAATCAAATTTTACAACCAATAAAGTGTATGCATGAATTGAATTAGTGGATGAGATTCATGTAAAAATGACATCAACATTTATATTGCAACAATTTAATAAATCATACAAGATATATATTTATTTATTCCATGCAATAAATTAAACCTTTTAAGTAGCTCATCTTGAGTTTTCAGACACAACTTCAAGCTCAGTACCATTTATATGAAAAGTTCAGAACTAAATTCAATTGTAGAAAACATTTCACAACTTGATACTTCGCAATATGCATTACATTACATTAAAAAATAATGCGCAATAAGAAGTTTTATACACAAAAAAATTAAAAATGTGATAAAAGATATAAGATTTAAATTAAAATACTTGATATTTAATACTAAAAAATATAGTGTATTTCACTATAATTGAAAATACCAAAATTCATGCTAGATAATTGATGCGAAATATAAAAACATAGGAAAAAAAATTGCATTTAATGTTATAAAATATTTCAAGAGTATAGTGAAAAAAATTGTTCAAATAACAAATAATAACAAATCTCAAAGCGCCGAGTCGACCATTAGATAATTTACATTCTAAGGTAATGTCAACATGAATGTAAATTGTATACTTTAGTGCTAGTCTAATCTTTCTTTGTACAAACATTTTCTGACTATTTTTTATCAAATATTTAATATTTTGACACTGTCATGAAAAAAAAAAGTCACTGATGGGTCATTCATAAATTTACTTATTACCACTACAAAAGGATAAGAGTCTTTTAGCTATGACTAAACAAATAAAAACGAGATGGATAAAACATTTTCTAGAATATCTCCCACAATATCCCAACTAAAATTAAATATATTTTTAAAAAATTTAGCTTCCCTTTTCACTTGCTGGTACGCTTCTGTTTAAAAACAGAAAAACCCAATAATTCCCAGACATCTGACAGACTTCCATCTATTCTTGGAAACAGAAATGCTAATACACAAGGAATCTGTCTTTTAAAAGAAACAGGCTAGCAGTGCAATCAATCTGTTAGTAAACATTGTTCTAAAATCCCGATGTATCAATCCTCACATTGACAATAATTGTCCATAATGCAAAGATGCAGCGTTCAGCCCTTAGGGAGGAATCTTGTATAAATATACACATAAGAATCATTTGACCAGAATGATTTCACCACAGAGATTTGGGGTCAATTTGATTTTTCCAGCTTTAGAATAAAGACATTGCGGGACAAAAATCAAATTTCACAATTTTCTTAATTAAAAAAATCTGCTTAAAATGACAAATGCTTCAATCATATTTCTATCTTAATTGGAACAAAAGATAATTATATTGGTGGTGTATTATTTTGAAAATCAAGCACTCAGACAATTGTCATGCTCTATGTACACTAGCAAATGAAGAAAAGTAAAGGGGTGTAACACTTTAAACTTTCCATGCTTCTATCCACCGAGTGGAAAGAAACAGTAGCTCGAGCGATACAGCTATACAAAATTTAACAGATATTACTGCAACTCCATAGTAAGAAACAAACACATTGTCAAAGGGATAAAGAGGTATATTTATGAGATTCTGCAACACTGCAGCTCCATAGACTTTAAACCAAAACATATAACATGCTCTACCGGGATTGAAAATTGGTGCTTCTTTAATCGAGTCCCGAAATTGAAACAAAAATCTACTACTTATTAGACAGTCATTAAAATTCCTCTGCAAAAAGATGTTACCAAAATGATGCCTATTTTTCAGACAAGCTTCAGATAGTCTCTTGGAAAGGTGTTTAAACTTTAAACATGCATTTCTAATTGATGCATTCCCCCTCCCCCGATTTCTTGTATTACAGATTGTTATAAATCAAGAGCTAATAAAAATTAATGCTTGAATTTTAGAAAAAAAAAAACTTTTTTTAAAATATGTTACTTTAATTCTGATTCAGTAAATTAAAAAAAATGTTTAGTTTAAAAAATGACTTTTTTTTAGTATCTTAGAATTTAAAAATTTTTATTCAAATATTTCCTTTTTTGCAGAATTAATCGTTTTTAAATTGTTGAATCAAAATTAAATACAAATATGAGCTTTAAGCTGTTAAAAAAAAATTTGAAAATTGACCAAGAATATTTTGAGTTTTACAATTTATATGTATTCCTCTTTTTCATTAAAAATTAAATTTAAAAAATTCTTTAAAACCTTTATGTTGTAATTTTACTGATTAATTATTTAATTAATAGGCACAAAAAATTTCCAAATTCTTCATAAAAACTTTTTTTAATGTGTCCCAGACCTCCCTCCCCCCCAAGAGGGAAATGCAACAAATATGCCAAGAAGCTACTTTAACAGCTAATATAGTTAAATAAAGACAGTTAATTAAAGTTTATTACATATCTTTTCCAATACCTGAAATTTCTTAACATTCTTCTTACACCTGTTTTTTTCGGCATCTGCAAGAAATGAAGACAAATATATAATTAAATAAAAAATAAAAACATTGTAATCTTTACTACAAAGACTAAAAAACATATATAATTTGAACATGAAAATATAGAAATTAATATAATTAAATGTTTCCTTTTACACTATTATACTGCTAATAAGACAGTGCTGAAAATTTAATACCCAAAACACAAGAATAATATTTAAGTAAAATGTCATATTATTGATGTTAAATTTTTTTTTCTCTTCAATTTGAACAATGTTTTGAGGTTTTATCCAATTTAAAAATTATTTCAAGACTTGACTATTTATAACAGTCAAAAGGATTTAAGTTTACTGTTGAAAATGTCTAAATTTATATTCCATGGAGAACAAACAAATTTAAGTTGCTACTCACAATGATCAATTAATTTTTCATTCTTTAAAAATATTAACTTAAAAATCCTGCGATTTTAAAAGTCTTACAATTTATTTTTATTTTATTTTTGAAAATTAAAAGCTGTTACAACTTTGATGCAGCAATCTTTCACTTTAAATAAAGTTACAGATGAAAGAAAAGTTAATTTTTAATGCAAAATATTATATATGTCATTTATAAAGCTTTTTTATGGACACTTTGGGATCTTTGAGTATTATTAAATATATTTATACTTTTTCACAAACATTTACATTATAGCTTTTAACAGCTAATTTGTATGTAATAATTTAACCCTTTCTCTAAATACTTGTTATCAGTACCTCAATATTATAAGTATAACTAAATAAGTATAAACTAAATTTTTCAATTTTTCAATGGTAAAAAAAATTTTATGCCGAGCAAAATGGTATATAAATTAGCTTTAAATGAGTAAGAATAAACTTATTCCATTTGCTAATAGTATACAAAATTTTCCTCATATATAAAATCAAGATTTGAAAGGGAATAACAATGCTCCTTACTTTGAATATGACTGTTTATTAAATATTTAGAAACTAAAATATTTCAAGCAAGATTTCATCTAGTATTTCAAGCCTTGGCCCGTAAAATTTTTATTTCGCAACTGATCAATTTTAATAATAGATATTCTAAAATATTATTTCTTGACTATATCAAAAACATTCTGTAACATTTTATATAGAAAGAATTTTTATTTAAATTCATATATCTTCCATATTAAATACTTTCATTCATTAAAAACAATAAACAAGGCATTTTTTTTTTGTCTTTAACGAAAGCATTTTGAAAACAGAATTGCATACCAGATCCAGTTTGCATTCCATCAGAATAAACTTTATAAGTTTTTCCACCTTGCCATGTCAATGCTGAAAAAAACCCAAATAACACATGATATAAACATGATTAAGTTGCATAATGGCACAAGCATAAAAATCGTCAAACAATTACAAAAATTACAATCTAAAATCATTAAAACAGGATAAACATCTGTTAAATATTCAAAACATGCATGCTATGATTATTTTTTTATAAAAATTTTAAGAATAAAAAGGGAGGGTCATATTGTTGCTAATATCTTGGCATGCTTAGATTAATGAAAACATACCCTGGACATCCACAGCTTGTGGTTCTCCAGATCCTGAAAATAATCATGCATATGTTCTTCATAATTTATTCAATGTCATTCACTGCATAGCATTTGCTGCATTTTATTTATAACTCAAATAAAAAATTTATATTTACTAATTAAACAGACAATTCCAAAAACTTTAATAATAAAATACCTTTATAAGCAGGAACCGGAACTACTTCAAGGACACTGGTGGGCACAATACATCTATCATAAAAATTAAAAAATAAAAATATAATTCTAATAAATAAAATTTTTATTATTAAATTTGAAAAAATTATACTATTATGCAATTTCATTAATTTTTATTATTAAATTTCAAAAATAAATTATGAACTCACCGCTTGCATAGCTCCTCAATGTAAATGGACACGCTATCACAATCATGATAAATATCCTGGACATGTCCCACATAGACCTCTCTATTTATATATACCTATAAAAAAGTTATTCATTCAGAAAACTTTAAAAAAATAATTAAATGACATCAAAAAATGGATTTTTTCCATACCTTGCACTTAACTCCAGGTTCCAGTTTTGGTATGACAAACTGTTCATTCTTTTGTTCCTCTGCAAAATTATAACATTTACAGAATTTTAAAACACAAAATAAAGATAAATGCTTTATAAAAAATTTAGACTTGAGGTTGCATTTAAAAAAATTTAAAAAATAATTCAGATTTTAGATAAAGAAAAATTTAACTTTACAAAGATTAGCAAACACAGTTTAAATTTTAACATGATATTCTGTTTTATTCCATGAGAAGCATTTCACCATATTCAAGAACTACTAGAACATTGCAATAATTTCCCCAGATATAAATGACATTTTGCTATAGGAAGCAGAAGCATCAACACAGTTAAAAACAGTTTTCAACCAGTCCAAAAACATATAGCTTGCGATTATAAGGATTCAAAACTTTTGGTCAAAAAAAAAAGCAAAGTGATGATAAAGCACCAGCTCTTAAATCTTTCTTGATGACAAATCATCACATTCTGAATGTATAGTATTCTGTAATAAAGAATGTTAGGAATCTTAAGTTTTGGATAGCTTGATCAATCTTTAATTTATAAACATTTCCTCACAGAAAATGAAAAGAATTTAAAAATGCAAATTAAAAATAATAAAATATATTTTTTCAAAACAAATATTTGAGCTAGCATTTATAAATATAATAACACTTTAATAATTAGAAACATAATTGTTTACCTTCTTTCAACAAAGAATTAAATTTATTGATGATACAATGTTGCACCAGTACCACAAAAACATATCAACTAGACTTGTCAGGCAGTTCTGGGTGCATAGTGAGAATTTGTTGCAAAAATTAAGCAACACTTTTAAGCACCTTAGCCACATAAATTAAGCACCTTAGTACATGTCCACATACATAAACCTGTGTATTTTCTAAGCATAGGTTATTTTCTGTTCTATAATAATGCATAGTTTTTGTAGAAATCTTTTAAAAATTAATTTTAAAAGTTTATTCTTTAAGTTTTAATATTTATTTCTGTATTTGCACAATATTAGCATAATGCCTTCTATTGTAAAACAAATTATGTCTTTTTGGTTTCGACAAAAACAAAAAAGGATCATAAAAATGAAAAAGCTATCAATACCAAAAATTTAAGTGTATTTTTATAAGATTAACAATTAGGATCTGTGATATTTTTCTATATTTCTTAAAATAAACCATTAACTTAGATAGGTACATCATTTCTAAAAATATTGTCAATTATGTAGAAGAATACATAGCAAGACCATACAGTTTTTATTTCATTTTTATATATGCAACAGCAAATAATATTCAATAAAGCTGGAATAGAAAGTGTAAGTTTCCTCTGGCATTAATTCGCTACATTTAGGAAACTTAGTTGCAGTTTTATAAAACTAATTAAATATTCTAGAATGGTTACAATTATAAGACTGGTAAAATTCAATACCCTGATCTAAATAAGTTTTTTTAATCATTTTTTAACAGAAAATAATACCAATGTTTAGAAATGATCAAATATTTAAAAAAAAATCTTATTGCTTTTAACTTCTGAAATTTAGTATAGGCTTTTTTTTTTTTTTTTTTTTTTACATTTAAGATTTATGATTATGTCCGGGATGAATTTTTTGAAAAAAGTTCAAATGCACTTATATTTTTGAATATTAGCATAAAAAAAGATTGAAGAAACATCTATAAAACCAAATTATATCACTTAAGGAAAAAATAATAATAAAAATAAACTTGGAAAAAGACATGTTTATTTTTTTATTTTGCTAGAAAAGAGGCATAAAGCAAAAAATCTTCAAATTTAGAAATTTATCAAATGATTTACTTAAAATTTTGCAGCTAAAGATTCATATCTAATTCCTGAACTAAAAATTAGGCTGTATTTTTATCGATTCATTAAATATTGGGGTTCAATTTATAAATAAGACAAAGTTTTCAATTTTTTTTCACATTGGGAAGCAGTAAAACAATTAAAATATTTCTAAATGAATAGATTACTTGCATTCTAGGAACTGCGGGACATATTGAGGAATTATAACAATTTTAACAAAAATTATGGATTTTAATTTATGAAAATTCTATCAAAGATTAGAATTTGTGAAAATGGCATCTAAATAGCATTAAAACATATGTAAATGCAAGTATAAAAATCAGTGTAACTTCCCAAAAAATGGACTTTGTAAAACCATGAGAATTTTGTTTCAAAGAAGCTTGTTCAAATATTAACAATATTAAATTTTAAAAAATCATAATTTCAGAAAAAATCAACTTTATCACGTAATCACCTATTTTAACATTCTGAAAATTTAATTAAAAAAACTTGCTTTTTATCTTATATTATATAATATATATATATATATACAGCTTTAAAAAAAATTTTAAAAATGTGATTATATTTTTTTTTTTGTGAAGAAATGAAGTGAACTTCTAATTTCCAAATAACAGAAACAAATTCATGCAGTTAATAGCGAGTCAGTTCTGTAGTTAGAAGCAAAACAGGGGGGGGGGGGAATGCTAATAGGAGCATTTCTTAAAAGAATTTTTTGTAGCCAGGGAGAAACAATATATTGCATTGCTTTAAAATTTAACAAAACCCATGAAAGGAAGAATTTTATTTAATGAACTGTTTTAAAAATTTTAAATTAAAAGAAAGAAAGCACTTTATTTTTCTTTGATCACGACGTTAACAGTGGTAAACTCACATGACTCAACAATTTGAAGAAGCAATGATATTGCTTTGAATTTCATTATAATAAAAATTATATTTGCATGTTACAAATTATGTCCGAAACTAATTTTTTAAAAAATTTAAACTAAAGGAAAAAAATGGATTCATTCAAACAAAATTTGATATAATTGGAAAGACTTTTTTTTTTATTTTTAAAATGGTGTAAAAATTTTCTTGAGCTGATGCTTTGATGTTATGGAGACAAAACGTTAATATTTTTTAAATTAAACTTATTACTAAAATTTTAAAATATTCGTATTTTTTTTAAATATATTTGAACATTATGGAGGGTCAGCAAGTATGGTACAGTAAGCATTTCTTGCTGCTCCTTCCAGATAACTATTTCAATATTTCAATAAACAGCACATTGCTAAAGAAAAAGGGAGCAGGGATAAAGTCTCATGAGCTTTATCTTAATAAGTGCAGGCAATTATAGATCGCTTGTCCAAATTCTTCCCTTTTTCTTGATACATCTAATAAACAAGCTTCTACGATTATGCTTTCAAACTATTGTATTCAATGGGTGGGGAAACAAAAAACTGTCTTTGCACTTATCAGGAAAATTAAGCACATTTAAGGTGCTTAAAAATTATTTGCAAATTTAAGCACTTTTCATAACACTACACATCCTGAGTATGCTGTTCAAAGTAGTGTAACAACATTTCAAAAGCATTAACAGTATCTGTATACAGAAGTGTAATCATATAAAATGGCACCCAATGCAATAACCAAAACAAAGCACCCATCATTTCTTTAAAAAAAAAACAATTTACATAGTTTTTACCCCCACTCTTGCTTTGAAATTTTATGATAGGAAACACTAAGTTTAAAATTGTATCTCCAAACCTAAATATATATAAATCATTTAAAATATTTATATTCTACAAAATAGCATTTTTCCCAATGTTACCTAAATTTAATTAAGATAATGAGCTTATTTGATTTTTGATACTCTGAAATCTTTAATGGCTACAATCTATCAGGACTTAATATGGATAATATTAAAAAAACAATACACAAAAAAAAATTTATTACTATTTGAAGCAAATTCTGAAACTTGAACAAAATGTCCTACCCAATTTTCTCACTAATTAAGTTAATGATTTAGGTCCTTTCATTTAGCTTTTAAAATCAGCTAAATAAAATGACTTTAAAAAATGCTTAGTTAAGATTTTTCTACTTAGAATCAAACATGAAATTAAAGCAATTCCACATTATATAGTTATAAAATACATATTTAAAATATATTACAACCAAGTGGCAAATTAACTGTTTTGTCTCAAAGCTAAGTAAAATTATTATCTCATGAAATGCACAAATACATATATTTAAAAAAGCCATAGCTACCATCCAATTCAATAATTTACATTAAAAATGCATCATGTGCTAAGTATGAATCTGACATGATCTAAAAAGAATCATGTACTTTTAATAACATACATGAAAATAGCATTTATAAGATCAAAAAATCTCATTTATATGCAAACTTTTAATCATAGAGGCAGCATACAATTAAAATGTCTTTGGTAATTAATTTTTTTTCATGACCAAAAACTTTATTACATTTTTAAATAACAAATTAATAGCTAAAATAATTTTTAAAGAAATAAAAAAGAAACTACATTTTTTAATAAAATGCATATTTAAAATTATCTAGTACTTTAGAAGTTACAAGTTTTCTAAATATTAGTTCATGTGCATTAAATAAATGTCACGATAAATATAAAATTATTTACAAGAAGAAAATCTAAAATTTATATACCATGAACAATTTGTTTTCATATTAAAAGCAAAATCCTTTGTTATAAGTTTTTTTTTTTTTGCATGTCTTTATCAAAAATAGAAAAACAAATCATTTTGAAATTTGAAGAAATGATCAAATAAATTTCAACAAGGAAAATTGTTGCAAATCATTAAATATCTGTTAAAGTTAAAATAAATAATTGAAAAGAATCTGTGGTGAATAGCATATAAGCCAGTTAACAACTCTTCTACCCGAACGATCGTTTTAGTAAAATTGTTAAGCTACTGGACTGCTAACCAAAATGTCCCAGGTTCTATCCTCGCGCATCGCTTACCGCCTCATTGGTGACCTCGGACAATGAACCTTCGTACAGCTGTTGTGGCGCCATCTTCCCGCAACCAAAAGTCGCCAGACACACTTGGCGCAGCAACCCGAAGTCGCCAGACACACTTGGCGCAGCAACCCGAAGTCGCCAGACACACTTGGCGCATTAGCACCCACACACGCTCGCCATAACGCTTGGCGCTATTCAATGGGTACCGGCCCATTAAGACAACAGCTAATATAACATCACCACTCAACATCCATATCGTTCGTCTCACCTCCGACTCACTGGAGGTAGAGTACTGTGGTGAATAGCATATAAGCCAGTTAACAACTCTTTTACCCGAATGATCGTTTTAGTAAAATTGTTAAGCTACTGGACTGCTAACCAAAAGGTCCCAGGTTCTATCCTCGCGCATTGCTTACCGCTTCAAATCTATGGAATTTGAAGATGGAATACAAATTATTTTAGCGCAATAATACTTTTAGAAGTTATCACTATAAAAATTTTTTTTTAATTTAAAATTTTATTTTAAGGTTCAAAAAAGTTTAATCTGCACATTCCAAATCTTCAAAAAATGCCACATTCCAACAATTCTAAGCCAAACAACAGTTTAGTCTGTAATATACCTACAAGCAGATAGATAATGAATACAACATTATCTTTATAGAAAAGTAGAATTGTACAACAGATATTAAATATTTCTAGTTATTTGATCTAAGAGACAGTCCTGTCACAGAAATGTTATTAAAAATGTTATATTGTTTTGAAAGTTTTGAATGAAATCTAATGTTGTGAAGAAAATGATACATTTTAATTTAAATCATTTTTAAAAAACGGCCTAAATAAAAAATTTAGACAGTTGCTTAAAAAAATATGCATTTGAAGAATATAAAACACATATGGATTTAATTTTGTAATATTTGATTAAATGTGCCCAATGCACTTTAAGTAAATTCAATTTCACTTACAATTTCTGTACTTAATGTTACTTCAAGTACAGTTACATAATATCCTATCCAGAAGCAACATTTAAATATTTTAGGATAAACCTCATAATTTTGAATGATGGTCAAATGAAGTGGACAACACCTAAGTTGCCTACATTCCTTTCAAACTTTCGTACCACACTAATGAAAGGACACTTTACTCCAACAAATGTAATATGCACCAGACCCATTAACAAAGTAATTCTATGATGGAAACAGGTCTTAAATTTGGAACCTCCAGCTTTAAAGCCAAAACCTTAGCACTAGACCATTATTTACTCCTTACTTCAAGCACAAGAATGAGAAAAGAGTATACAAATAATCACATTTGCAGATTTATATTCCTATTAAAAGAAAGATGTATTGAATGAAACTCACTTAAATAGTAAATAATGCCTTTTTATTCAAGAGCTTACTGCATAGGACACATTGTAACAGAGCTAATTTTGAAATAAAGAATAAATCCTACTTAAAAATGCATGGCAGCCAATCACTTATATCCTTACATATGCCTTTACATAATGACAATTTATGTTGGGTAACATTTTGGTTCTACTGAGCTTTTATAACTCCTACATTGACACTATACATATTAGATAAGTAACAGTTTTCAAGAGGAAAAACCACAGAAGTGTAAGGAACTCCTAAAAAATTTTTACACTACAAAATATTTTAAAAGTCATTTTTGTTATTTTACCTTTTCTTTTCTCATTCCACATATCAAATTCCACATTTCGGTAGATGCCGGGGTCTAAGGTTTTAGCTACCTTATATGGAAATGGAGGAATACCTTGTGCTAGTGCTTTTCGGATATCCAATCGTGGATTCTGAAGATATAACAAAGGACCAAAAATTATCAGCATAAATGTTTGAAAATTTATCTTATATAAAACTCAGAAATAACATTGAATGTAAAATTATTAGTGGTCTTGTAATTTTTCTGTAGTTTTTTTTTTTTTTTAAAAGGTGACAAAGATGTAAAACATGCATAGATGAATAAATTCAATCCAAATGTTAAAATTAAAAACAGAAAGTTGCAACATCAGGAAGTTAAATAATAAAAAATTTTAAAAACTTGAAGAAATTTTTTTTATTTATATGTCTGAAAATATCCAGGTAAAATTCTAATCAACAATACATTAAGGTAGAGAGGATTTAAATAAATACTTTTGTATTTATTTAAATCTTGATAACAATATACAACATGAATTACAGTAAGTTGCAACAAAATTTCTCACATTTACAAAATAGACATTTTGCTTTGATTCCTTAAGTTGATATTCATGAATCTCAAAATATTTTTAAAAATCAAATTGTAATAGACTTTAAAAGAAATGTTACTAAAATAGCCTTGGGCCTGTTAATTTTATAGAGCAACATAAATCTAATGCTGTCAAGTCTTATGATTTTATACTTCTAATAGAAATAATTGCCTGGGTCATCTATTTCTAATTGCACAGTGCCTTTCACAACATTATAGTTTCACTTTCTTATTGCTCATGTATACTTCAAATGATAAACAGAATTCCTTTCTACCTTAGATTCTAATCTTCGAAATAGAATGAAAATTATTTGAATTTCATTCTAACAATTAAAATTGTTAAAAATTATGCAACAATTAAAACACAACGAAATTGGTATAATTCTTTTTGTCATTATATTTTAAAATTATATGATAGTCGTTTTTATATAACTATTTTTGGAAGTTACGGTGGAAAAGATCAAACTTCTATTCAAATTTTGAGTGAAATCACAATTAAAAATTTTTCAAAAAGAAAAAAAAATAAGATGCATATTTCTTACCCTCCAAAATACATTTTTGTAAATTTTAGTAGTTCTAGAATAGTTGACTCTGTAAAATGACAGTAGTAGCAGAAATGAAGCTTATAAATGATCATTTAGCCAACAACAATGCATTTGTGAAATAAAAATAACATTACAACACAAAATCAAAATGAAATATTTCTTATATCCTTAATAGAATTGTAATGCACAATAAAATACTCCAAGAAGACTAACTGTTGAATATTTTTCATTATTAGGATTTAATTTTGTTGCATATAGTTCAGAACTATATAGTCAACAACTGCAACAATACACATGATTTAATAAGAAAATTTGAAATTGTTTCATGCAGCATAAATATTATCCATAGAAACAGAAAGCAGTTTCAAAATTACCTATTGCAAGGTACAATAAGAAGGTTGTTTCGGTTTCAAAATCTTATAAAAAATTTAAACAAATGAAGATAGAAAAAAAAATATATTGATTTTTTTAAAAATTACATCATTTAAATGCTAGCTATTAATAGAGATGTAATTGCAATGCCCTGCAAAAATTTGTTATATCCCTTAAAATCTTGATTTCTTTAGACTTTTATGAAATTATGACTGGTTGGAATCTAAACTGGCATCCACCCCATGGTAAAACCAGATGACCTGGATATATTTCTCAGAGAAGTTCACCACTTTTATTATAATCATAAATCTTTCAGATGATAATCATTCAATGACTGAAGGACTTATGAATAGAGAGAGAATAATAGCAGTACAAGAAAATTATCAAAGTGTAAAGTTACGCCAAAACATTTTTTTTCATGGCTAAAAAAGTTATTTTAATAGAATGGCTGACTATGGAGAGATTCATATGATATACCAATAACAAATCGTAGTTGTAGAAGACTAACTGCAAAACTCATAATAGACAAAATATTTTGGAATGCAAAGAAAATATGATAATGAAATGTTTGAAAATGAGATAAACTTGTGCATCTGAAGTGATCATGCCCCTTATCTTATTTCTACTATAGACTAAACCCCCTCTACCAAACTGAGACAATTTTTCTGTTACACATGCCATATTATTAGTTTTAAAGAAAGTATTAAACAATTTATTAAATCTTTAAAATAAATGTATCAAATGTAATAAAAATATGATTTACCAAGTTTATAACAAAAGTAATATTGTTCGATAATATAATTAGTGTATCAAATTTCAAATCAAATATTTAAATATATTACTACGAATCTGTAATGCTGCTTCCCAGCACAGTTAGTTCTATCATAGTAAAGGTAGTTTTACAGATAGCTCTATTGAATTCATCAGCTGTAATTTTAAATAAAAGCTCCACTGAATATTGTATCAATGACCCCCAAGATAATAGATGGGCGATACTAGGATCCTCAGAAATTTCGGCAATAGGACCAATAGGAAGAGAATTATGCTTATTCAAAAAAATTTCCGTGCCCTACTCTGGTAGCTATAAAAGGCCAGTTGACCAAACCGAAGTGAATTATTTAGTCAAGAAAAGCACAAGTATTGTGTAAAGCTCAAGTGATTAGTAGATTGAGAATTCAGCTGTTCACCAAGTCTTGGAGACACATATTGAAGCAGCATCAAGTCAGTGTGGAGTAGCTAGTTGTATAGTAGCGAGTCAGCAGTACAGCTATAATGAGGAGACAGTGGAGTATAGCAGGCATTTGGAGAGACTTTAGTGAAACCTAATGGATTCTCTCTTCCTGCTCAGTTCCGTCTTTTCAGTTTGTATGCTGTTGTGGTTACTTACTACTTATGGGCTGCTGATCATAGTAAGTTCTGCTGTGTGTTGATTGTGTACATTTCAACTGTGCATTTGTTACCTGTGTAATTTGTCTCTATGTTAATAAACAGTGTTGTTTAAGGCATGCTGATTGTGTCACTAGTTTGAGTCACCAAGTTTTTTTGAAGAGAATATTTTATATATACGTAAACCTCTTTTAGCAGATACTTTGCCAATATGAGGACATTTTTGAAATTTTAATTGATTTATTTAATTCTGGAAGGCATAATTTGCACAAAGAAAAGATGGTAAACAATGCATCCATCTACATTACAAGAGCAAGAAAAAGAAGAAACTTTTTAATACAGCGATTTTACTATGAGATTTGATAGGGATTTCTCTGATACGTGTAAATTTAGGAAAGGGAATCTCGGGTTTCTTTAAAGGAATGTAGTAAGCATTAGGGATTTTTATTCCTTCACTCAAGAGTGAGAACATGCTTAATTCATCAGTTTTCCAAAGCACATGTAAATTAAGTAAAAAAAATGGATATTGGATCAAGAAATAAGAAAATTTTGGAATGAGGTTAATATACGCTAAATTAAAATAAAAATTTGGAAATGAAGATTTAAATTAGATTTTAAAATGTTATATATATACATTTTAAGGTTTTTTATTAAATAATATACAAAGAATGTTTACTTTATAAGATTGGTCATCCTCTGGCATATTTTGATCTTCAACACCACCATCTATGCGGCAACTAAAAGATGAAGCATTAAAAATTAATATTCCATTTAATTACAATTTGTAATCATCTTAATTACATGCATGACCTTCAGAAAATAATTGTAGGTTAGATAAAATAATTTCATCTATTTCAATTTCAGAAAGTTACACAAGAATTTGTTAGCAAGAAAGAAACAGCAATAAACAGAAATATGCTATATTGTTATTTGTACTTCATGCTATATTGAAGTACAAATAACTGATTTTTTTAATAAATATAAATTCTTTTAATAAATAATTCTTTTAAATTTAATATAATACTTCTAAATTATTCTAAATTTTTTTAATAAATAATTCTTGTAAATGCTGCTGCAAAAACACTGGCGATAAAAACAAAACTGTTTACAAACAAACAAAAAATATGACAGGAAGGAAACAAATTTTTGAAGTCATAAAATTGTTAAAATATTGAAATCTAATATTGAAATCTTTTAATAATTTAAATCAGGAAGGGGGGCATTTCTGCTAATTGAACGCCATTGACCTTTCCCTGGTATTTTCAGGTTGTTTTTTTAATAAATCTGATATTTTTCAGACGTGTCTAATATTTTAAAAATAATGTCATGTTCTTTTATTTATATATTTATTTACTTTCTGCACAATGAGTTCTTAGCTGTATGTGAAAAATTATTCTACTTGCTTAACTAAAATCAATGTCAAATAAAAAAAATTATCAGAAAACAAAACAAAAGATATTGAACTTCATAAAAGCTTCAACTAAATAAAACATTCTCCCTCCCCCAACCCCCTATTTGTTTTATTTTAAATTTACAGAATTTATAAAAATACAAACATCCATGCCACTTAATAAAATTTTATTTAACAAACATATTATTTTTATTATTGAACATACATTCTTTTGGCCGGTATGGATCGGCTATTTATGGCTTTGTCCATGTGCACAAGGAAAAGTGGCAACTCTCAAGAAATGGCAGGTAATGAGCAGATCTGGTAGAGCTAAATCTAATTAATTTCTGTAAATGTATTCTCTCAGAAAGATGAAGGAAATCAACAATAAATTAAAATAGTTTAATCAATGCAGATTCAATACAGGAATTCCAGTTGCTTTACCTACCATGGTCAGCCAAAGTCATGCCTAAATATTCTATGTAAAAACAATGTTTAGCATAAAGTTGAAAAAGATTTCTAGCATATTTATACATTCATCCAGACAATTATCAAAATTATAATTGCACAAAAGTTTGTAATTTATCTTTATTTTAAGTTAACTATGTTTAAGTTAAGGACATATTTTACATAAAATACTATATCATGCAATAAAGAAGCTTTGCACCTTTAATAATCATCACCATCATGAGACAAAAGGCATCTCAGATGGGTAGAAAAACATTTTACTTTCTTTTTTCCAAAAATTAACATGTAAAATAACAGGATAATAAAAATTTATACTATTTGATCATACACAGAAACAAGTTTATCAAGTGCTTTCAATTATTTGTAACATCGTAAGTTTACAATGTTTGCTTTCATTCCCAATTTAGTAATTCCCATCTTCTTAGAAGGTGAAAAAAAACATTTTCTTAATAATCCACTTATTATTGCATTTAAACTAAAATTATTTTAATTCAAAAACATTAAATAGAAAGATAAAATTCAAAAATGTAGAAACTACAAATATACTTAACAATAATTATAACTACATATACATTGTATAATTCAATATAGTGAATAAATTATATATATTCAATATATATATATATAGGTCAATATTTGGAACTTTATTTTTTTATAGAACTAAAAATGAAAATAGAATGTCTGGAAGATCATTGTACATCTTTCAAAATCCATAATACAAACCTTTCTCTAAAGTAATGGCACAACAAGTTATTCCTCCGTTGTTTGGAATAAGCTTTATCATGAAGCATTTTTTCAACAGCTACATCAACATCAGAACCTAGTTCAAAAACGTTCTTGTACAGCACTTCATAGACAATAGCTGAAATAAAGCAAAATGTAATAAATATTTAATTCTTTAAAACTAGATTTTTTTCCTTTTTTTTTTTACTGGAATTTACAAAATCTAACATGAATCTACAAAGATGATTTTGAAAAGTGCTCAGAGATAAGATAAATTCTTGATAATCATTTACATTTAAGAAATTAAAAATTAACTTCATAAGCTAGATTTTTATTACATTCCTTTGCTTCTAAATCAGTGTAAAATAGATCCGATTAACATTTAGAGGCATTAATCAAGACAAGACATTTCAGAGTTCATGCTTTACTTACATTGACAAAATGCTAAAGTTGATAAATCAGATTTTGAATAAACACAATCATAACGATTGCCACCAGTACAAGCTAGAGAAATCTACAATAAAATACAAAATAATATGAATATCAGCATATTAGTTCTTTATTTTAAAAAGTAACACACATAGCTTAAAAAGGTACTTAACAGTTTGGCTCGAAGAACTGGCTTTTATCTTGAGAGGTGGTTTACTGATATCATAATATACAACAAAATCCACTCTGTAAAACAATTATTATAGAAAATGAAAGTTAAAATATACAAGCTCATAAATAACCAAAAATACTATCTAACCAACGAATAAATTTTAACAAATCTAAATATGTAAGAAATCTGAAGTACAGAATATTAGTGAGCAAATCAATTTTTAATGTTCCAAAAGTTACCAATAAACATAATTAAGTTAAAAATAAATTCATTATGAATTAAAATATACTAACTGTTAGATATATGTTGGAATGTAAAATAACTCTTTAGATTCTAAAAAAATTTTAAAATATAAAAGAACTCTTTATAAGCATATAAATATGAAAATGTATACTTGTCACTGGAAAAAAAATTAGAAAAATTAAATAAAATCGAGCTCTTAAAACTAAGTATGTGAAAATAATAAACTAATATAACAAACATGTTCTAACAGCATGAAATTTCGAGAATCATTTTTTCTTAAATAATATTACTACAGAATTTTATTTTAATACAAGTATTAAAAAGACAAAACAAATATAAAGATAGTCAGTAAAAAATGTTTTAAATTATTATTTTTCCCCAAACTACAAATTCTTTTCTGCTTGTAATTGATATTACTAAAAATTATTCGATATAGGAAATTATAGGCCTTGCACATTCTTGCAAATCTTGTTGACAATTTATATTCAAAAAGAAACTTGATCAAATTCACATGTAGTATTCCTTTAATAGTCTTCTTATTTATTGATTTATACATAGGAAAAAAAGCATTGTATGGAAATGTATTTACCTTCTTTCATCTGAGCATAACAAGATTCACACTTTAAAAAAATGAATTATTTTTAACAGAACTAAACTCCAGATGTTTTAAAACCTTCTTTAGAACAGAACTTTTTTTAATCAGTATTTACATTTAACATTATACCATTATTTTTACATATGGCTTAGAAATAAAAAGAATTTAATAGATATATAAAGTCTAAACTCACTTTATTTTAATACTATGCCCAACATTCACATCTTGTACTTTTACAGTAATTGTTTTTGCAATAAAATTTATTAATTCTGAATTAATTTTAAATTTAAAATCCAAAATGAAAATTATGCAATATGCAATTGAAGTCCATTTCATTTAGTGAAAATTTATTTTATTGTAGTCACTTCATTCTTTTAAAATTTAATATTTTAATTGATTCTTTAAAGATTAAAAAATACTTAAAGAAAAATACTAATACTTAGAGATCTTTATATTCTTATTAAAAGGGTGTCCCTCAAAGTTAAACAAAACTCACTTATACTTCAAAGACAAAGCTTTCATTTCCACTTCTCCTGCCCATTCCTAAAAGGTAGAAAAATGTAATATCAGCTGATAAAATATTCCCATAATTAGCCAAATTTAATTTATAAAATTATTTGTGTGTAATATATATTGATTTACTTTTTTAATAATGCACTAATTATTAAAAGTTTATTGATGTTTAACCTAACCTAAATTAATGTAGGTAAAAAAACAAAATTCCTTCTACATATACTTGAAAAAATAAATGGGCAAAATTAGACTATCCAGGTTCTTCAAGATAATATTATTTAAATTTGAAATAACTTATTTTACTATATGGAGATCTGCGATGTAAAAGAATAATCCATGAATTCAATTTTAAAACATTTTTAAATTATAAAACCAAAATTATATTTTTAATTATTTTCCCATTTATTTGCAAATAAATCAATTTTAAAAAACATGTTTTATATCTGAAGAAAAACAGTTGATCATCTCAAATCAACTATTAAAAGTTATGAACTGCCTTTTAACAATACTAACCTGTGGATCCCTTATTTTTTGGAGATATTCATTAAAGTCTTCATTTATGAGCTGAAATAGACAAATGTGGAAAATGAGATATATGATTGTTAAATGAAATTAATATTAATTTAACTGATGTTATGATTGTTAAATTTAAATTCTCTCATAAAAGAAAATACATACTAAAAGAAACTTGCTCATATTCCCTTATTCTATAAATTTATATAAATAAATGATTAAAACTTTAATTAAAATAGTAAACAGAAAATCTCTTGAATCATTAAACTGCTATGCTGATAGTTAAATCGATTTTAAAGAATTATACTGTTGTACTTCATACCGGTTCAAATATATTTCTATGCTCTTCCATATATTCAACACATCTCTCTCTAAGTTTGACATGATGAACCTGGGTATAGAAAAGCTGAAAAAGATGTCAAATTAGATTGTTAGTAAACATTGAAAAATAAAAATCACTCAGTAAATTTTAGTCATTTATTGTAAAAAAAAAAAAAAAATGAAATTTTAATTGTGAAACAGACGAAATTTGTCATGAAAATAAACTTAAATTTAAAAACTAAACCATTGTAGAATCGTTAATTTGTCTCCAGCTAACCTTGTCAAAGAATAATACGCTGTGTTCTCAGCATAAGTCCCGGGTTTCTTTACTTAGATCAACCACCTGTTAGAAAATTAATGGATGCCGTGATTGTTCAGTGTTCATGTCCGATTTTTAAATAAAGTGTCCAGCACTGTTCCCGCTCAACCAATGTACGCTCGAATATTATTTACACTTTTCACAGAATAATTATGGAATATTAAAACAAATATCGAATAAAAATTGTTTAATTTATCTGTCTGCTCTATTAGGTCGAAACAAAACCTTTTCCAAATACGGCTACAGTTACATTGTAAAAAGTTTGAAGAATTCAACAGTTGCGCTTTAGCAACAGATGCCAAAAAACTAGATAATCGATTTATATGCCGGTACTTCGGCTAAGATATCAACTTCAAAATTATAATTTTGAAAATGTTCATTAACTATTTTTAACCCATAGTGACACCCCGAAAATTCTGAAATTTCAAGAAAATAAAAACAGCGTTGTAGTGAACTGATTTCGAATATAAAGCCCATTATTATTTTTTTTCATTGGGGGGGGGGGGGAATTCAATTTTTCAAAAAAGGGCAAGAGGTAGAAATAAAGATGATCACAAATTTTCATTCATCTGAAAACTTCCGGGATAATTCATAACAAAAATAATAGCTGTTAATTTTATATTTTGGTGATGTTTTAAAAGTCGTTTGGCTTTCATTTTTGCCTACTTCTCTTCCTCTATAATTTTAAAATGGTTTGTAGTTATAAGAAAACAAACATTCGAAATGTGATTTTTTTTTCACCGTAGTAATGGTAAATAATTCGACATATTGTTAAATTAAGAAATATATCCCATTCTAGAATGCAGTATTCATAAAATGCTTTAAATTAGAAAATCGAATCGGAAAGAAAGTAAAAATCGTCCTTCAAAATTTACTCGATGTAATAAAACATTTATAGTTAAATATTCATAAAAAAAATTTTTTTAATGCTGTAAGTATTTTTTTTATAGAGTTTAACAAAATTTTTCCGACTTAAGTTTCATCAGAAACTGTATGAAGATTGCTGAAGTCAGCTGCAATACATGTGCGTTCAATCAGAGGAAAATTTTATTCGTATGAACAGAAATCAGAAATAGGCTTTTCTTTATAAAATCAACGATAAATAACTTCGAAATGAAATCGTTCTATTTGCAGGTAAGAATTAATTCAGCATTTTTAGTTCCAATAAGAAAAATTTACTCCGAAGATCTGAGCTGCATGGTGGAAGTGTTCTTTTGGAAGGAGTTCTGTATACCGATATCAGAATTAGGTAATTTAAAATTTATTCATGGAAGAATGAGTTTTGGTCATTATTCAAACATTTCAAAAAACAATTTGAAGTTTTCAATCTAAAATTTAGCTACAGGAAATAGCATTATTATTATTATCAGGATAACTATACTGCAAGATAATTCAGGATAATGATACTTCAGGATCACATTAATGCAAAATTTCTCATAATTAACAATATTTTGTTCAGCATTCAAGAATAATATCGAGGAAATATGGAATATCTTGCTCATGTAGGAAAGCACACTTATTTTAACATTCGTCTTCTGTATCTATAATTGTAAACAATATCTGAAAATTACTACCTCAGACGTTGGATGTAAACCTAATAAAGCATATTTGGAAAAAAATTAGAAATTTAAGTACGAAAACGTAATATTAATTCAAAAACCGAACTAAAAACAATATTGGAAGAATAAAGGAACATTGATGCCAGAATAATTTATTTTTATTTAGTGTACTCTATATCCATACATTTAAAAACTATTTTGAAGTCTTCATGATACTTTATTATTAAATTGAATTATTGCATTTATTAATTCGGTATCTATAATTGTACTACTACTTTACAGAGCATGAAGATTTTTGTGCGATAACATTTTCTTCTAATTATTGATTTTTAAGAAAAATTTTTAAGTATTTAAAAAATATTTAATTTTGTTTAAAAAACTGTTGTAGATATTAAAAAAATTCTCATTTTGAAATATTAATTTTAATAATGGATAGAGTAGTATTTTAGTAAAATACTTAAGTTTATATATTGCGTTTTTTGTTATCCAAAATCGTGGGAGTTTTCTTGCCAATTTCCACTTTCATAAAATTGTTTTTTAAATCCAAATTATAGTAAATTCATTCAAGTAGAGAAACTAGAAAAAGAAATGTTGCAATTTTTCGAATTCAGTTCTAGACATAGAGCTTTTTCTATAAATTATTAGCGACTGAATATTGTTGGGAACCATTCGCACATCTTAAAGCTGAATGTTCTCTGGTAATCAATTTTGTTTCATTCTCTAATTCCTCAATTTAAAAAAAGTGTGAGTACAAACTTAAATTTTCAAGAAATCATTTATGAAATGATAGAATAAAAAAATAAATTTAATGAAAATTCATACATCGTAATATAAGAATTTTTGAAATGTTTCTTGTTTTTTATCTTTAAAAATTTATTTTGAATTATAACAACGTATGCAAAAAAAAGCATATAAAAATTCAATAATATAGTTGCAATATTTATGTACATATTGCAGTAACAATGGAAAACAAAATGTTGCAAATATTTAACAGTTTACTTCCAATTTTTTCCTAATAATTTTAATAAACTTGTATCTCTATGAAGTTAATTTTTTTTAATTTTATATTTATGTAAGTTTTTACTGGATATTATGTTCCAAAATTAAAGGGGAAAAAGTGATATTTTAATTGTAATTTCTTGTGTTCAATTAATTAAAATGTTTTAAAAAACTTTTTAATGAACCTCTATTACAATTGAGAAAACTCGCAAATTTAGTAACTGATTTCTATGATCAGCATTATAGTAAATTTAAGTACATTTTTTCACCGCGCATATTATTTCATGCCGTTTACAGATAATATGCCAACCTATAAACATTAAATGTTTAAGGAAATATCTAAAAGTTTAAACAATTATATTCCACTAGCATTAAACCTCGAGCAAAATTATTGCGATATCTGCACGACATTGTCCGACTTCAGAATAAAGAGCAATATCGGAGATAATATAAAAGATGCATGTAGAAGATAAATTTAAGAGTAGATGCTGTTTAGTTAAATAAAATTTTATTTTTAAAGATAATTGCCAGTTTGGGATAAAACCGTTATTTTAAGCCCCGGTTGCGTATTGATCCCACTCTACCACTGTAAACTTCCACATAGCAACAATGTTAGGAGATTAGATTCCAACTGGTCTAATGTGCACGCCGCGTCAAATGTGGTTCTTTAGTACAATCAAATTTCAAAACTGGAACTCTTCTACACCACACAAACACCAAAATGTCTTTCCCGACAAGGTTATCATGCGTCCGAGCAGGGCAAAGGATAAAGCCTCGCTCCCACACCCCACTTCCATATACCTTTCAAAAATCCTCTAAAAGAAACATTGGATGAAATTAAGACTGTAAATCTTGATTGAATTTCATTTTTTTAAAAATACCGTCCAGAACTTTAAAATATTTCATATGGCATTCAGAAAAAGAAAAAAAAAATTAATGGGAAATCTGTCACTTCATTTTAGTTTCATTTAGGAAAACTAATTTTTAAAGTGTTCTGTATGCAAAATAAGTTTCTTAAATTGCAACATCAAATATTGTCAAAAAATTTCATTTTGAATTTAAAGCGTTTAGGAAAAAAAGCCGAGATATCGTTATTTATCAATAAAATTTGTTTATTAACCATTTGGAAACAATTTTCTATAATATCCCAACCTTCGCCATATTAAAAAAATTCCTCTCTGCAAGCTGGAAGGCAAAGGTAACAAAACAAAGGTAAAAAACAAATTTAAAAATATAAAATAAAATATAAAAAATTTTAATGGAGTGGAAGAAAATGAAATAAAAAGGGATTATATAAAATACAGCTATAGAATGAAAAAAATACCATTAAAATAATATTTGTCTTAAACAACAAAATATAAACAACTTAATATTACAAGGATAATAATTCGATAATAGTGTTATATAATATAATCTTGCCAATATATTTAGAGTAAAGGACTAAAATTTTCAACTAAGTATTTTATGTAACCTGATCTCTAAATAGCTTCTTCAAGAAAATGTTTTTAAGGTTAATGCTTCAAATTTGATAAGCATGCAACTCATACTCCTATAGAAGCCTTAAGCCGTTCTATTGATTGTACTCTGATGCAACAGTAATTTTTTTTATCAACTCGCGTTAAATTTGAAATTAAATTAAAGCTGAAGTGATTAAAATCAAATTAATACAAAAACATTTTTGTTGAAATCAAGCACGACGTTTTTTAAATATAAGTATAGAAAACAAAATCGTTCGGCATTGCACTACAGAATAATTTTTTAAATGTATATAATATTCCAAAGAATTATTTAATAAAAATTTGATTCATCATAAAATTCAGTTTTTAGTTTTACTTTCAAAAGAATTCAAATGACGTAAATATTATTTTACTTTGTTTCCGTCAATAAATATATTTTTTAAAAATAGGAAATCTAAATTTTATACTGTCTTTTGATCCTAAGGAATCATTCAGCGTAGTATTCTTGATACTCCACCTTTTATTTAAAAATTAAAACTAAGAAAATCTCTACCCTCAGCGATCAAATGTGACCGCATTACGAAGCTCCGAATATTACAGTTTCAGAACAATCAACATTTTCCTAATTTTAGGAAAATTAGCCTTTGGAAAACTCTTGGTTCCGATTGAAATCTTCTTAGAGATAACGGTATAATGATCTAAGATTGCGCGATTTTGTTAGATAATATTCAAAATTTATAACATACTACTCAGTGAATTTAAATGTATTCAATTAGCTTGTAATAGAGTGGATCTTCTTATTTAAAAGCATTCGCTTTCAGCGACCAGCTAGTGCTTGAAAAATATTTGTTATATTTAATGTTTTTTAAATCTTGTATATAACTTAATGTCCTTATTCTTAGCCAAATTATAGGGATTAAAGCTGTGCTATTTTGTTTTTTATATTGGCTCTATTTAATGTGTACATATACCTTTATAAAAAAAAAAGTCCTATGACATGTCACTACTGACAATCGATATTTAACTACCATTTTTTTTTTATCGCTCTCTTAAACTATACAGATATTGAAAAGAAACTTTGTTCTTTAATTTTCACCAAAAGGAAAAAATTCGCGCGATCAGAAAATTGAAGAATCAACGAAAACGTTTTAAATTTCAGGGCTACAATGCAATTTGTTGGAAATTTAGCAAAGGATTTTTCAGAAACTATAAAAATATAGCAAAAATTCACACTGTCATTAAAATTCATATAATGGAAAATAATTTAAAAATTTTAAAGCTATGCAATTTTTTTTTTTTTTTTTTTTTTTTTTTTTGTAATACAATTTTCGAAAGTTATCGTTGGACAACGCCAAAGTTCAGCTTCATTTTTCCATTAAAATTTCGAATAAAACCAGTTCGATGTTCACATTTCCTCTGATGTTCTAAGGTATGCATATGCCGAATTTGTTAGCTGTAGAAAAATAGTCCGGCCGGTACAGCGCTAAGACACACACAATTAAAAGAAATACCAAGGTAGAAAAACCGATTCAAGCTGTTAAGATAAAAAAAAATTGTTTTGCACTTTCGACGAAAAAATTTCTTTTCAGGAAATGAACATTTGAAGCATTCATTTTATATAAAACAAAATATATTTCTTTTGAATATTTTCAGGGACTGCATTTTAGACTCGAACGCATATGGTGTCATGAATCAGAATTCCACAGTTTGATAATGGCAGTTACATAATAATACAACTGAGCAATTAAACGTTTTATTTAACACTTGACTGCTGCTTGGCTTGTTTATGTTTCATGCCTACTATCTAATTGAGCGAGTCATCAAATTAGATCATCCTTTCTGTATTTAATTACATAGTCAGAATATCAGGTTGTAAAGCGGTTAAAATAGGGTGGAAAGTTGTTCTCCTTTCACTCATACTCCCTGATAAAGATTTTATCCCTCCTCCTGCATAAAAGTAGAGGCCTTGTAGAAGGCTGTAAATGCCATAAGAGCATTTTTATTTATATTAAGTGCTCAATTTTTATTTTCTGAAATCCTCTCAAAAACGTTTATATACTGTAGTATAGTGAATTTTGTTTGTAATTATGGCACTTGCCACGGACAAGCCCCGCCGTCAGAGACAGCCGAGTTTAAGCCTGAGGGGGAGCGCCTCTTGTTTTCAGTAGTAGCGCCATCTAGGGTTCGAACTCGCAACCAAAGGGACGCGAATCCGACGCTCTACCAACCAGGCTATGCCGGCCCAGTATAGTGAATTAAAACAAATTTATATTTTGAATGCTCTTTTTCGATCGATTATGAACAAAATTTTTCACTTAACTTCTGTAACAAGATCAAACATACCAGATTTCATTTTCCATGTAGCTTCACGTTTGAGAGTTACAGCACTTACATGTTTGCGAATACACAGACCCACCATTTCATCCATCTAGCTCATCATGTTTTGTAGTTATCGCGTCCACTTTCGCTCAGACAAACAATCGATTTCCTTCGAAATGAGAAGAAATCTACAGATTTAGAGTAAAGATTACATACCAAATTTTGTCTAACTTGAAGATTTTTAAATCGTAGTGTTTGTTCACTGACGGAGTGATAAACAGACAATACCAAAAAAAAAATGTTTTCTGAATTCTAACAGATCTTAAATAAGGAGATTCGAACATGATATTTTGATGTAATTTTTGATGATTATAATACTTTCTTTTTGTATACCAGAAAAAAAAAAGGAATCTCTAAAGATCAGAGAAAAAACTGAAGAGAAAAAGAATCAAAAGTAGTAATAAGAAGCTATTTTATGAAGTATTTGATGCAATAACTTAAAGTTTTATGATTATAACGCTGATCTTGAATCTCCGATATTACTAAATGGTCTATTAAGAAATCGGGAATAAACTACATTATCATGGATATTGGGTCCACATTTGCAAATTGTTTCACATTATGTTGTTTGCAGTAGAAAAGTTAATCAATTGCAATCAATAGCATAACAGCACTTAAATAATTTTGGATACATGCAACTCTAGAATTTTAAGTAATATTTCGAAAATGGTCCCACTTTAAAATGTACATTTAGGATTGGTTCCCGATTTCATAAGGTTCAATTTAAACTCAAAATTTTTTTGTTTTTCCTATATTTTATATATATATTCTAATCAAAAACAAGTATTGTAATTTGAGTATAAATATTTTAGGTTTAATAATGTCATTTTTAAATGAATGAAATGAAATCAATATTCGATAAACGCAAACAATTATGAAAAAATGTCGAACTCAAGACTGCGTTGATTTTCAAAATGCAATATATGTATTTATTTTACGGTAGTGTTTCTAAAAGCTGAGCTTAAAAAGTCCGTTTATAAGTAAATGTTGTTCGAATGAAATTGAACATCATTCAATATTGTAAACATAAATGGATGATTATAATAATTCTAAATCTATACAGCTTAGACAAATTTTAGTGACCATATAATAATGACTTATTGGGGTATTTATTTCTCTTATACAACACATTAAAAACATTTTTATAAAAATGCGTTTTCATTAACATTGGAAAAACTTATTTTTTCAAGTTCAATTTACAATTCGCTACCAACATCACATTATAATAAACAATATAAATAATGCAGCTAAGAAGTCTATTAATCTAATTCTTAAGTATAAATATACTTCATAGAAATAATATATCAAATAAATTTAATTTTATTTAAACAAACTTGAAATAATGAATATAAAAATACAAATCCATATATAAGAAATTCTAACTTTACAAATGGACTTGATTTGCTTCATAATCACACGAAATGTGCTAAAATCTAATGAAATTGAGAAATTTAATCGTATTTAAATGAAGGTGCTATAATAATATTTTTAAACTTTTCAAAGAAAGGAAATAAACAGACTACTATCGGAAAGAAATTAAAAAACAATCGCATTAAAATACAGAAGAACAAATCTTACATAGAAGCTAATATAATGTGAACTATTAAAATGTTTTAGTAACAATTATTTTTAACTTAAAGAATAGTTTAAATTTGTACAACTTATCTCATAACATATTAATCACTGTAACAGAACAACTTTATAGAATTGATTCAAATAAGTAAGATACGTTTAAGCACTTCAATATGAAAGTAACACTTTAGGAATATGCTCCCTTTTAAAATATATATGAAAAAATAGCAAGCAGCGAAGAAGCATTAAAATCCGGATTTAAATATGGGTGTAAATAAATACCTGTTCAGAAACAACTCTAAAAAGACTTGAAGAATCCTTGGCTACGTCGCTTCTATAAAGGCCTAAGCAATTTAAAAAACCGTCCATAGTTTTTCTGATTTAAAATACAACGTTTGCTAAACAGACGAGAAAAAGACTCGAATACAGTAATCGAAATTTTCGTGTCCTTCAGCGACAGAAAAGTATTAATTTGCATATTGAAAAGTGCGGTTTTTCCCGATGAGTCCTCCGATTGGTCGGTAATGAAAGATGACGTATGACTGACGTCAGCAACAAATGAGAATGAAGAATCTTTTTAGCTTGAGGAAATTGATAGATAGCGAAGGAAGACGTAAATAAAAAAGAATTGTTTATTTTTGCGTATTGGATGCATAAATGATAATAAATTAAGAAAGGTTTTCAAAAATTTGTTTACCATATTTCTCTAATAAATATTTTATGGTATCTATTTATTTTAAATTAAATATAAATTTGGCAGTTGATTGATATTAAATCTTTATTTTTATAAGGCTTTTTATTAAAATTTTCTCAGATACATGAATTTTAGTTTTTTTTTTTAATTTCGAAAAGAGTTCATTTGTTAACTTTTATAGTTTTAAGTAATTAATCTGTTAGTTGTACTACACATAAACACTAAAATTATCTAACATTTTTTTATTCCATTTTTGAGATTTCACAAGCTAGAAAATGTTATTGTCATTTAAACCATTATTTTCACGTATACGTAATATAAAGTTCGTCAAAAAAAAAAAAAAAAATTCAAACTCGACATTTTGAAGAATCACCACATTTTAGACCTCCCCGAGTTCAAAGAACACATTTTAAAAAATGTCCGTCCGTATATTTGTCTCTGACAAAGGTAACTCATAAACTCTTATAGCTAGACGGTTGAAATTTGGTATATTATCTTCACACCAAATTTACCGATTTCTGTCATATTTTGAGTAAAATCTGTTTGGAGGAAATCCGTCTGTCCGTATGTTCGAATAAAAGTCATCACTATAATTAGAAAACGGATAGATATAGATAAATGAAAATCAGTACACAGATTTAATATCTGTAGTGTAGTAATTGATTTTGAGTCAAATCCAATTACGGGCCGACTGTCTGCCGGTTTGTACTTTCATAAGTATGTAAATGCTATAATTCAAAAACGTATCAAATTTGTTATGAGATTTTGTGACTACAAGTGCAGTTTTGTGTCAAATTCTTATTTCAATCAATTGACAAAAAACGTGTCTTCAACTTAAATGTGATTTTTGGATATTATTAATACATACCAGGGATTAAAGGCCAAATAATTCGTCAAGCATGTCACGATAGATTCAGTAAAACTGCTAAATTCACGCCAAAGGTTAATATTTCGTAACTATTGTGCGCCATTGTCAAGTAAGGCGTTCTCTGGCATAACAAGTTTATTACAGAGTATGCGAGAAAGTTATGAAAAGTTGGAAAGTTTGAAACGGGGCATTGAAATAAATTTAACAGAACTTCCACTTGAACACTGAGATCCATGAAAATTTGGAAAATGAGGCATAAGCTCAGATTATCTCTAACATCTTATATTATAAGTTTAGCAGGGAACTCTAAAAATAAATTACCTATGTTTTAAGTAAATTATCTAACGGAACAAATTTTCAATTTATACAGCTTACTGAAAATTTTCTATTCGAACTCCTTCGTGACATTCGAGGATTAATATACTTAAAGAGTATTCGTACATTATATATACAAGTTTAAAAAGGTAGACATAAACTAGTAGCAAAGTATTAACTTCGGAAGGCAAAATAAAGGGTTCAAAACCGATCTTTTATAGAAGATCCTCTGCTCCTGATATATATTGGCCTATTCGTTAACACTCACAAGTATATCCGAGCAAATCAGAAAATCATGGAAATTATTAAAAAGAAATAAATCAGCTTGGAGAAATTCTTTAAGAAATTGTAGAGAAATAATCTAATTTGAAACGTGGCAGTAAGGTTAAATGTGGGTTCAAATCAAATATTTTAATTTTGATGTGTGATATTTTAAAATTATTTATCTCTTCGTTTGGCCCGATTATTAATCACAAGATTCAAATTAAAATAGACATCTTGTACTTTTTAGAAGGGGGCAATAGCCTAATTAAATAAAATTAAATGTGGAAGTAGACATCTTACACGCCGTAGTTCAGGATTGTGTAAGGCATATGTTCTGTTCACTTTTCAAACTTTCATAGACTACGAAATTTAGGTAGTAGTTTTGTTAAATTGAATTTAATGTTCTGTTTCAGAGTTACATTACTTTAAAACTACTACTTTATTGACTACTCTTGAACCACAGTCAGATGAAGAGGTTGACATCTGAGGAGGCACTATTTCTTAAAACCTGGTGCAACATTTAATTCAATGTCCCGTTTCAAAGTTACATTGTTCATTCTGAACCATAGTAAGATGACGAGATTCTGACTTCAGAATCTCTTTCAGATCATTCTTTTTCTAAAACCGGTGCCATACCACAGAGAGGAAGTTTGACCTTCAAAGTCAGATTTATTGAGCATCACATTATGGCAGATCAGTTATTGAATCGATTTCCAAACATGAATTCTCTGCGTCCGAAACCATGATTTTATTACGAGATAATAATAGTTCTTTCCAATCAGCAGAATATATGTTTCACAATGACAAGATTAAGGACTCAAAACTGGACTTGGCTTCGATAATTTGTAGTGAATGTTGATATAGCATATATTAACTCGACTTAACGCATTTGCTTAATTTTATAACTAGAAACTCTTCACATACTCTTCATATTGGGGACATTTATTATTATTTTAAATTCCTATAGTAATATATGCGGCATTTGAGATATTTAAGCGTGCCTAAGTGATTATTTTTTCATTTTCAATTATTTAATACTTTTATTTTATACAGATTTGAAATTAAAAATGTAGCAATTCGATGCACGTGACAGAGATATTGTTGTATTCGAAGGGATGTCAAAAAATGAGGCCTGTTCCACAAATGACTCAATTAATTCCAAATTGATGTTTTAAATTAATCAATTAATCATTCATATTAAATTTATCTGATGATGTTTAATATTCCTATGAACACAAAACAATGTATGATATATATGATGCTTTGAAAGCCTGGAGATATCTTAACAGTAATGTTAGGTATTTTGTGCTCATAAGGATACAAATTAAATAAGAACAAATATGTTATTGACAATAAGATAAATATATAAATACATTTTCGTCGAAATTGCGACTCAAATGGACGCTCTCGCATCGTGAAACAAAACTCTGTTACCAAGGTTCTTAAGACTAAGATAAGATTCTCATATAATGATATCTCTTAATCTAATTTATCTCCTAATTAATTATCTAATTTTCATTTCAAATGAACCCATATTACTGTATTCTAAAATGTTATCTTTCCTGAATATGAATATCATTTTTTTTTATTAATTATGCATACCACCTGCGAATTTCTCACTCCCCAAAAGAGGGAATGAAAATCCCTAACACCGACGTATTCCTTTTAAAGATAATAAAATGTCCGTTCTTCAATCGGCACGTTTCAAAGAAATTGCTATCAGAATCTCTCATTAAAAAGCCCTAAAGGTAAAAACTCCAAATTTTTTGCTTATTCATTCTGGTACGAACGGACACTTTCAGCCTTTGTCCCTGTGTACAAATGATGCTCCCCGTGGAAAAATAAACTGAAATTTATTCCAAAAGGAATATATTTTCGGTAACGCATCTCCAAAATTAGGCTACACATTCACACTCTAAGGATCTACTGAAATTTTGTAAAAGTACATTTTGTTGATTTTCTCTAAATTCTGATGTAATTAAAAAAATTGTAAAATGAGTTTCATTGCTTGACAAAAACATTTATCAGCCTCTCTATCTATGAATTTATTAAACTTCCCAATTAAATGAAACATCCTGTATGGGTCAATTACTTTTATTCTTATCCCTATAATAGCATGAAGTTCACTTGAGATATTGTAGTTTTACTACTTGCTATTTTTTGCGTTTCAAATGTCGTAATACTGCCACAATTTTAGATTTAACCACTTAACTGTTTCATTTCTTTACTATCTATTAAGATAACGCCTTCTATTTTGGGAATAATTTCTTATTTTGATTCAAATGAAAATCTATTGAATACTTGACTTAGCTATGTATTCGAAATAATTTTAATATTGAATTATAATCGTTATGAATGGTTTAATTTTTTCTCGCAACTATCAAAATTCGATAAATCGAATGCACGTATGACATTCTGGCAAAACAGTTAAGCTGTTAAACACTGAAAATTCGATAACTCAATGCACACGTCAGACACGCCCTCACAACACAGGTGGTTAAGTGATTTTTTTAGATTATTTTTATTAGCAGAAGTCTTAATTTAAAAGAGAGCAAGAAAAGGACACTCCGAAAAGAAGACTTTTCTCCAACATTATTGCCATCTAGCGTTAAGGAAGAGTAATAACTAATATTTATCATGATTACTAAAACGGCTTTATTTTTCATCTTAAAAAAAGCAAATAAAACAATTTGTATATATTCTCAAACAATTTATGTTTCGATTAATTTAATTGCATTGACAAATTTTCTAAACATTTTATAAATATTTTGATGTTTTCTATGTCTTTTAATGATTTTAAAAATTACTTTAACTTGATTGGTATATTCTTTTATTTGATGATCATATCGTTCTGTAAAATGCGAATATTTTTATGTGTTTAATTCATGATCCATTGTTTGTTGTTTGTATTTTGGGTATCATTGTTATTTTACTTACTTATTTATTTATTTTATCATACGGCACTGTAATTGTATTTTCTTTGAAGTCAGGACCAGATTAAAGTTCAGGATGAAATAACCCAAAATATTTAATTGAACTTTTAAGCGAGTATTGGTCCAGGAAAATCAACTGATTGCTAAAGGCGGCAAGTAAAGAATATGAAAATATAATTTCAGTACCGTGAAAGTTAGTGGATAGATTATACGAAACATTTGCAGTTTTTAGTGGAATTAGACTATTAGGATAATTAATATATACAATGAACAAAACAGTCGTAAGGTTACGGAAGCAACACGGGTTTTTTATTTGTTACAATTTAATACTTGAAAATATTTTCCTCTTTGAATTATGAGCATTAAACTAGGAATAAGAGATTAAATTGAAAGTAAACACAACTAGCATTTCCAGAGAACCAGGTGGTCACCAAAGTCGGCTAGTTATAGATGGCAATTAAAATATACATGTCACGGCAATTTAAACCATATAAATATAAATATCAATGATCTCAAAATAAAATTTGCATTATAAATGGAAATTTCTCTAATCCTTACGACTCATCGATTTGGTCCATATGCGTACATCATCCTATTGCAGTTAGTGGGGGAAAAAAACTTTTTTCTCTTTTTCTATATATTGCGTTATAAAAAAATTCATTCAAAACGCTCAAACCGTAACCGTAAACAAACAAACCGTAGGACTTAGAACTATCAAAATTTAACAAAGTAGTTGTTTTTGGATTATAAGAGTTTAATTACAAAAGAGTTACCAGAATTGTATTTTAATTTTATATTCATTAAAAATTGAAATTTTTACTTTTTCGAATTATTTTCAGATCTTATTATGGCAGTAAAATATTTTTTATACCACTTTCAAATTTTTTTAAAAAAATGTTTTTCAGTGATATTGATTTTTTCTGTGCAATTTTTTTTCTTCAGTTATCAAAAATTATTACATCACAATTTGTAGCAAAGCTTTTATGTGTTGAAGCGATATTCAGTAATAAAACGATGTCATTATCTTATCAAATTTCAGGGGTCGCTCAGGTGTTGTCCTCATCATCTGATCACGGTTCAAAAGTACGAGGTCCATCCCTAAATAGCCCTAATGTTGCTTTAAAACGGGGCGTTAACATAAAATAAAGTAAATCAGTCTATTAATTGCCTGATTTAAAAATGATTCCTCGCAGAATGCTCTGAATGATGTAATTCTTGATTCCATACATTGTGTGCATAATTTCAAGAAAAACCCCTAATTTTTACTCTTACTTTGGCTTTTATTAGTCCCTTCCAGTAAAATTTAATAATGAAGAATTGTGCATGAAATAACCATTTAATTTTTATTAGAAAAACTTAATTCATTTTATAATTCTTACATATTGTTAGTTACAATTATATCATTGATAAGGATATAATTGTAATTCGTAAGTTCATATTCAACAGTTTTTTAAAAACCACCAATAACTTTGGATTAGTACCTAGATTTACGGTTCGTTACGGTGTTTATCTCAAGCATGTTTTTCCTTTAGTAAGACAGATGTTCAAGCTAAATGTTTATAAGAATGAAGTTCACTGACTAACAACAATTTGGCCGTAAATTGTCCTAATTGAATTTAAAGGTAAACAGTATATAATAGTGCTGCCGGATTCAGTATACTAGGAATCTTAAACCAAATTTTTCATCATATTCAACAGTAACTGAAGTCGCATGATGAGTAGAGCTCGTCATTGTGCTTGCTATATGGTATGAAAAACCAGTGACGAGCTATATTCGTCATTTTACCGGAAGGGGTTAACAGAAAAGGGAAATAAAGAGTCCGTGAAAAAATAGCGTCGAAAATTAGTGCGAAATCACTTAGGTGTATGGAAAAGTGAACTCCGCTCTAAACTTGGTTTGGACAATTTAATCAAAGATGGATTTAGAGATTTAAGAAAAAGATTTAATCAAAGTGACTAATAGCAGAACAAGAGCCGTTTTCACAACAACGTCTATCGCTGAACAAGCAATACTGTCAAAGCGTACACTTCTTGATGTAACTGCATCTAGTTTGTAATTCTCAAAAATCGCATTCATTTGACTATGGAATATCTGAAAAAAAAAATATAAATTAATCTTTCAATCGCGGTCTCAAGTAAACGAATTCAATCATTAAATTAATGCAACAGACTTTGAAAAAAAAATAGTTTCTCATTTGTTTACATTTATCAATAAATAAATTACTGGTTTATCTTTCTAATGAAAAAATAAATAAAATGTTACTTCAGAAGAAAAAAGATTCTAAAAGATTTAAGCAAACACAAATCTAATCATTTATTTATTATTAAATTAGAAATAAAATTGTCGGAAATATGACTAAAAGTGGTATTTATAAGTTTTTGGAAGAGTCTATGGAAACTAAGTCACTAGAAAACCAAATTAATAAAGGGAAAATAAAGTTTACAAAATCAAGTTCAGTTATATTAACGTCCCATTTTAAAGCAACACTAAGGCTATTTTGGAACGGACCTCGTATTTTGAGCCATGGTCAGATGACGAGGACGACACCTGAGATGGTACCCCTCTCCAAGCTTCCATACCACACCAGTGGGAGGACGTTTGACCCAGACGGATTTAACGTGCTAATATGATGGTTCTGTAGAATCGGGTCTCGAGCCCGAAACCCTTCGGTTCCCAAGCCGGGACCTTACTACCAGGCCACCGCGGCCCCTGTTCCCCAAACCAAATGATAATAAAATATTAGAAGATCGTGTAGACGCGGCAGAAGAAATTCATAAGGAAGCATTATATTGTGCGATAGCCGACCAAGCCAGAGACCACGCGGGAAGCTTTATAGAGTCGCCGAAGAGCAACCCAACTTAGCACGAAGGAACAAACTACACTTGATGACATTGGAACCTTGAAAATAATTCAGAACTCTCTAGAGGAAAAGCATATGAAAAGAGAAACAAATAAGAATGGGGAAAAAAACATCACGTTTTATATTACATATTAAGATGTGAACCATTAAAAATGCATAAAATACATTAAATCATAAGGGAGCATAGTGTGAAATGGCGCGATGCAGTGTGAAGTTGAGTGCGAAGACGACCATTCGATGCAGTATATTAATGTAAATATTAATTATAATTGTTAACATCATAAAAATATTTCATTATTTTTATTAAAACATCCAAAAACCTGAATGTTAATTATCATAAAAGCATTGGAAATAAGATTCATTTTTACGTCTTGCAGAAATGATAAATAATGAATATCCACAAATAAAACATTAAAGTGATCGAATGGAAACACACGTCTGAAAATTGGGTGGCATACAAAGCATACTGTGATACAACAGAAACATTTTGAACTATCTGCCTATGCATTCCATAACTTAACATCTGCCTTCTACTTTTCTTTTCGACTATTAACTTGTAGGACGTTTGCTGATGTATTTAATAAATTATCAATTGGTTTCTTAATTTTCAATATAAATGCGACTTCGTTGAGTTGTAACAAATAATTTGTCATTATTAAAATTAAAAATTTGAATCTTTTAATGATTTTAAGGTGATAATAGTTATTGAAATTATTTTTTATCCAGATTATAATTATTTTAATATTTCAAAATTGAATTATAATTAAAATTCAAGTGCCGTATGAATCAGCATAATTCTTACATTATAAAAATTCGTAACATGTTGATTGAAATTATCTATTTGTTAATTTAATTTAAATAATTTGCATAATTCTTTTTGAAAAATGCATCAGCCTTTATAGTTGTTTTTATTTTATAAGTTAATTTTCATCGCAAGTATTAAGAGAGAAAAAATTTATTACATAGTAACATATTAAATAACAATATCTTTAAATTATTAGTTTACATAATTTTGAATATTTAAAAAACATGTAAATTTATGATTCTTCTTCTTCTGAAAATAAGTTATAATTCAAGGATTAGAAGAATAAAAATTTATTTTACACCAAAAATGAAGATTTTAATCGAAACTATTTGTAAATTGTTAAATAAATTCGAAATAATTTTGAAGGTAAACAGATAAAAAAATAACAAACATTAGCCTAGGATGGAATTCAGGTCTCTTGAATGTAAAACCAACGCTTTACAAACTACCCTGTCCAGACCTACAGCTCAGGAGAGATATTATTAATGTAGAAGCTATATAGAAAATTCGAAGGTCATTTTCTGGAAATTGGCTGGCTATTTCAGTTTAATATTTTAGCAAATAAACATCCTAAAGATATATTATCATTATATTAAATCTCATCTCGAACACAATTTTTCAAGCAGTGTTATCTCCTTGTAAATATGCCAACAAAAGTACGAGTATTTTTTCTGTGATTTAGGATAATGTCTAAAGATATAGATAAAAAAAATTTAGGGGCTGCGGTTGTCTGGTGGTAAGGTCTCAGCTGCAAACCGCAGGGTTTCAGATTCGAAACCCGATTTCATCCAAGAATCGTCGTGTAAGCGAGTCTGGTACACGTTAAAGCAGTCAGGGCCCAATGTCCTCCCACTGGAGTGGTGTGAAAGCTTGGAGGGGGGTGCCAGCTCAAATGTTGTCCTTGTCATCTTACTGCGGTTCAAAATTACGAGGTCCATCCCAAAATAGCCCAAATGTTGCTCTAAAATATAACTTGTTCTACATTAATATAACTAAACTAAACCATAGAGAAACATGAAACAATTAACAGAGCTTTGTAAAGCCATTAAAACAGTATCAGATGGGCTCTGATGATGATTAGGTGTGTGGCAAAAGTGGCATTACATGGTTAAAACCTCATAATTAAAATAAAAATATAGAGATAGTAACTCCGGTGTTTCTTTGCAGGTTAATGAAGTACATCATTAATTAATCTAAAATTAATTAATCAATCACCATTAATGAAATCCATCACTTTTAGAAACAAAATTTCCTTTTGAAATCGCACCTCAGTGAAGAATTCATTTAAGTGAGATGTCCAGTAAAATTAATTATCGTTTTCAGAAAAGTGGTTACTTTGCCCGTTTAAATTATGTAATATTTTGGTATTTTGCCGCAATAACACATGAAAATATTATTAAACAAAAAAAAAATTTGCTCCATTTTTAAATTTAGAAAATTATCTTTTTAATAACATCATTTAATAAATGTGCAAATTTTTCCTAAATTTCGTCATTTATTTAAACATTTGTTATCATGTGAGAACCTGATGTTGTTTAGGTTTGAGGTTTTTGAAGCCACAAAATGCACGGACAGAAAAATTGGTGATTTACCGCTTTTGAGGCATAAATTTTTCGATTTTAAGGTTATTAGAAATTGATATTTAAGTTTGTCACCTTTGGTGACTTATTGTCAATCAAAAATTAAAATTGGCTCGAATGTCCGCCATGTACCCGATTCTCTTGCCAGGCTAATAAAAGGCAAGGTCGTAAGAAGTTATCGGCAGAAGAAGCACAGAGAAGAAAATGGGAATAAGCGCGAACAGTGAGAGGAGGTATCGAAAGCTATATTATAGTGAGTGTATTGTGATTTTCTAATGAACTGCCCGATTTTAAATGTAATATTTTTAATCTACACGAACACAGCTACACTACAAGATATAAAAACACACATAGACAGTTAGGTTAAAGAAAACAGTATGGTGGAGGGATTCCACCATTTCCAACCGAAAGCATTCGGCGTTAGCGCAAGGGTTGCGCATGGGAAAAAGTCGACCTCAAGATGCAGGTCTTCCGTTGAACTGCTTTTCTATTGTAAAATGCCCCAAGGGGACGCTTTCTGTACAAGTGGAAAAAGAGGTGCTACAATATAACTTTTATAAAAAAAAAACCCATCGCTTTTCTAAAATTGGACGACTGTGCAATACAATAGTCACCTGATCATTCCAAACCAGTTTAAACCAGAATTTTGCAAAAAAAGAAGAAGAAATTAGCTTTGAGATAAAGATTTGTATTTCGAAAGATTTGAGATGGGGGTAAAGAAGAAAAAACTCCATTGTTTTTTTAAATATCAATGCATGCGTAATCTGATAGACACATGATTGTTTCAAACCGGTTTCAACTAGTTAATGGCATGATTAATTACGACAAACAATGACTTTAGGAAATAATAGCGTTTTCGCATGATAACATGAAACTTGTGTCAGCAGATTTCAATTTAAAAAAAAATTTTTTTATTGATTTAAAACTAAGAAAAATTTAGACATTTTTTTAAACAGATTATATCATTAAGACGAAATTCTTCATTAACAGAGGATTTCATCTTAATTATGAAATTTAAACCATTTTCTTTGTTTCATGAAATATTTAAGCGCATGATTTTATTCTCTTGCTGAAAGCCAAGACAGAACAGATCTGTTTAAATCTATATAGTTTATAGGGGGAATAATAACCTGAACTTACAAAACAAGGAAATTGGAAAAAACAGAGCAACGGACGATTCTGTTTTTAATAGCATTATGGAGTTATTGGATTTATCACCATTAGAAAAGTTTTTATTTGCAGTAGACAACAAAATAAAGGTTATCCCTGAATTAGTGCAAGATTTGAATTTGCCATCACTCGCGCAGTAAAATGCTTTCAACCCTATTTAAATAAAACTATTTGACAGCTGATAGTTTAGGGTTAGTAAAAATGGAGATAGAACAATTTAGAACAATATGTTCGATAGAACAATTTGTTGACGCAACTCGATAGAACAATTTGTTAATGCAGAATTTGAATTAAATAAAAAAAAATCAGTTTTTTTTAATCGTTATATTTTAATTGAATCGTAAAGCACATAGGATATAGTTATGTATGGAATAATACATAGGGCAAATGGCCTGCACGGCTTTGCTGACACATATGCACTCTTTTGTCAAAGTTTTCCATGACCGTTTTGCATAAATGTGGCTGAATTTCGTTGACGTAGGGATGAATTTCCTCTTTCAATGCACGCCTGCTTGTTGGCATAGAAATTTGACTTCAAATAACCCTATAAAAAGATAGCCAATGATGTTAAATCATACGATCTAGAGGGTCGATTCTCAAATTTTCGATATGTAGCTGCCAGACTTATTATTTTTGAAATATTGTTCAACAACGGAAACACGTTGTTCTATCGTGTAACACTCCATTTGTTATAACCCTAAGCTATTAGCTGTCAAATAGTTTTTCTAATAGGTTGCCAACACTTTATTGCAGGAATGGTGGCAAATTCAAACCTTACGTTAATTTGGGGACACCCTTTATAAAGTCAATTAAATAATATGGATTAAATTTTTTGTCACAATTCGATATTTGAAAATGTTTTCTTGGAAAAATGATCAACACTAAAAAATTATAACTAAAAACAATCATTATTTCTCATCGAAACAATCGGTTGTAAAAACCGATTACTGCTGAATATAAGCAATTTAATTATTTTAAGCAGATAAATGAATGACGCAAAAATATAATATTTTGGAGGAAAACAGTTAACTTTTCTTAACGTTGTGACAAAGCAACTTGGGTTATGAGTCTATAGCTCTGTTGTGGCAAAAAATTGGAATTTATTTTCCTTAACATATAAATGTTTATAAACTGGTATCTGAAATTTAAAAAATTGAGTAAAATGAAAATTGCGTCATGAAAAAGTTTTCCAAAATTCTCACATAGATTATATGATTATATGTATATGTTCATATTTTATTTTCAAAAAAAAAGCTTGTAATATATTTTTTCGACATTGATCAATACGAATTTTCTAAACAACACTTCAATTATAGAACACTGTAATACTTCTCAGAAATAAAGAGATTCAACAAAAAGCAAAAGCAATTCGACATCCCGAGAAGGATAAAAATCGTTTCTGAAAATATATAAGAAAATAAATTAAATTCTGGAAATGGAATTTCTATATCCATCTGTCATTCTTTGTGTTATATTCTAGAAATTTATAATTATTGATGAAACTGAATTTCGGAATAGATAAATTTTATAGAATACTCTAGAAGCTTATAATTATTGATGAAACTGAATTTCGGAACTGGCAAATTAAATAGAATATTCTAGAAGCTTATAATTATTGATGAAATCGAATTTCGGAACTGGTAATTTTATAAAATATTCTAGAAGCTTATAATTATTGATGAAGCTAAATTTCGGAAGTGGTAAATTTTCCAGAATTTCTTTTTAACATTTCATTTAACATTGTAATTGAAATAACATTTCAGTTATCATAACTGAAATGATGGAAAAAACTAAAATCGATTCTTACAATCGTTTTCCGTTAAGGTAATCTATTTTATTTTAACGGCGGTGAGATGAATTTGGTGAAAAAAATTTATCAACACTGCGTAAACTAAAGAAAAATGAACGGTTACAACAAACCAAAATAAGCTACATTTCAGTTATCAAAAGTATGAAGCTCGTGCAGATAGATAAACAATCACCTAAAAAGCAAGCAACTGTTGCTTATATAAACAAAAAAGACCTTACGTTATCCAAGCTTGTTATAAGTAGAACTTCAATGCATTATTAGTAGACAAAATCAGAAGCGCTGAAATACTTCTTGCAGTATAGTGGTTGCTTGTAATTTTGAATACATTTCACCAATATCTCCATTTTCATCCGTCAACTATTGTCAGTAGTGTGTAAGAGATATACTCAAAATGGCAACCAAAGATGAGGGTGAGAAAGAAATAAACGGATGCACTTTCCAATGGAATATTGAAAATATAAGTCACTGCTGGTCGTTGCAGAAGGGAGAAAAAATAGAAAGTCCTTCTTTCTATGCAGATGCTTTGAAAAGCACGAAATGGTCGCTGTGGTTATATCCCATGGGAGCAGAAAATGAAAATTACTTGGGTATCGGTCTTTGCAGAGAAAGAGATTGCACTGAACCAAGTTTTATCGAAGTAAGTCTTCAAATCGTATTACTCGGTAAGGGTAAGACAGTTTTGAAAGCATGTAATAAATTAAAATATAACTTCAAAAAAGGCGTCGCTTATGTAATTCCAGAATTCGAAGTTAGAGAAAGAGTTTTTTTCACTGAAAGAGAAATGTATCTGCCTGAGGACACTTTAGCGATTCAGTGCACCATATGGATTGCACATCAGGAACTTATTAAATCCCATCATTTATTTGCAACAACAGTTTTCAAATTAAATAGATTACCTTTCATTTTGAAAATCAACAATTTCAGTGCTTTTGTAGTTGAGGAGGGAACTAAAATCGGAAATTTTTTCATTGATTTAGAAACCATTTTAAAAGAAATGGCTGAGAAAATGGGCGTAGACCTGAGTTCATTGGATGATAATATAATTTATTATTCATTCAAATTATCGATAATAGATGCGGAGGGAAGAAAAGGAAATTCGGTGTATTTGGATTGTTTAAAAGACGATCAAAACATTGAAGAATTAAACTCATTGGCGCACTTGGAAAACATTCTGAAGGCAAACAAAAGCCGATATTATCCAAATGATGTTTTGTCTCTTGAATTTGTTTTTACTATTGTTAATCTGGACTACAGAGAAAGTGGTGCTGAGTTAGAGAAAGAGGCCGTTGTTGAAAGTGACGAATCCAGTATTGGAACAGAGGAAACTAAAAACACTGGAGCTTTGGCTGATGACTTGAAAACCCTTTATAAAAATGGAGTTTCCAGCAATTCTGAACTTCGTTCTTCAACGCAAACTTTCCACTGTTCTAAATTCATAGAAGCCAACCAAGTGTTCAGGAACTTGTTAAACAGCGACAAAAGGGAGAAAAATAACGGGGAAGTTGACATTGATGACTTCGAAAATGACACTATTCACCGAATGCTGCTGCACATGTACACTGACTCACTGGAAGATTTGCAGTTTGAAAGTGCATTCGAGTTATACAAGATTACAGATAAATATCAAATCTTATCCTTAAAGAGCAGATGTTCTTCTTTCTTAAAAGAAAGATTGTGCCCATCGAATGCCTGTGATATGCTAATTCTGGCTGACCTACACAGTGATGACGATCTGAAAGGTGTTGTGCAGTATTATATACTTGGGCAGAATAGACAATTTTTTTGTTCTCAAGAATGGAAAGATTTTATGAAAGCTCATATGAAGTTAGCTTCAGAGGTAATGTATCAAAAGATATGCCAAGATTAGTGTGGAATCATCATAGTAAGCATAAGTCTGTAATGCCTTTGCCTCATTCTCAAATGTGTCCTTGAATTGTAAATTTTATTTCATTTCATTCATTTAATTTCATTAATGTTCATTTATTTCATTTAATTTCATCAGCATTTGAAAAAAAATTAGTTAGTTTAGTGAAACATTCGTTTTTTTATTATTATTATTACAGTGGCATTTATACGAAAATAAATTATAATTGATATTAATTGAAGCAATTTGTTTAAAATCTGTAATAATTTTGTGTTTAGTTTCAAATGCTGATGAGGCTCTAAAATTTAATAATTTGATTTATTGTTATAAATAAATAGTATTATTCAAATATAAACTGCTTTTTGAGATTTTATTTTTTAAAGTTTTTAAAATATAAATAAAAAATAAGCTGTAATTGGCAAAGATTTTGATAGTAAACGTAATAGTTTATTTCTTATTAGGTAGTATTATTAGGTATGCTTATATAATCAAATGGTTCTTTAGTTACTTATTTTGGAGCATTTTTAATAATCTTCTTCACACACGAAAATTCAAGTTAGATAAAATTCAGCTACTGTACAACGATCAAATTTTCTAAACTACTATTTCTTGACGCTAAGCAGTTATGTTAATGTGTAAAACATGCAGGTGGGGAAAATGGTGAAAATAGTGATGGTGTGCTGATGAAATAACATAATATAAACAACGAAAAATGTGAATTATTCAGAAATAGCTAAAGAAAAAAGATGATGTAATCAATTTTTCATATGAAGCTTAGCTTAGTTTGAAACTTTAAGCTTCATTAAGCTTAGCAATGGGATTCCATCGGTGTTAAGAATATATAAAAGCAAGACTTCCGAAGGGACTGATGCCTGTGTGTGTCTCTGGAGGACCTTTTGATCTGAAGCTACAATTTCGGCACCTTGAAACAATGGTTTTCAACCGGTTGTCCACGAGAATGTTGACCTGAATGGTCACAAGGTTTAGTTTAGTTTAGTTATATTAACGTTCCGTTTAAAGCAACACTAGGGTTATTTTGGGACGGACCTCGTCATTTTGAACCTCGGTCAGATGACAAGAACAACACCTGAGCTGGCACCCCCCCCTTCTCCACACCAATGGGAGGGCGTTTCGCTCTGACGAATTTAACATGCAACAGACCCCTTTACACGGTGGTTCTTCGGTAGAATGGGTCTCGAACCTAAAAACCCTACGGATCAAAAGCCGAGACTTTACAACCAGGCCACGACGACCCGGAATGGTCATCAGGATCCGACGGTAAAAAATATGTAATGAAATTCTGTGCACCTTTCTTGAAACTGATTATTCGAATAGGTAAATAAACTATAAAAATAAGTCGAAATGCGCCTTTTAGCATTAGGATTTTCTAAAATTTTGCGGGAAGGATTCCTCGGACAGCCCTCGTCTGGGTGTATACCATACGCCTTGACGGCACGTCCCTTCAAAACCTGAAAGGGGTATCCACATATTATTCAGGTTGTAAGCTTAGGGGTGCACGAACTTCTATAGCTTGAGAACCATAGCCTTTAAATATGGGAATGATCATTCCTGAGAGAATTTTTTGATATCTCAATTAAAATTTTAATTGAATAAGAGTTAACGAAATTTCAATGTTTTAGCTCTGTAACTTCCGAGAATATTATAGAACAAATATGATTTTCCCACCGTTTTAACATTTAAAAATGGCCTTTTTAGTATTTCCTACAATAATCTTGCATTTTCTCCGAAATTTTGAAATTTGCTTTAAATATATTTTGACCAGTTTTTAGGAATACATTTCATTGTTGAAATGGAATTTTAAAAAACTTATTCCACTGTTTCATCAAGTGTTTAATATGGATGATTTTCTTCCTTTGTTGAGACTTAGGAAAAGAGGATTCAGTTTATCATCTGAGCAGCTTTACGTAAAGATTCATGAAACGAATTACATTACATGAAATACATGAAATTCGAAATATACTATCCAAGCATTTAAGCTTTTAATGGCACCATGATTTCATTATATGACATCCTATTTTATCAAGAGAATCATAATCAAATTATGCATAGAGGATTGGATTTAAATTACAAAAAAACAATTTTTTCGACGAACCTTATGCAGTATATCTTTACTAATATTAAAGATGTAATTTTATGTGTATGTTTGCGTGCGTCTGAATGTGTCTTGGCGTTGCACAAACCAGACCGTTTAGTTTAAAGCTACAAATTTGGTTCATACTTTTGAGGGTGGAAATGTGCATCTCCGAGCGGTATCTTCAAATTTTTCGATAGATTTTTAATTAATTAAAAATTAAGCGAAATTTTGCCGTTTTTCCAAAATAACTCCTGGAATTATTATTGTAGGAAAAGCAAATTTTATATCATTCTAAGATATAAAAAAAGAATTATTTTTAATAATATGAATTGATTTTTGCATGATTTTATTCCGATTAAAATTTTGACTTTTTCAAAAAAATCACTTCTAATTTTCTCCATCAAAATACAATACAGCATTGTAAACGAGTTAGCCCATTTAAGCTGCCAAACCAACTGCGAGAAGCACAATTTCCACTAAAAATATATTTAGGCATTTTTTATGCATGCGTTTAAATCAGATGACCCCCTCAATAACTCCAAATAAATGTATTGTTTAAATTGTATATTTTGCCGCAGAAAGCACCAGTTCGCCTTGGGGTTGTCGAAATTGAAGTATTTAGTTAGTTTACTGAAAAGTATTGAGATTTTTAAATTTTTTGGTAACAACATTAGAAAATATTGTTGCTTAAAACTTTATACTGTTAAAATTTTTACACCATTTCCTTTTTTAAATTTCGCTAATATTTTTTAAATGTTCGTTTTAATTTTTAACAGAGAATTTCTTCATAATTATGAAACTTAAACCATTTTCTGTGTTTCATAAAATATTTAATCGCGGCATTTTTCTTCCATTGTTAAAAGCTAAGGAAATAAGATTCTCTTTACATTTTTATGGTATTAAAGACGGTTAAGAAAAATAAGTTTCAGAGCCACAAAAGCTACAAAACTAATCAGCTGGACGATTCGTTTTTTAACGGCAGTGTGATAACATTGGACTTATATCGATTAAAAAGTTTTGTTTTTTGCCCAATAAACAAACGAGATATACGAATATTTAAATAGTCCGACTTTCATTTATGTCACAGTTTGAAGGTAAAAAGTGTTTACTTACGGAATAATGCATATTTAATTATATGCAAAAGATTTAATGGAAAGTAAAAACCACCAATATTCTCATCGAAATAGCTGGTCCTTGAACTAGTCGACAAAAGTGACTAATTCCAAATCTAAGCAATAAAAACTTATTAAAGCAGATTAGTGAATGAACCGAAAATATTTTTTTTTTTTTTTTTTTTTTTTTCCTCTTTCAACCTTATAGCAGCGTGACATGACCCAAGAATGTGCAGCATCATATAGAAAATAGTGTCAGAACAGAACGCCGTCTCATACTCCTGCACCCCTAACCGTCAAGGTCACTGAATGGTTTGAGGAGAATGCTATGGTAATTTTATTAAATTCTAGAATATTTACAGAAGAGAAAACAAAAATAACTATGCACGGAATTTAAAAACATATAAGAACTATATGATAAACATATATGAAACCATTTGCGAAGATTTTCTACTTTGAAATTTTATAGAAAAATTATCTGAAGTAATAATATGCAAAAATATATTACGTATGAAAAAAAAAAAAACATGAATTGTACCTAGTAGATAAAGATACAGTTTAAAAAAATCTAACATGAAAGGATTTGGTTAATGGTAACAAAGAAAACCTTTATTTGAAAGACATTTATGAATATTCATAGTATTAATGACGCTTAAGAAAGAAAAGTTACAGAATCACAAAGGCTACAAAAGTGATAAACCAGACAATTCCGATTTTAATGGCTATCGTGATAACATTTGACTTGTATCCATTAGAAAGAATATAATCCATTAGAAAAGATATAAGAAATATTTAAATAATCCGGCTTTCATTTATGTCACAGTTTGAGGGTTAAAAATGTTTTCTTCTGGAATCCTTAACACTTAATAATACACAAAGGAATTAATGGAAAGCAAAACTCACCAATTTTGTCATCTAAATAGCTAGTCCTTGAACTAGTCGACAACAGTGACTAATTCTGAATTTAAGCAATTTAAACTTATTAAAGTAGATTTGTGAATGAAATGAAAATAGAATTTTCAGTAGTATGGTTTTTTTTCTTTTAAAATGATAGTGGATTTTGAAATAAGTAAATATGGACAAAAACATAAAATTCTATTTTTATCGTTTCCTCATCAAAATATACGTTCATATTCACCTAGAATAGTGTTATAAGATAAATTGTTCAATAAAATGAACATTTCAAAAGTCTAGAGAGAAAAAAACGCATTTTAATTACTTTCCTCAAAATGATGCCGCAATTAAATGTAAATTTGAAATACTCCAGGTATCTTAATTCTCGAAGAAATTGATAATAAAGATTTCGGTTGAACATTAAAAGAAAAGAGGTTAAGCATTTTATATTTCGAGTTTTTTTAGATAGTTAAAAATCAATTTTATTTCCGAAAAAAATGAAATTTTTATTAAAAATTCAGTAAATGAGCATAAAAGTATTTCTAAAAAATTGCATTTGATCGGAATAAAAAAAAATCATGCACAGTTTTGCTCCAAATATATTTACATTAGATAATAACAAAAAATAAAAAAAAAAATTAAAAATTAAGTCGCATGGAATATTCTGAAATATTATATACCTTTTACATTTTTTGTTGTCACTTATGACACGTTACAAGCCCGCTGACGAACTGTGCAATAGCTTCTGAGGACAAATGCCCCTGAGCACCCGAGGGCATAAGTCTGACTTCCAGTTATTATAAAGATGACACACACATTCGCTTGTACAACCCATAGCCAACGCTAAATGGTATATGAGAAACACCGACATCAGGAAGGCACTAATTTACACCTTCTTTAAAGTAGTTATTAAAAAACTAGCAACAAATTTCTATAAATCTCTAGACTCCCATGACAACGAAGAATTAAATAAAATAACCCGATACAATCCTGGCCCTAAAATTAAAAGACCCCGTAATGTACTAATAATTTAACACACTTTAAAATGTACTCTAAAAATAATTAAATTCCCCCCACCCTAACCTTTGTCTGTCTTTCTCGTATGCGTAATATCACTCAAGCTATAAAATTTCATTATAAATTATTATCAAACTAAATTTAATCCCTTGTAAAATTCAATACACGCAAGCAGCCAATGGGATAGAAGATCAGTCCAACCATCCTTCACCCTACCCCTCATACCATCAAGAGGAGAAAATAGATTAAGAAGAACCAAAAGGCAAGCTCCGGATTCGCCCACATGGAACAATGGGAAATCCACTGGCAGCGAGAATCTTTTCCAACCTCACCCCCTCCCACACGTCTCTTACTAGCCGGTTCTGATTGGACGACGCTGAATCCTAACCAACTTCACCATCTGAGAGAGTTCAGTCAAAGTCAGTCTATCCAAAGCCATGGTGTAGACAACAACTATAAGGTCTGGAGGTAGCCCAACTTGGGCTGGAACTCCGTTAAACATTGTCATCTAAACTTGTACAACCCCTTCTTGCAAGGGGGTTCTTTCACACTCCTCACAGACAGGACACAGGGTAGAGAACAATTATGCTCTAACGCGGGACGCCCAGATCACGTGGAAGACGTGTTTCCCCTAGGCCAGGGCGTCGGCTTTTATATTTTTTAAGAATAATATATTTTGTTTTACATTTTTTAAAAGTAATTTGACGTATTTATATTTTTATATATATGCCTAAAAAATTTCATAACCCTAACAGAACAATTCCCAAAAGTGTCTAATAGAATCTACTGCCCCCTTAAATAGACCGGTTTTCAATTATGTCACAAATTGTGAGTAAAAAATGTTTTCTTTAGGAATCATGAGCATTTAATTGTACATAAAAATGAAAAGAAAGTAAAATTTGATGGAAAGCAAATCTCATCGAAACAGCTGGTCTTTGAAGTACTTGACAAAAGCGAATAATTCCGAATTTAAGCAATTAAAGTAGATTTGTGAATGGAATGAAAATAAAATTTGAGGGCTGTATTTTTTTTCTTTTAACCTTAGGCAGTGAATTATATAAACCTTAACCTTAACCTTTTAACCTCAGGCAGTGAATTATAAAATCGAAGCGAGTGGAAGATTTTCAAGTTTTCAAATGTTATATTTCTTTTAATTTTTTTTAAAAAATGATATATTTTGTTTAAAAATGTTTTTAAGAAATTTTATGTATTTATATTTTAATATATATGCAAAAAAAAAATCATAACCCAAACTCAGGGGACAGCAACCTGCGGCTCGAGAGCTGCATTCGGCTCTTTTGATGTAAAGTTGCGGCTCTCCAGTTCCATACGAAAAATTTATTTATTATCAAAACCCTTAAAAAATTTTTAAATATATATATTTTTAAGTATGTAATTTTTCAAGTTCCATGCTAAGTAGATGAGCGCAATCTTCCAATAATGTAAACCTGACAAGCTTTGCAGTATCATTAGAAATTTTCAAAAAGAGAAAAACCATTCACAGATGTTGAGTACGTCAAAGATTATTTTATACGTGCATCTAAAGAACTGTTTCATGATTTAAAAAACAAAGCAAAAATTAGGGAAAAAAATCAAGGATTTACAATTATCTTCTAAAACAGTACAAGATAGAACTACTAAAATGTCTTAAAATGCAAATGGAAGACATTCAACTGGCTTCTGTTTTATCACTTGCTATCGATGAGTCTTGCGATATAAAAGACATGGTACAAGTTTTCCCTTTCGTCAGGTATATGTCGTCTCAAGGTCCAAAAGAAGAATTTCTAGGATTGCTACCACTCTCAGGGCAAACTTGAGGAGAAGATATAGCAAATACTGTGCAAAAATGTCTGGAATACAATGGAATCGATATAAATAAAATCGTTTCTATAGCAACTGATAGAGCCAGAAGTATGAGAGGAATACATAGAAAGGTAAAATTAATTCTTCAAACAAAAATAAACCACGAATTTCTAATGCTTCACTGCATAATTCATCAAGAAGCGCTTTGCGCCCAAACATTTCCGGTCGAAATAGTCGAGGTCACGAACTTGCTAATTAACAGCATCTTGGCAAAAGCACTCTACCATCGCCAATTTAAAGATTTCCTTGAAGAAATAGATAGTCAGTTTTCTGACCTTCTTCTCCACAATAAAAAGAGAGATGGCTTTCTAGAGGTAACGTATTGCAACGTTTTGCTCTGTGCTTGAATGAAATAAAAACATTCCTCAATGAAAAAAAAAACATTGAACATCCTGATTTGGAAGAAGATAAATAGATCCAAAAATTCAACTTCATGGTAGATACCACAATGAAACTAAATAAACTAAATCTAAAGCTGCAAGGAAAGGGCAATTCAGCCTACGCCTTGCTTGAAGAAGTAGTTTGTTTCGAAAAAAAATTACTTCTTTTTGTTGAAGACACGGAGAGCGGTAAATTACTTCATTTTAAAAATCTGAAGTAATATCGCGATGAGACCAATACAACTATTGACACGAATTACTTCAGCATAACTTTAAAAACCATGAAGGGCCGATTCGCTGAGAGATTCGAGCAAATCAAAACAAACAAAAATACTCTAGCGTTCATAGTAAATCTTCTCAATACAAATGCAAATGAGATCAACATTGAGCCATTTGGAATGGATGCTGGATCGCTTCAAATGCAATTGCTGGATTTGAAAAGCAAAGACTTGTGGAGAGGAAAGTTCACAGAACTCAAGAGCAAGTTGGAAGAGTTGGAGGTCCAGAAATGCATGCACATCGGGCAGCACAACTGGACAGCTCTAAAAGAAATTCCGCGGGTTGAGGCCCTCATATTCGACGCATAGAAAAGTCTTCCGGAATGCTACAGTGAGATGAAGAAGTTTGCATATGGAGTGCTGACGAGCTTCGGGTTGGCATATTCGTGTGAGCAAGCGTTCTCTTGCATGAATATAATAAAAAGTAAATCTAGAAGTCAGCTAACAAATAAAAATCTAGAGTCGTTCAACAAACCATATTTAATCAAACTTTCAAAATTCATGCAAAGCCAATGCTCCCATTGATGTAATTATCTATATTTGTGACTTCATATGAATAAAGATTATTCCGTATTTAAAGCCGTTTATTTTAAATCAAATATATGCAAGCAAATACTATAATACTAAATCTAAAATTTTAGTGGCTATTTAAAAACTGGGAAAATTTGTAAATGGTTGCTTTTGGCTCTTCTGTTTCAAAAGGTTGCCGATTCCTGCCCTAATTGTATAATTGCAAAAAGTGTCTAATAGAGTCCACTATACCCTTAAATAGATTGGCTTTTATTTACGTTATTTATGACACAGGTCGTGAGATAAAAATGTTTTCTTTGTGAATCATGAGCATTTAATTGAACACAAAAATAAATGAAAAGTAAAATTTTATTGAAATCTAATCTTATCGATGTAGCTCGTCTTTGAATTAATCGACAAAAGAGACTAATTCCGAATTCAAGCAATTTAAACTCGTTAAAGTAGATTTGTGAGTAAAATAAAAATAAAATTTCAGTAGTATTCTTTTAACCTTATGCAAATCGACATGATTCATGGGTGTACAGTATCATATCTCAGATAGTGACAAAAATACTTTTTTTTTTTCTTATCATGTTCAAATTTTCAGACTGGCGTACTTGCCGTAAATAGTGTTATGAAAAATTATACAAAACACTTGTAGATCAAATCACTAGACTCAGAGCTAACAAAAACACGTGAAAAAAATTTGAAAAAATTTGTATCCCCCCTCAAAAAATTTTATAAAATAAATTGAAAAATAGAATACGGATTATGATGAATTTTAGAATCGTAAATTCTCTCAAAATCCCTAAAAAATCAGTTTAACTTTTAAAGATTCAGAAATTTTGAGCCATTCTCTTTTGCAGAATAAAGATACCATACAAATATATATGTCGTATACTCTATTTGAGATCTGACGGATTTTATTTTTTATTTCAAAAAAGCTTTATCGACATTGATGGACACGCATTTTCGCAACAAAACTACGTTTATGTGGGGGCTTCCCCTGATAATCATAAATTGACTACTCCGACCTATCCTGATGCAATGGGGAAAAATGACCGGACTGCAGCGACAGCAACACTGGAGGAATTGCGGTTGAGTTCTAAGGGCCACGGTACAACCCTTCCCATGGAAAGTACGTCCGGTTATCGAAGGGAGGTTGTCAACCCCCACTTTTTCTGTACCCACCAGGATGACGATAACTAATCACCATAACGGAGACTTATCCTCATTTTTTATGTCCCCCCCTCCCGCCCCTACAGTGAGATAACATCCTGGTATAAAAGATTCAACAAGAAAAAAAATAGATATTTTGAAAGTATAAATTGCCATTTCTACAAATATACAAGTGGTCTTGCTTAAAATCCAATATCCATTTGTTAAATTAAATGACGAATCAGTGTTGTCTTCTAAATTTTTTAATAACACAATACAAGACAACACAAAACATTAATCTATATAAAATGTTTTTTAGTTATTGTGGGTTCCGTACTATAAATTACAATGCAATTACCGACGCCAGAAGTTATCGAAATCCTCTCAGCGTTTGCCAAGGTATAACATTTGTGATCACATGACCGGTTGGGAACGCGCATGCACCAACACCAAGGAATCAAAACTTTTCTCAAACTAGAATTTATGCAATCATCGATCACTACAGACATGATCTCTAAGTAGCTTATAATTATCAATGAATCAGAATTTTGATACAGATAGATTTCATAAAATTATTTTTAACGTTACCGTTATCAGTGTAAAAGCACTGACAAAAAAAACAACTGATTATCACTATCATTTTCTCGTCTTGTAATCTACAGTTTTACCGAAATGGCGATAAGATATAATGTGTGGAATAATCTTATTAAAGCTATGAAAAGAACAGAAAATTAAACAGACAAATGGAACAAAAATGAATTGCATTTTAATTATCAAAAGAGTGACGCGCATATGGATAGCCCATCACCTGCAGAGTGGCAATCAATTGTTGTTTATCGAAAGGAATTCCGCTTACTTTCCTCCCTTTCGGAGCTTGAATGCTTGTCATCAGTAGAAAAAATATCAGAAGGGCGGAACACACTTCTTCCAGAACAGTGCTGATTGCAATTTTGAATATATTGCACTGTTTTCCCCCATCTACTATTGTCAGTAGTATGCAAGAGATATACTCAAAATGGCTGCCAAAGATGAGGGCGAGAGCGAGAAAAATGGATGCTCTTATCAATGGAATATTGAGAATATAAGCCACTGCTGGCCGTTGAAGAAAGGAGAAAAAATAAAAAGCCCTTCATTCGTTGCAGATGCACTGAAAGGCACGAAATGGTCGTTGTTATTGTATCCCGTGGGAGTAGAAAATAAAAATTACATGGGTATCGGTCTTTGCAGAGAAAGAGATTGCACTGGACCAAGTTTCATTGAAGTAAGTCTTGAAATTGCACTACTCGGCAAGGATAACTCAGTTTTGAAAACATGTAATAAATTAAAATATAACTTCAAAGAAGGCGTCGCTTATGTAATTCGAGAATTCGAAGTAAGAGAAAAAGTGTTTTTCACTGAAAGAGAAATATATCTGCCTGAGGATATTTTAACGATTCAGTGCACCATATGGATTGCACATCAGGAACTTATTAAATCTCAACATTTATTAGCAACAACAATTTTCAAATTAAACAGATTACCTTTCATTTGGAAAATTAACGAATTCAGCTCTTATGTGTTTGGCGAGGAAAAGAAAATTGAAGATCAGTTCAGTGATTTAGAAACCATTTTCAAAGAAACGGCCGAGAAAATGGGCTTAGATCTGCATTTATTGGATGATAATATAATATATTATTCTCTTAAATTTACGATTATAGATTCAGAGGGAAGAAAGGGAAATTCGGTGCTTTTAGATTGTTTAAAAGACGATCCAAACACTGAAGAATTGGCCTGTTTGGCGCATTTGGAAGAAACCGTGAAAGAAAACCAAAGCCGATATTTTCCAAATGATGTTTTGTCTCTTGAATTTGTTTTGACGTTTGTTAATCTGTATTATAGAAAAAGTGGTGCGGAGTTAGAGAAAGAGGCTGTTGTTAAAAGTAACGAACCCAATATTGGAACAGAGGAAACTAAAAACACTGGAGCTTTAATTGATGACTTGAAAACCCTTTATAAAGAGGGGGTTTCCTGTGATACTGAACTTCGTACTTTAACGCAAACTTTCCCCGCTCATCAAGTCATACTCAGCGCTAGGTCCCCAGTCTTCAGGAGCTTGTTCAGCAGCGACATGAGGGAAAAGAACAGCGGGCATGTTGACATCACTGATTTCGAAAATGACACTATTCACCGAATGCTGCTGTACATGTACACGGACTCACTGGAAGAATTGCAGTTTGAAAGTGCATTCGAGTTATACAAGATTTCAGATAAATATCAAATCTTATCCTTAAAGAGCAGATGTTCTTCTTTCTTAAAAGAAAGCTTGTGCCCATCGAATGCCTGTGAAATGCTTATTCTGGCTGACCTACACAGTGATGACGATCTGAAAGGTGTTGTGCAGTATTATATACTTGGGCAGAATAAACAATTTTTTTGTTCTCAAGAATGGAAAGATTTTATGAAAACTCATATGAAGTTAGCTTCAGAGGTAATGTATCAAAAGATGTGCCAAGATTAGTGTGGAGCCATTATGGCAGGCGTAAGTCTGTAATGTTTTTGCCTCGATGTGTGTTTCATAAATTTTATCTCATTACATTTAGAGTATGCTATAAAAAATTGCGGATAATAGACATTAGTGTAATGAAATATCCATTTTGCCTTTTATTATTAGAGTGGCATTTTATACGAAAATAATTTATAATGAGTATTATTTGATGCAATTTGTTTACATGTGTGATACTTTTGCATTTAGATTTAGAATTTAATCATATTTCTATAATGATATCACTATAAACACAAAAAATGTAATTTATTCTAATAAAAATAACAGAATAAATCGTATTTTTCAAAATATATTGATTTTACGATTTTACTTGTAAATATTGTTAAAATATAAATAAAATAATCAAAAATTGGAAGATATTTTGAAATTCAGTTTATCTTTTTTTATTCACCAGTGTCATTCATTCTTGTTTTCTTGATTATGGAATTATTATCCTCGTACACCAACATGCAAGCAAGATAAATTCCAGCTATTGTGCACCGATAAAATTTTCTAAGCAACTGCTTCTGAAAGCTAAGTAGTTATGTAAATTTATAAGACGCGCAGATGGGCAAAATGACGGAGAAAGTGGTGGGAAGCTGATGAACAAATAATAAATCCTATAAAAAAAAGAGGAGGAAGTATAATTTAAATAAGGATTGTATAATTATTTACCTTTCAAATTGATTCGAGCAATACTAAGCAAATTGTTAGACAATTCACCCTGTTTTCCATACACTTTATTATTAAAGAAATTGCCTCAATGAAATTGTACTATTGAATTTCCAATAAACATAGGTCATTACTATTTTCGATAATGCATTATACTATAAAAATATTACTAATGATATATCATAATTCTGCTTATATTAGTACTGCTATCATGTGAGGATTTATTCACAAATTTGCAGTCCTTGAAACCTGTCACCACTAATCCGTCCAAATCAGCCATGCAAATTGTATACTGATAGACTGCAGGATATAAAGCGAGGACTCGTTTTAACACTTTTATCCTGAACTTTTCGGTTGAAATAGAAATTGACCAGGCAGTAAAAGATTTTTTACGGCCAGTTGGACCGAGTCAATAGTTAAAGTAGTAAAATATTAAAATTTTTAAATTTAAAAGAGTTTCTCTAAGTGCAATGAGGATAATAGTATTATTAGGCAATGCTCTCATTTCTTCGTCCATTGATTTTTGTCTCAGAACAAATTGCATTAAAATGTAAGGTTTCTTATTTATTGCACTGCATATTTTTGGTAGTTTTATTAGAGTTGAATACTTTATTGCTTTTATCCTTCTTGGCTTATTTGTTGAATTGCATATTTTTGATAGTTTTATCAGAACAGTTGAATATCTTATTGCTGCTATACCTCTTGGCTTATTTGTTATGTAGCATATTTTCGATAGTTTTATTAGAACAGTTGAATACTTTATTGCTGCTATCCTTTTTCGCTTATTTATTGTATTGCATATTTTTGATAGTTTTTTATAGTAGTTGTATACTTTATTGCTGTTATCCTTCTTGGCTTATTTATTGTACTGCATATTTTTGATAGTTTTATTATAGTAGTTGTATACTTTATTGCTGTGATCCTTTTTGGCTTATTTGTTGTATTGCATATTTCGATAGTTTTATCAGAACAGTTGAATATCTTATTGCTGTTATCCTTCTTGGCTTATTTGCTATGTTGCATATTTTCGATAGTTTTATTAGAACAGTTGAATACCTTTTTGTTGTTATCCTTCTTGGCTTATTTGTTGTATTGCATATTTTTTATTGTTTTATTAGAGTAGTTGAAAACTGTATTGTTGTTATCCGTCTTATTTCGTTTTAAGGAAATTTCCAAAGAATTTTTATTTATATTTAATTTTTATTTTTGAAACGACTTTGCTAATTTTCTGTATTATGATATTTCTTTTTTAATTCTAATTAAAATCACTTTTAATTGTTAAAATCACTTTTAATTGTTTTATAAGTCTATGCGATTTTAGGAAACTTATTCCGATTGTCTTCTATGCGGAAATGATATTTTTTAACAAGAAAGTATATTAGAAAGAATTAAAACTGAAATAGATGAATTGATAAATGAAGGAAGTATCTGATCTACATCTGGGCTCTGAACTGTCTAGAATGTCTAATAAGACGGCCTTGCTAATTTTTTTCAACAGAACTAAGATAAGCAAAGGGTGTTTTTGATATCTGGGGACACTATGTGTTTTTACAATTAATTGTAACGTAATTAACTTCTAACTGACAGACGGTAAGCATGGATTCTGCCATGAAATACATAAATGTTAGGACTCTTTTTAAAAAACTATTTTAAAATAAAATTTCTATTCACATTAATATATAGTACATTCCAGAGTATCCGGTTCGCGACTATCCGGCTTCCATATTATCCGGTCTTATTTTCTATATCGTAATTAATTGAGGAAGGCAAGGCGTTGCATTGACAACAGTGTCAAGACATTGGAAGCGGATGCCTGCTACGATCCTCCTACGTGTCGGGTGCAAAATACAAGTTGTGACAGGAAAAAAGTAGCGTGCTTCTCCTTATTCATTATTCTGTCAGTTTTAATTTAATTGTTGCCGATGTTTCTGATTGTAATTGCACAGTTCGTACAGTATTCGTAAATTTTTCTTGGGGGTACGCTTAATGATTTTTTAAGTGTGTCACAATGAATATTTAAAAATGGGTGATAAGCGAAAAAAAATGTTGTGACTATGGAGGAGAAATTACGCTCTATATAGCGAATTCACTCTGGTGTAATAGAAAAAAATATAGCTTCAGAGTTAAGAGTTAGGAAAAAAATAGTGGGGTGCTAAACAAATCGAGCAGAAATCAAAAAAGTTTGTTGCACAAGTTAGTGGAAGTGGAATAAAAGTAAGAGAAATCATGCTGAAAGGTAAGCATAAAGAAAATTCTCAGTGTGGGGGAATGATGATCTTTATGATACGTGCTATGGAAGCAAGAGGACGTATCTTTTAGAGACCATTTTTCTAATGATCACATTTCACACAAAACAAAGACAAGACAAGACATTAACGTGCACATCTTAACAGAGCTTCATCTCTTCTCATTATAATAACAATGGCAATGCATTATGGGATGCGTACCTAATCAGGCATCGCCATCTATTACCCAAAAGAGATGACAGAGTAATGCAACAGCTACACCAAAATGATAATCGAAATACCAATTGTCATTTAAATTTCTATGCATTGTAAATAAATGATATAAAATATCTAAATATATTCTTTAAAACAGCGATTCTCAACCTATGAGGCACGCCCCCCTAGGGGGCGCGAACACACTAGAGGGGGCGCGCGAGAATATCCAAGAGAAAATATTATTTAAAAAAAATTGATTAACTGACTGAAAGGAAAACACACATAGAAATAGAAAACAAAATACATTTCGACATATTTAATAACTTATTAAAGTTAAAAACTTACTTAATCAAAACATACTAAATTAAAAACAAATTTAATAATTATTAGTGACTTTCTTGGGTCTGTCTTGCAAAGCAAAGCTTTTCGAAGGATGGCTTAATATTAGAAATAGTCACTCTCAGTTCTGCCGAGATCTATATTTTGTCTTCAAAGAAGCCGCAGCAGAAACTCCAGTTTCACAAATGTTAGATATTGAAAATGGTAACAGAATGTGAAATGCCCTTGTTTTTAGTGCAGAAAATCATCCTTACTCCTGCCCAAAATTCAAATAGCGATTTATTACTAAATTGTATTTTAGTTTCGCCGCTTATCGTGAAGTCTATGAATTTTTGTTCCTCATCAATTGAGAGTCCTTTGGGAGTCTTATGAAATGGATCCGAAACCCACTCGTAACTTGCTATCAGTTTGTCGTCAGCAAGAAAATACTTTTTAAAATTCTTTACCAGCATAGCTAAAAGATTTTCAATGGTTACAAAACAACTTTTACATGTTCTTCAGCCTTGTAAATTTTAGTACAATCATCCACATTTGCAAACATTGTTAGATTTTTTGCTTTAAATTTCTGCTAAACAATTCCAATTTTCTACAAAAAGCATTGACTTTATCACTCGCATCCAACATACGTATGTGTTCTAGGAGTTGAAGATTCAAGTTATTTAATTTCTCGAATATGTCGACGAAGTACTTTAATTTCATCCCAAATAAACCATCTCGAAAATTCTCGGACTCCGGTCTGTATTCTTCTGCTAGGAAATTGGCGATTTCTTCTCTTTATTCATAAACACGTTGCAAAAATTTCCCTTCTTGATGACCATCTTGCCTCGCAATAAAATAGTAATGCTGAATGTACTGAAACCCATGTCTTTACAAAGAGCGGAAAAGATTCTCGATTCCAGGGGTCTCATTTTTATATAATTTACTCAGACCAGGACTCATTGCTTTCGAAGTCAAAACCTTCTCTGTGTCACGCAATTTCGAGAAAAGCTGACACTGTACATCTTCAGCTATATCGCCAATTCGACGAGCAACAGTATCATTTGAAAGAGGCATGAACTGCAATCGTTTTGAAAAATTATCTCCAAACATAGTTTCTACAATCTCAATTTCTTCTGGCAAAATCAGCCCTTCAACAATGGTGTGTGGTTTTTACATCTGGCAATTTTATATGAACTTTGTAAGATGCAATTAAAGCTTTTTTACTCACAGACAAAGTTTCTTTAAAAATTATTTTTGCTTTTTATAAGATTTTAATTTTGATTCGAAGAATTTTCTGGTTTTGTTGACGTGCTCGCTATGAAGCGTTTCCAAAAGTCGTTTAAGTTTATTAGGTTTCATGCTGTCTGCGGCCAACATTTTTGAGCAAATGATACACAGGGGTCTTTCTTCTTCATTTACTTCAGCACTGGTAAACCCATAATTTAAGTATTCTTGAGAATATTTTCTTGATTTTATTTTCGGAACCACGCTCGTCTGTGTACTTGTTGATGCTCGACTATCGTATAATGCTTGCTTACTTCAGCTTAAAAATTTATCTATGAGTCTGCATAAATCTACTGCCGTAAATATTTAATGTGGTGAATTTCAATTCACACGAAAACATTTATAACATACATATTCACTATAGATTCGATAGCGATAAAAGGATCGACTCGAATGAGACTGGCTGGAATTGAAACTCTCGTTATCGAACATTTTCTTTCGTATGAGAAAACATTTGCTCCGCGCATGCTCGAGACGGCATAGGTCGTGTGGATTCCCTTCCACAAACATTGCTTATTTTTTTTCACTTTTGTTTAGTCAGGCTTCTGTTTTATTTCTTTTGTTATTCGAAAAAATGTATTCCCAGTTTCTAAATTTAGCTCACCCCGTCATAGGTTAACTTTCATTAACGATTTTTTTTTACTTTCATATTCTTTTAACGTTATCTCCCTGTTTGGCTTTCATTTTAAATATAATATTTAAATTTTCCCCGCTTTCATTCGCTTCATCTATTTACCGCCGGCTTGTCCAAAATGCAAGATGTGGTTTCTCGCCAACGTTGGCTCGCTTTTACTCTTGTTTTGGCAGTTAGAAATAATTTTAAAACAGAATCCAAAATACTCAATATACATTATTGTTGTATGCATTTATTGTAAGCGGGGGCTCGATGAAAATTATTATTGAAAACTGGGCCACAAATACTGAAAGGTTGAGAAACGCTGCTTTAAAAATATACCACTTTAATGTTACGTAAGAAAAATCCAGAAAGAAAGCATGTATATGAGTGATTACAGTGGTGAGAATGGAAATGTGACTGAATAATTAATCATTATTAAGGTTTTCTTATTGTAATAAGTTAAAATTTTGAATTTTTAAAACTAAATAATTTTAATGAATTAACGTATTATGGTTTAAAAGTCATACTAGTAGTTTATTTTTGTTATATTAATGTCCCGTTTTAAAGCAACACTAAGGTTATTTTGGGACTGATCTTGCAATTTTGAACCGCGGTCAGGTACAAAGACCATACCTGACATAAATTACACCATTTATAAATTGTCTTTAGCGTAAAAGAAAGTTGTGAGAATTCTGACCAATCAAATGTATGTCAGTTTTAAACCGATTATTTTCTCTTGGACAATGGTTAATTGATCCACTTAAAAGACTGTACAATGCTGCATACCAAACAGATTGATAAAGATGCAATGCATTGCGTATTAAATAGTGTTAATTTCAGAATAAGCATGAAACATCTTCAAGGGAAACTAATGAATATATATTGCCATTTGTAAATAACAGCATTTATAAATTGTCTTTAGCAAAAACACATTCTGGGAATTCTGTCCTTTCAAATATATCACAATTTCAAACGCATTGTTTTCTCCTGCATTATGGTTAATTGATCCACTTAATAGTCTATACGATGCTGCATACCAAACAGATTGAGAAAGAAACGATGCATTGCGTATTTAACAACGTTATTTTCAAAATAAGCATAAAGCAACATTTTCAATGAACAGTTAACACCAAATGAATATATTTTGCCAATTGTAAATTACAACATTTATAAATTGTCTTTGGCAAAAAAATTGTGCAAATTCTGATCTTTCAAATTTCAGTTTCAAGCCATTTGTTTACACCTGTACTGTGGTTAATTGATCCACTTAAATGTCTGTCGAATGCCGCATACCAAAAGATTAATAAAGACATAACGCATTGCATATTTGACAGTGTTATTTTCAGAATAGGCATGAAATAACTTGTTCCAAGGAACAATGAATATGTTATGGTCAATAGGAATAATCGGTTATTATTAATGCTTACAGGTTTGGTTATTAATTGGTAACAGGTTATTAATACTAACGGGTTTGGTCATTATTAATAATACCCCGTCAATAATTATTAATAATGACCGTTTAGTATTAATAATAACCGATTATTCACAATGATCGTAACAATATATATTGCTAGTTATTAATTACAGAATTTATAAATTGTCTTTAGCAAAAAAAAAAAAGTCTGGATTGTAGTCATATATATTGCCGCATTGAAAAGAGGCAGTCGACTCTCCATGGCCGAATGGTCATAGCACTGAGCTCATAATCCAGAGATTGTAAGTTCGAATCCCGCTAGAGACAATGTGATTCACATCTTGTGTAAATGTTTAATTCCTTGATTTTATGTTTCTTTTTATTTCATGTTCCGGAAGATTCTGGACATTTCTTTAGTTTACCAGACAAGTGTTCTGGACTTTTCTTACTTCCAGAAAAGTTTTCTGGAACCTTCCCTGCTAGTATAAAAGCAGAAAATGTGTCAGTCATTGTGTTCTCAGTTGAGTTAATAAATTGGTTTAGCTCTATTTCTTGTGTGTGTCATTGCGTTTCACACTAAAATATCTACGTGACAATATTTTTGCGAATTTCAAACAGATGCATTTCTTTTGAACATTGTCTAATTGATCCATTTAAAGGTCTGTACAATGCTGCATACCAAACAGACTGATAAAGATACAATGCATTGAGTGTTTGAAAGTGTTATTTTGGGAATAAGCATGAAGCAATATTTCAAACGAACCTGATGAACATATTTTTCCAACTGTAAATTTCAGAATTTGTAAATTGCCTTTAACAAAAATAATTGTGTGAATTCTGGTCATTCAAATTTATGTCAGTTTGAAGTCGATTGTTTTCTGCAGAATCGTGGTTAATTGATCCACTTAAAGGTTTGCATAAAATTGCACATCAAACAGATCGATAATGATATAATGCATTGGCGTACTTAACAGTGTTATTTTCAGAATAAGCATGAAACAACATTTTCAAAGGATCCTAATGAATATATATGATCAGGCATGCATTTAAATAATATTTGATTTTAAATAATCATGTATTCTGGCTGTATTTGCATGAAATATAAGTTTATTTCGGTTTTCACATTTAATATAAAATTAATGGTTGGTCGTCACACGATTAGATGCAGAAGAACCTAACTACAATTTTGGTTTGATAGTAAAGCAATTTGAGATAGTTTCATTACCAAAAAAGAATTCGATTTCATTGTTTAACTGAAACATCTCGATTCAGATCCCAGTATATTGAAAAAATTTAGTTTTGGAGTTATGTCCGTGGGTGAATAAGATAGTTCAAAGACAAAAAGAGCTAAATAAATGAAATTATGTTATCTTTTAATCAAAAACCGTGAAATTCTTTAAAGAATTTCGTCATTAGTCATCGTAGTATAATCTGAAGGCTACAAAATTGACGAACTTTTGTTAGGTTGCTTTTATTATTTAAATTGTATATCTGCCATTTTAGATCAAACTTCATAAAGAAATGGCAGTCACCCTCTTGTATAAATTTGCATATACACTGAAGTGCCAGAAAAACTAGTACACCAATCTAATATCGTGTAGAGCCCCTACGAGCACACAGAAGCACTGCAACACGGCGTGTCATGAATTCAACTAATTTGTGAAGATATTCTGTAGACCACACCACGATGCCATGGGAGTGAGAGGTAGAGAAAGTCTCCTATGGACAGCACGTTGCAAAATATACCAGATATGCTCGATAATGTTCATGTCTGGGGAATTAAGTGGCCAAGAGAGAGAATAAAATTCAGAAGAGTGCTCTTCAAGCCACTCGGTAACTACTATAGACCTGTGGAACTCGGTAACTACTATAGACCTCGGTAACTACTATTGCCCGACTGGAATTGCCCACGCCCGTCGGAGGGCACACAGGACATGAATGAATACAGGTGATCAGAAAGGATGTTAACGTACCGCTGCTCTGACATGGTCGAATCTAGACGTACTAATGGTCCCATTGCATGCCAAATGCACACGCCCCATACTATCACAGAGCCTTCACCAGCTTGAACAGTTCCTTGTAGCATGAGGGATCCATGGTTTCATGGGGATTTTCTCCACACCTGTTCTCGACCATTCGCCCGATACAGTTGGAAATGTGATTCTTCAGACTAGACAACGTTTTTCCAATCATTAAGAGTTCAATGACGGCGTTGGCGCTCCCATGAAAGGTGCAGAGTTTTGTGCTGCTTAGTCAACAATGGTGCACGAAATGGTCTACGGTTACGAAAGCTCATATCAATTGGGGGGCTTTGCACAGTGGGTACGATGGCACTTGTTGATGGACCTGCATTCAAATCTGCAGGAATTCGAGGAAGTATTGAGCGTCTATCTCGTATAACTATTCTTTACAGCCGTCGATGATCCCGTTTTGTCAAGGTCTTTCTCCGGCCGCACCGCTGTCTGAGATTTGAGTTTCACTGAGAACCTGATATTTGCAGTACATCCTTGAAACGGTCGTGCGCTAATCCAAATTCCATTGCTACTTGGGAAAAGCTGTGCGCCTTTTCTCGTGCGCCGACGATTACTCCCTGTTGAAAATCACTTAAATCTTGAGAACCTGCCATTGTAACAGCAAGAATTAATATAATAGACTTCTCAGATACCTGTTGTCTTGTATAAGCACTCTCGATTGCATCGCGTTAAACTGATTGGGGAACACCTCCATTATTTGCATACGACCTGCTATACCAGTTTTTCTGGCTCTTCAGTGTATGATAGCCACAAAAAACAGTCGTAACAAACTGAAATATAAACAGCACATTTTAAATTTTTGTACATAAACATTTTGTAGAAGAGAATTGACGGGTTTTCTGAAAAAAGGAGGTAGCTCCAATTATTCAAACTTGCAGAAAACCGTAAAAAACGTTTGAAAATTCAAAATTCCAAATTTTATGAAGAGTTTCCTTTTGACCATTCTTCTTAATTGTTCTTACATATTACGACAGTATTTTCACATAAATATATATTTTGCAGATGACGTGTCACATGTTGAAATGTTGGAGTTACCTCTTTCTTGCAACCAAATAGATAGACTGTCTACCTCTATGAAAAATATTTCACGATAAAAAATGCAGTTTACTATAATATTACTAATTACTTAAAGAAGACTCACAATATATATATATATATATATATATATATATACTAGCTGAACCGGCAAACGTTGTTCTGCTTATAAATTATTTCTATTGAATATTTTGGTTTTAATAAGAAATAATGGAGTAAATAAGAAATCCAGTTTTCTTTTGCAATATTAGCCCTACTTATTTGTTTCTCAAATAACGAAAGGTAAACACTTATGTCTCCGCTATTATCATAATTCTTTAGTAATTTTAATATATCAGTCTTAGGCATATCTGATACAGTTAAAGTATTTTCTCTACTTTTTAACTCAAGTTCTAACTTTTTCAAAGTACATTCACGCTCATTCTTTTCGGCTTCGGCCTTGGCCTTTTCGGCTTCGGCTTTTTCAGCATCTAACTTTTCGCGCTCCTGAGTAAATAAGTTCGTAAAAGTAAGTTTTTTACGAACTCTTCGTCATAGTCTTTCGATTCTGTTATCATTGTAACTAACTGTCGCAATTTGGCATCCTGTGGTGCCGTTAGTTCTAATTCGTCTACTAAAGTTTGTAAGTCTCTCTTTCGTGCCCGTGTAAGAAATGACATACTTGAGAATAAATCAAAATTGTTTCACAATTTCTTCAACGTCGATCCACACTGCGTCAGTCCACAAGGAATTGGTATCCAAAAGGTTTATTGTAGCACGTCAAATTGCTCTACGTCAAATTTCACTCCTTTCGTCTATGCACCGGTCTTCATTAAAATACGGGCCGAACCCTCATATTTGTAGGACTCAGGAACCACTACTATTTTAGAATCACGCACATTTAATTACATTTAGGACGGACAATTACATTAATATAAAAGAAATGAACATTAAACAGATTTCGTCGAATACGTCGAAGGATTAATTCACATGTTAGTATCTCAGTCATTGCATGGCAATATTCGTCGTTTCGTCAGCTGCATTCATCGTCTCACAACTCTCGTCCAGACCTACGTCGCGTCTTTCGTTCAGAGACCCGTCTCATCTGTAGGGATGGCGAATATTTTACGAGCGGTTATTACGTAACCAATATCATAAAGTCATAAATATCAATGATCAATACTTTTCAAAAAGCGGTGTGATTCAAATCCTTAATATGATCTTACTGTGGATATTTCGATTACAGGTTTTGGATCACGATAGAAAGTAACAATCGATACGATATCACTGAAATTTAACGGAGCGGTGACTTTACTGGAAAGTAACAATCGATACCATCTGTCCAATGAAAGCTCTCGAACAAAACAGAAAAGGAGAAACCTGTAAATGGATTTAAAAGTGAACGCACCGATTATTGGAAGTATCGTATCATTGAATTGCATATCACTGAAATCTATCGGAGCGGTGAATTCACTGGAAAGTGTGAAGTCGCCGCTCAACTTCCGATATTCGTATTTAATGCACTATTCCATACAAATCATTTTTAATTGCTGTGACTTGACTTTGCATATATTCCGTTTACTACTGGCGCCATCTATTGGTAGAATGTAGAACTAAATTAAACAATTTGAAGAAACGACATATATATTTAATTCAAATTTTTCCGAAAATGGTTTACTCCAATAAAGAAATTAAATAAATAGTTTTGAAAAAAAAATTTAAGAAGTAAGCTGAAATAGATAAATTAATTCATTCACACGTTACTTAAATTAGTAAATTAATTATTAATTACAATTAATAAATTTTATATTTAATATTAAGTAATAATTTTTAATTAATAATATGATTGAAATAACAGATATTTGGAACAAATATTTAAAAATAACAATATCAAAATTATTTGTTATTCAAAAAATCGTGGATTATGCATCTCTACTCATCTGTACTCCGTCTAACAAGCATCAACACCAGATGGCCAGCAGATGGCGCTTGTCATCAGGCGTTCGTCACTACATTTATAATCATTCAGCAAAACTTTACAAACATCTAGCTGCCCTTTGCGGAAAGTTGATTCTTCGAAATTAATGATTATGAAAGATTTCAAATAAATATTTTATGTAACTTGATTTTAATGACTTCCTCGCTAAAACTTCAAACTTTGATAGATATATAGAATTTTTAACATTTTAAACAGCCTTAGACCATTCTGCTCATTGTGCTGTGCATTTTTCTAATTTTCTGTCCATAGTTTAATGCATTTAGTTATATATAAAAAAAGGAAAGCAATGTTTATAAATGGAAGCCCTTTAAAAACAATTTCATCTCTGCTTAAATTATAATTACAACAAAATAACAAAGCTTTTATAAAAAGCAGACCTTATGCAGAAACATATTGTTACGGATTCCATCGGGTTTGCTTGTAGTGGGTATATGTTGTGAGAGCACAATCAGCAGGATTCAGTAAAAAGCAAAGACGACGTTTATTAATCCAAAGAACTCGAGCACATAGACAACAAATATTTACAGTCGAGACGAACACAGGACAGCTCACAGCAGCACACTACAGCAGACAGTAGCCTACAAGTAGTAATCGACCACAGCACATAAAGCGGCCAGACAGAATCCAGCAAGAAAAGGGATTCTCGGAGCTTCGCTCTACAGTCTCTCCAGACGGCGGAAATACTCCTCTGTCTCTTCTCGCTTTAGCTGTATGCAACTGCCGAGTCACTATCACAAGACTGGCTACTCCACACACGACACGCCACTACTTCCACAATAGACAATAGGACTCGACATACAGCCCAATTCAGCAATAGCTTGGGTTCCACACAACGCTGACACTCCACCATTGCTTAGCCATCCACTCGGAAATTCGTTACTTCGTTCGTTACTCATCTACACCTCCGATCACGCTTCAATTCACCACAACAGCTTGAGACTACCGGCCTTTTATAGCTCCCGGGAGGCGGGCCGAGAACCTTCTCGGCCAAGCAGGGGTATCTCATTTCCTATTGAATGGATCGTGAAAATTCTCGAAGTTTCCAGCATTATCTATTTTGCCGCCAAAGTCGTCAAATGATCACCAAGTTGTGAGATCACTGACACGGCACCCGATCAGCACCCACAGGGCTGATCATAACAAGGTCTTTCTTACAATGGTACAATTCGTACTGGGAAGCAAAATTACAGGTTTGTAACAATATGCAATATAGAACTATAAACTGAAACTTTCATCAACAATGGAAAAAAGGCTAAATAAATATTGATAGCAACAATGAAATATATTGTTTAATATATACTATGAATATTTTTTATTTTAACTATGGATAGAAAAATTAAAGAGAGTAGCATACAAACATTTTCAATATAATAGATAGCATACAAATTGTAATCATTAATAAGATTTTTTTAATTTTAAGATGACATAAGAATCACTTATATGCAGTAATATTTTCTGATATCATGGTGAAAAAGCTTCAAAGTATCGCATAATTTTAACCAAAGAAAATTACAAAATTATAGCATCGAGGTGTGGATTCCTGCTGTCCAAAGCATATATGGACCAAATTAGGTAATTCTAAATTAAATAATTTAGTATTTTGAACTCAGCACATATAGACAAACATACCCATACCCATACATACATTCTTTTTTAATTATTAGTAGAGATGATTGCAAGTGTATTAGTCCTATAGAAAATAGACCGTTAAAATTGTAATTACCCTATTTGGCGCAATTATGACTTAAAAGATCAATTTTTTAAAATTTTATTTCAATTAATAATTAAAACTTAAATGAAATTTTGATAGATTTTTTTTCTATTCCCTTTGAAAATGATACATTTCGAAAATGGTTTTCACATCATCTTAAATTTCAGAAAGAAAAAAAAGTTTTTCAATGATTTAATTTTATTATGTTTCAATTTTTATGATCTACTTCTAATTAATTTAATAACATATTTTAAGCGAATCCAACAAAACACATTTTATTTTTTAAAGGAATTTAAATGATTTTCATTGCCTCTGTGAATATTTCTTCCTGGCTATTTTTTCCATTGATAAAAACAAAAGCATATCCAAGGTAGAGAAAACCTAATCAATCCAAATCGCATATCCGGATAGGCTACAAATGGTAGAGTGAAAGTCCATATAGACAAAACAAATCAAACAAATACAGAAGAGGCCTAAATTCGCTCGTCATATCTTATAACTTCTAAAAATATCAATAAAATATGACAGAAAATTTAAGTATAAGAAATGAGAATTTAGGAACTTAGAAATTTGAGGAAAAATGGAGGAATGAAAACAGACTTTATTTATTTATTTTTTATTATGATTAGGTTTTTGCTTAAAGTATGATTTAAATACATATTTTGAAATTTTGGGGGTTTACAACTAAAGTTTAACTTTATAAATAAGCAATGATAAAAAATTTTTAAAGTATTCTCATTTTTAAAGATTCTTGCTCTTTCTAATAACATAATAGGATATTCAAAAATATATTAACTGTTATCTCTTAAAAATTCTTTTTTTTTGGTAATAAACCCAAATTTATGCTGTATTAGAGAAAATTATATTAAATAATCCTTTGAAATATTGTATAAATCATGAAAAATATTCCATAGTGCACATAAGATCTCAATACTCAACGATTTACTTTTTGTAATCATATTTTTTTTAAATGTTTAGTTTTAACAAAAAAAAAGCTTTTGTGCATTAAAGTAGAATCACTCCTTTATTCAACTTAAGGGGATACTGGGAAGCAAAATTCAAATTTTGTATTAAAAAAATGTTTTTTTTTCTGCTTAAAATAACGTTTGAATCATGTTTCTATCTTAATTAGTATATACTTATTTTTGTGGTGTATTGTTTGAAAATCTAGCACTGTAATTGCTCTACGTACACTAGTATACGGTGAATTGAAAAGGGGCGTAACACTCGGTGGAAAGAAGCATGGAAGCCTGAGTGATACAGCTATAAAATATTTACCCGATATTACCGCAACTCTATAGATAGGAACAAAACAATGTCAAACGGATAAAGTGGGATATTTATACGAATACTGACATACTTCAGCTCCATAGACTCTCAGCCAATACATACAACATGCCCTGCTGACCCTAAATCTTTGTGCTCCTTTAATCGAGCCCTGGGGTTGAAGCAAAAGTCACTATTCATAAAACAATCATTGAAACTTCTCTGCCAGAAAATGTTGCCTATTTTTCAAAGGCTAGCTGCAGATAGAGTGTTGGAAAGGATCGAACTTTAAATGCATTTTTCTTTATGATATATTTTTTCAAGATTTCTTGTATTCAAATTGTTATAACTCAAGAACGGAGAAAGATTAAAGGGAGAAATTTCGAACATATCTTTTTTTTTAAATTTTTACTTTATTCTGAATCAATAAATAAGAAAGAAAAAAAAGTTTTACTTAAAAAAATGTGACTTTAAAAAAATCTTAGCATTTTTAGAAATTTTCATTCGAATATTTTTCATTCTTTTAATTGAATTAATATTTTTTAAATTGCTGCATCAAAATTAAGATTAATATATTTGCGTTTAATTTATTTTTAAAAGAATTTGAAAATTGACCTAGAGTATTTTGAGTTTTAGCGATTTAAAATCATGATATCTTTTTCTTTAAAAAATAAAATTTTAAATTTTAAAAAATTCTTTAAAACTTTTATATTGTAATTTTGTTTATTAGTTAGATAGTTAATCAGTACAAAAAATTTCAAAATTCTACATCAATTAATAAAGAAAAATTTGAAATGTGTCCAGAATCCCATTAAAATTTAAATTTTAGGAGAGATGACAAAAAATAGAAAATTAGAAAAATTCACTGTACAATGAAAACAACGATGTAAAGAAAAGACGTTTCATTTACTTAAGTCATGTCACCATATTATTAACTTATAAAACAAGACTAAATTCTTAGAATAACGAAATCACCATTTTATTTTTCAAGATAGAATTTTTTACACTGTTGCCAAACACATCAACATAAAATAACTGTTGCCACAAAAATACAATGCCGTTAATAATTATCTTACATTCGGCCATCCTGAAAAAAAAAAAATGGACGACCCTGTCTATAAAATTACGAAAATGAGGCACATTGTAAATTATTCAAAGTACATAGTCCTGAAGGTATGTTGGCAATTTTTTTATTCTATTTTCTCGTGGAGCATTTGGGAGTTCATTAACCATATCTTCCTCTTCATCATCATAGTCAACGTCAACGATTTCATCTTCATTTACAATGTGAAATAGTTTCATCTGCGATGCATGAGCTGTAGTTGTATAATGCCGTCTTACACGTCCTTGTGCTTTTGTTCTAAAATCTGTGACTTGATATACATCAGATGGAAACACCTTCACAACTACAAGGGGTCCTCTGTATCGAACTTGCGTTTTTGTGCGACTCCCAGGAGTGGTTTCAGGTAACCGTTTTACAACGACAACATCGCCAACAGAATATGTATGTGCATCACAGTGATGCTTATCAAAATTGGACTTCATTTTCTCTTGTGCTTTCAGTATATCGTTTCGTGCTTCTTCTTGCAGTACTCCAGGAGAAACATATTCATCCGACATTGGAAGCAATTCTCTTGGAAAATTATCAAGTTTTCTAGGCTTGTATCCAAATAATAGGTGGAATGGCGCTTTGCCTGTAGATTTGCTGGGCGACCAATTAATGCATCTCTGGATTTCAGGCAACATCTTGTCCCAGTCCCTATGGTTATCTGCATGCACATTTGAGGAAATCATAGGTATAAGCACACGATTTATCCGCTCCACTTGTCCATTAGCAGCTGGTCTTTGCGAGCAGTTCACAGTATGTTTTACGCCATGCTTCATGCAGAATTCTTTAAATGCTGATGATGTGAAACATGAGCCTCGGTCAGTAACGACTCTGATAGAACTTCCAAAGTCATTTATGAATTCTTCAAAGTACTTCAATACACATTTAGTAGAGCAACTAGTACATGCACGTAAACGAACAAATTTTGTCAAATTATCAATTATTACTAATAGTTCAGTATTGCGATTCGAACTAGCGTTAAAGGGTCCCAAAAAGTCCATGTGTACTATTTTAAAGGGTCGTTTACCTGGCGGAATTGGATTGAGTTTACCCTGAACTTTTCCGGCGGGTACTTTCGTAAAAGCACATGTAACGCATTGATTTATATGCTGTTTTACATATTCTGACATTCGAGGAAACCAGAAATGCTGTGTTATAAGTAATTTGACCTTGTCAACTCTAAAATGACCCGAAAAATCGTGAAAGCGTACAACTAAATATTTCCTCATAGATCGTGGCATTACAAACAATTTTTTGCAGACACCGTTGTCAATTTGTAAGCGGTACAGTATTCCGCTTATAAGTTCATATTTACTGACAATATTTTTCTTTTCCGCTTTTTTCTTGGAGCATTTTAATATTTTAATGATATTGTTTAACTCTTCGTCCTGGGACTGAATTAAAGCTACTTTGTCTTCTTCAGTACTTATATAATAGACACGCGGTTTCTCACTTATATTTAATGGAATACTGGTATCAATTTCGACTAGTTGGTTCGGACATTTCACTATTATATCTAATGGGCTGCATTCAGTGGCTTCTTTAGATTGTTCAGGATCTTCGTCTTCTACTGGTGCGCGACTCAGGGCGTCCACATGGGTCATCTGGTCACCGGATTTATGCTTAACATCGTAATTGAATTCACTTAGCTGTTCTATCCACCTTGCCGTTTGGGGTCTTATATTTTTTTTGAGTTTTTAGATATATAATTGCAGAACAATGTGTAATAATAGTAAATCGAAGACCAAGAAGAAGGGATCTAAGGCGACTGAGAGACCAAACAACAGCCAGTAGCTCCAATCGGCTCGAATGATAATTTTCTTCATCTGGATTAGTACGTCTGCTTACACAATAGACCAAGCGAAGGGTATTATCTCTGTCTCTCTGAAGTAGCATTCCAGCCAAACCCACGGAGCTTGCATCGGTGTGCAGTTCGGTTTCATCCCGAGGATCAAACAATTTCAAGACTGGTTTTGATACAAGAAGATTACGTAATCTTTCAAAAGAAGTTTGATGTTCATTGGTCCAGACAAATAATTGACCATTCTTTAATAAGCGGGTTAAAGGAGCTGCAATTGACGCATATCCAGCAATGAAGCGACGGAAGAATCCAGTCAATCCTAAAAATCTCTGAACTTCATCCTTTTTTTGGGGAACAGGGAATTCGGCAACAGCAGCAAGTTTTCTGGGTCCAGGTTTGATACCATCCTTGCTGACAACAAATCCTAAATATTCAATCTCTTTTTTAGCAAACTCACACTTTGATAGTTTCAACGTTATCCCTGCATTGCACAATTTTTCGAGCACTGCTCTAAGCATATTGATCATATTTTCAAAGTTAGAGGATCCAAAAAATATGTCATCTATGAAACACGACACACCATTACATAATAAATTGCCTAAAGCTAATGACATACATCGTTGAAACACTGCAGGCCCGTTTGAAAGACCAAAGAATAGTCTAGTGGGTTCATAGTGGCCGTCTGGTGTTGTAAACGCGGCCTTGCGAGCTGACTCATCATCCATAGGTATTTGATTAAAACCCTGGCAGGCATCAAGAATGCAAAACAAACTAGAACCAGCAATTCTGTCTAATAAATCATCTATATGTGGTAAAGGGAATTTGTCCTTGACAGTCTGCGCGTTTAATTGTCTGTAGTCAATCACCATTCGATATTCACCAGTTTTCTTCTTTACAAGCAAAACGGGACTGCTATATTCAGATGAACTATCTCGAACAATACCTTGATCTTTCATTTCTAAAATAATGTCTCTTAGAATCTGCCTTTCGTAGTGGGAAGCACGGTATGGAGAACGAGCGACAGGAGTACTACCAGCCTTTTCAACTATTTTCATGACTGTATTGTTGACACATCCCAACTCATTAGGACTTAGAGCGATGCACTTTCTGAATTCATTCAATAGGTCACAGACACGTTGCTTTTGCTCATCCGATGTGTCTGGTCCAATCTTTATGTCATCAATTTTAACTTTTTCTTTGAGATCTCTTTTGGCAATAGCAACTAGATTTTCTTTGTCACCTTTGATATCGGGATATTTAATAGAATCAACATTTTCAGTCGACCAAACACCTCTTAAAATAACTCGATCCTTCTTTAAGCGTAGAGTATTATCGCTGCAGTTAACTATGGGTACTAGTGTTTTACCATCTTGAATTAATAAAGACGAACTTGATTCATTATCAGCGTTATCAAAAGTCATCACTTCGTCATCCGTTGATTTGTTATCTACAACTTCCAACATTTGTATCATATTCGGTTGAACAGTTATCGTTTTTGATGCTCTCAGAATAGCAGTTGCATGGGGTGATTCTTCAACTCCAATGTTCGCTAGACGTCGAAATTCATCCATGTGAAACATTCTAGATTTTCCTTCCCGTCTTATCATCACTAAATTTGGAAAATCTATCAAATCCTTTCCGACAATGACGAATGGCCCTTGAAATGTATCATCATTTACAACGTGCAACTTCACATCCTTTAAAATTAAATTGTCTATAGCCACATTTACTGTACAAATTCCAAGTGATTGTGTTATGCCACCTCCAATTCCTGTTATAGAAATAACATTGTTTTTAGGTTGAACAAGCACATTAATTTGCTTTGCAAATGAGTATTTTATCATTGATATATCAGCCGCTGTGTCTATTAATGCATCTGTATTCATTCCATTTATTGATACGATTTTAAGTGTAACATCTCTATTAGAGCATGATAAGGAGGATAAATTTACTGTGAGATTACTACGTGATTTAGGACATTCCCTAGTTCCATGGCCTTCAGTCCTACATGATGTGCAAAACTTAGGTCTTTTGGGTTTTACGCAATAACGTGCCAAATGACCTTTTTCGTAACAATTATAACACGTAATTGGCTCCATCATTCGATAATTAGTAGCAGAACGATTATTTATTTTGGTATTATATTGACCACCAATATTCTTATTATTTATGTATAGACCAGATAGCTCAATGTGTTCGTCAATTTTATCAGCCAAGCTCGTTGGCGACTTCAACAGTGACCATTCACTGATATAATATTCTTGCACTGTTAAAGGTGCGTCTTGCTTCATTCTATCTGATATTATTAAGTCCTTTAAATTTTCAAAAGTTTTTACATTTAACCCATTTATCCACCCATTGAAATAAGTTTCTAATTCATAGTAGTATTCTCGCCACGTACCTCCAGGTTTAATTTTATGCGAGTAGAACAATTGGCGAAATTTTTCAGCACTTAGCTTGAAACGCTTAAGTAGCAGTTCTTTCATATAAGAATAGTTTTCAGCCAATTCTTCAGGTTCTCTTATAATTATGTCGACTATTTCACTAGGAAGAACACTAGTCAAACACGCCATCCATAGAGAGGTTTCCATATTTACCCTCTTCATTACTCTCTCAAAATGTACTAAATATAATCCAATGTCGTCATATTTCAAATCAAAATTTCTTACCTGAGTCTTCCAGTCTATTTTCGGGCTGATTTCCACATTGGGCGCGTTTTGAGCAATTGGCGATAACGATTTGGCTTCAATTTCCAGCTTCTTTATCGCCAAATCATGTTCTCGCATAGCATTTCTTTCTGCAAGTTCAAATTCTTCTTTACGTTTTAGAGCAGCTTCCTCTGCTTTTCGATCGGCATTTATGTTACCGATTATTCCATGTATTATATCTACATCATAATTCCTACTTTTCTTGATCAAACATCAATTCCACGACTTTATTATTTTCTCCGATTTCCTCTCCAAGTTCCACTGCAACGAGTTCTAAATCCTTTTTTCGTAATCTCGCAAGTAAAGACATCTTTCTAAAACTATACAATTATCCACTTCTTATCCCACTTCTGAATTATTAACTTATAAAACAAGACTAAATTCTTAGAATTACGAAATCACCATTTTATTTTTCAAGATAGAATTTTTTACACTGTTGCCAAACACATCAACATAAAATAACTGTTGCCACAAAAATACAATGCCGTTAATAATTATCTTACAATATTTACAGATATGCAAAAGAACAGTGACAAAGGATTAACCCCTTGAAGGATATGATTCCAAAGCTGATACGGATAAATATTATGAACCTACCAAATTCTATTTATCTGGCTCTTAACGTTTTGTGATTAGCTTCTTCACTCCTAAGGCAGACGAATTTCCTTTAAATGGATTTTATTGTAAACTTAATAAACATTCAGACTAAGAAGGTAGTTATTATTAATCATTATTATCTGACTACTAAAATTTAATGTTTCTGAAAAATTTTAGAACGTGTTTTCAAATTCGTACCCTTTCGCTACTTAGGGCAAAGGTATGACAAAATTTTAAAACATTAATAATAATTCAATTTAAATTTTCAATTAAAATCTGATTTAAACAGTGTTAATATATGTATTTTTTTAATGAAAAGACGGAATCATTCTCTGGGCTTTGCAGTTATGCGTGGTCTCTCATCAGAATGTTAGGGATGACGAATATTTTGCGAGCGGTTATTAAGTAACCAATATCAAAAAGTCACAAATACCAGTGATCAATACTTTTCAAAGAGGGGTGTGATTCAAATCCTTGATACGATCTTACTGGTTTTATATATTTCGATTACAGGTTTGGATCACGATAAAAAGTAACAATCGATACGATATCACTCAAATTTGCCGGAGCGGTGATTTCACTGGAAAGTAACAATCGATACGATCTGTCTAATGGGAGCTCTCGAAAGAAATCTGTGGAATGGATTGAAAAGTGAACGGACCGGTTATTGAAATTATAGTATCATTGAATTGCATATCACTGAAATTTATCTGAGCGGTGATTTCACCGGAAAGTGCGAAGTCGCCGCTCAACTTCCGATATTCGCATTTGATGCACTATTCCATACAAATCATTTTTAATTGCTGTGACATGACTTTGCATATACTCCGTTTACTACTGGCGCCATCTATTGGTAGAATATAGAACTAAATTAAACAATTTAAAGAAACGACATATATATTTAATTCAAATTTTTCCGAAAATGGTTTACTCCAATAAAGAAATTAAATAAATAGTTTAAAAAAATAAAATTTAAGAAGTAAGCTGAAATAGATAAATTAATTCAATCACACGTTATTTAAATTAGTAAATTAAGTATTAATTACAATGAATACATTTTATATTTAATATTAAGTAATAATTTTTAATTAATAATATGTTTGAAATAACAGATATTTGGAACACATATTTAAAAATAACAATAGCAATATTATTTGTTATTCAAAAAATCGTGGATTATGCATCTCTACAAAATGTGTTTAGACTAATTGCTGACATTTACTATCATCTAATGATAGTTTCAAAATCACAAGTTAAGTTCCCATTTAGAATAAATGTTGATTTTAAGACAAGAAATTTATCTTGTAAATCTAATTAAATTTAAAGAATTGTTGCAGCCCTTTTTTAATATTCCTTACCGAAACGAGGCGCGTGACTACTACAACTCAACTTATTTCAGAAGGCTTCTTCCGGTTTTGGTTTTTAAGCGGAAGTTGATATTTGAATGAAAAATATCAAAACAATTCATAAAGTAGATATATTGGGTATCGTTACGCCCCCTTTTTTGGCTAACATTCATTAAAAAAAAATTTCATTTGTAAAAAAAATTTAATGTGATGGTATGTAACTCCACTTTCATCGGTGCATTTATAAACATTATTATTATTTTTATTTTAATTGAGAAAGTTTCACCAGTTTACGGTGTTGAAAATAATATTTTTGCTAATTTTTTACCGCAAGCCTTCATTTATTTGTATATTCATCCTTTAAAAAAGATGTCTTGAACAGAATAATTATATTTACACATACAATAATTATTTTGCTGGATTTTGATTAATTACATAACACTTTTACAAAACGATGTTTAAAAACAGAGTATTGACTATCTTTGCCATCTAATTTTATTATGTTTCTTATCTAATTAATTATTTATTTTTTGTTGGTGATATATTTTTCATTTTGAAATGTTATGTTAATTCATTTTAATCCTTCACAAAGGCATATGGTTTTGTTTCAGTGTGTGTAAGAAAATATGAAAAAATATTTATTTATTCACCTTTATTTATAAAATCCTATCTGTTTTTACTGTAATATAAACGTACATAGTTAAAGATAGTTATTGTACCATAAAACCTTTGCTAAATCAAACTTAAATGCAAACAAATAACTTTATTTGTTATTATTCTGAATAATATTAATATTCATACCAGTTCATCTACAGAATTAATTGGTCTTTCAAAAAATTATTACCTTCTAATACTGAGTAAAACTGCATCTAAAGTTATTTAAAATAGTATATAATTAAAACTTGGATTGAGATATTTCAAGTTTATGTGTAAACTTTATACTAGGTTTAAGAATTGTTATGAAAATTATTTGTGTGAAGCATTGAATTCTAAGTTACCTTTTTCTGTAGTTTTAGTCTTATAAATTTGCTTGTAGGAGACTGACCAAAGCCTGATTAATCAAGATGATAAGAAGTGGGATCGTCCGTGGACAACTGATGAAATTCGTAAAAATAGTGCAAATTGGACCTTAGCCGGTGATGTCGGGGTAAAATAAAACATTGATTAATTAATAATATTAATTGATTGTTTAATATTACATAGAGTATTTTAATCATGTAATAAATTGAAACCATTTTATATTTGTTTAAACAATTAGGAAAATAAATTGAATTATGATTTAATTTAATTTATTATTAAAGTTACGGTATTATTTTCAAGAAATTCAATTCCCCAACCTTTTTTTTTTTTTTTTTAATTTTACAATATTACATTATTAAAATATGAAGTAATATAATTTTATTTTCTGTTTAAATTAACATCTATTTATAAAGTTATTAAATTAGTTAAGTATTAGTAAATTATTTTTATTATTCAGTTTATTACAATATTTTGTCAATAAAAGTGTAATTATTGCATCAAAGTATAAATATGATTGAATTTTCTCACTCAAAGTTTTCATTAATGTAAAAATTCTTTTAAATCAAATTGTTATTTTACAGTTGTACAATTTACTTAATGAAATTTCTCAAAACATTATATCTCGCACCCATGAAGTTGAAAATGCTGTGGATTCTTTGGTTTATAGAACAAAGGTACCGTTAAATGTTTGTTACTATAAAAAAATATAAACATATTTGAATTTTGAATGCTTGTATTTATAATTGTTAATATTTATAGTTCCTTATTTGTAGCTTCTTATTAGAAATAGATTAAGCATGTATATTTATAGTTACTTAGACTTTATAACTAAAGGAAATAAATTTGAAGGTACTTATGTATTAAAATGCATGCCAATGATTATTTCCAAAAAGAAAATTCCAGATATTTTATGGCTTATGGCAACTGATTATTCACTTGTAACAAATCACTGATAAAAGACCAGTGATCATATACTAATAAATATTTTTATTATTAAAGTTTGATTATGTTTAACAATATTATATGATTTATATTAATATTCACTAATAGCATGTGGTTAATACATAAGCACGGATTTTTAAAACAAATTAGTGTTTTAGTACCATCTATGTATCACTCTCATTTGTAGTTATGTTCCTTAATTTTTTCATTATTTTATATGATTAATTTTGCTTTTTTTCGTGTTTCTTTTCTTTAATTTCTCATAAACAATTATATTTACATTGCTCAATGTTTATGTGAAAGGAATTGATCTTTCTGTTATTAAAGGAAATATTTTATTTTTATTTTGTCATGAACATTCTACCTTTGATTTAAGCTTAATATAATTATTATTTATATGTATAATAAATTAGTGCTTGTTAATCTAATTCATTGTTGCATCATAGTTCCAATTCATTCATAGCCATTGTTATAATAAAGTGCTTTATATACATATTGTAAAGGGCTCTAAGTTTTAATTATATCATTTTGCCCTCTGTCTAAAATTCGTAAATTCACTCACGGCCATTCAATCTCCAATTTCATTAAAGTGGAACTCTTTTGGTAGAAAAGAGATAAATAACATCCTTTTCCTCACTGCCATTTATTTGAGTTAAGTATTGATAAAAAAAATTTTGAGAAAATTTTAATTTACATTTTAAATTATAATAAAAATTGCATAATTAATGCTCAATACAAAAGTATGATTTTTCATAATTTTGTAATATGTGTTTAATTTTAAAATTTAGCACCAGATCTTCTTATACTGAAGAAGCAACCAAAATATGCATAAAATTCTTTACATACATTAACCTTATTGCTGAAAAATTTTGTAATTAATACCAGATTGCTATACTTCATATATATTCACTGATTTTTGACATAGCCATTATATATCATTAAAGAGTAAAATTTCATATTATTTTTTATATATGTTGGCTGCTGTTGTTGATCTAATGAAAAATATGAATTTTTCAATTTTTTTTTTCATTGAATTGATATGATTTTTTTAGCGATATGTTTAATAATCAAATCTAACAAAAAGTCTAACTTAAAATATACAAACTCATTATTATATTTTAAAGTTACGAAATACATGTCTGCTTTGATGTACATGTTTTAAATAATTCACATATTTTTAAGTGGAACTTTTTTTATGAAATGTCAATAGTTTTTTGATGAATAGTGCAAAAGTTAAATTGATGTGTGTTGTTAATTCCTGATTATATTTTGTTTTCAGATGGCTAATGCCAAAATTTGTAACATAATAAATGACTTTCATATGTTATCTAATCTTCAGTTTGTTGAAAATGTAAGTATTCTTTATTTTAATTATAATGATTTGTGTTTGAATCAGTTGCTGCTAGATATATTCTTTATAATCAGTTGAAACAATTATTATGAGAATAAATTTAAAAAATTGATAATTGAATCCTATCCATATAATGCCCAATTTACAAACATGTTTCCATTCTTGTTTCATAGTTTGTGCAGTGATCTTTGCTGCTAGAAACATTGAGAAAAAGTTAATTCATTGGAATATTATAAAATGTTTGATACAATTGAAATAAAATGCTTTTTAACAGCATTTGATGTTATTTTAATTCTAATTAATGAACTAAACTTTTGACAAACTTTCAGAGAGTATGCGATGTAGAAATTTGGGTGGCAATTCAGTGATTTTTGCTATTAAAAACGTTGCAAAAATGTTAATTTATCAGAATATTGCAAAATGTGAGTTGTAGTCAAAATACAATACTTTAACATTTTATTATCAGGTGAGAACATGATGTTTTGGCTTGAGGTTTTTTTTGAAGCCTCAAAATGCAGTAGGCAACAAATTGTTCAAACCTCAAAATGCATAGGCAACAAATTGGCGGTTTATTTATTGGAGAAAATATTACAGCACAAAATTGATTTTACATCATATTGAAGTTCAAAAAATAATTGTTTCAATGATACTAATGTTTAGATATATTAATTAAATTTTTAATTTTAATAAATATTTAAAAATATAATTAAATTATATTTTTTAACAATTAATTTTGCACAAAATAAAAATAAAATTTAATCTGCACAAACATTGCAAAAAATTAACTTTTAATAACTTGTTGCCATCACATTTACAAAAGCTCTGATTAAAAATAAGTTCATTACTGCTGCAAGTTAAATCTAGAAAAATGTAATTTTCAACACGTGATTGTATGAAATGAAATAAATGGAAAATGGGATATTTGATAGAAAGGTGATAAAAAATTGGCAATTTATGGTTTTTGAGGGATTAATTTTTCACTTTTAAGATTATTAGAAAATAATGCAGATTGGTGATGTATCAAAGTTACAACTTGATTTCCACATTACTCATTTTCTGAATTCCTACGAATTGTCTTAATTAATTGAGCCTTCAATTAATTTACATCATTAACCAGTTTGAAACAATCATGAGACTATCAGATTACAAATGCATTGATATTTAGAAAAACGATGGGTTTGTTTCATCTCAAAATCGATCAAGCTCTAAAACTTTTTTCGCCAGCTAAAAAAATTGAAAATAAAAGTTTAAAAAAATTATCATTTTATATATATATGTATATATATATATGTATATATATATATGTATATATATATATATATATATATATATATATAGGGAGAGAGACCGAAAGAGAAATCTTGTGGTTATTTCAAACCAATTTAAATTGGTTAATGACATAAATTAAGATAAATAATGACTTAAAAAATAATAATGTTCTCACATGATAACTTGAAATTTGGAATCATAGATTTCATTTTAAATTTTATTTTATTGTTAACTAATCAATTGAATTTTTATCAAACATGTAGAGAGTATATGATGAAGAAATTCAAGAAACAGTTCCAGAACCAAAGCCGGTTGAAGTAAGCGAAATTCATCAATTAAATAATTTTAGAAACTTCTGAAATCCATTTTTAATTATTTAATATTTCTTTATTTTAGAAAACAAAAGAGCAGAAAGAAGCTGAAATGCTTCCAAAAATAAAGAAAGCTGTAGAATTAGGCCTTGAAGTTTTAGATAAAGCTTTTACTAAAATCCATGTGGATGAAATTTCCGATAGTGAAGATGAAGATATATCATCTGATGGACGGACAATTCTTGAACCAAAGGTATCTTCCAAACCATTAACCATAATTATGAATTTTTTATAATTACCATTTTATTTTTATTATGTGTCCGAATTGTTTTTATTTATTATCATTTACTTTATCTTATAATTATCAGAATCATTAAAATCTTCAATTAAATTCAGATGACAGTATGTAGTAAATAGTGAAAGGCTGAATCATGGATGAATAATCTGATATGTATTTCTTCATACTTTAGAACTATAGAAAAATATCTGAAAAATTAAACAATTTTCTTTGTAAATGCAGAATGTAATTTCAAGTGTTTTAAAATTAAATTCCATCTAAATATATTTTATTTACTTTTAAATGTATTAGAACCATTCAGGATTTTTAATTTGGCTTGACTTTCTCCAAACTTGGTTTCTTTTTCCATATTTTTGAATTGAATTGTGAATTGCCGATAGCCAGTGATGCAATTTCTGGTTTAAATAACGATTCGAACTAAAATGAAATGATTGCGAGTTTTTGTCTTACTGAATTTTATGTTGTTTATAAAAAAAAGTGATGCTGAAAATAAAAGGAAACAGGATTTTATAGCTGTGAAAGTTACAAAGATATAAATATACACTTATTTGTGATTTTTATTTTTAATTGAATTGAATAGTTGGAAAGAGTTTTTATAGGTGTATGGAAAAATGTAATGAAGAATTTTTTCCCTTAAATAATATTACATACAAGTTGCTTAGTTGCTTTTTCTAGACATTCTGTTGTTTTCATTTTTTATAGAAAATTTCTATTATTTAAGCATTGAAAATTAGATTTTAGAGATGTATATATTGAGAAATTTACTGCTATCATGTTCAACTTTAGATTTTCTCATGATTCTTTCTTTTAGTTCTATCTTTAGAAAAAAGAAATCAGACACATTGTTCTGTTTTTGACTGATGATTGTTTAATGTAGAACTCTTTTGTAATTCAGTAAATGAAAGAATTTCTTATTAAATGATTAGCTATTTGATATTTAATAATAATAATAGTTATTAATTATTTGATATTTAATAATAATGACGATTAGCTATTTGATTAAATTCTTTATAATTAGGACCCTTATGCAAGTCGCCCTTTGCCTTTTATTATTGGTTCGGAAGAATTTAATAATAATGATTATGCTGGTTTACAAGACCTACTTGAAGAAGGTAATAAAATTTTATTATTATTCATTTAGTTATTTTTTTTCTGAATGAATTTTATTTTTTCCCAGTATGAAGACATTTATTTTTGGCATTGTCTTATTTCATTCATTAATTAATTTTATCCTAGTTTAAATTACAAATGTCCTGTATAAATCTCTCTCACAATGCAGATATCAACTGTGATATAGTAACTCGTAACTTTTCTTCCTTTATAAAGTGATGACAAAAATATTAGGAAAATATGTATTTATTTCATTTACAGATATATAATCAGTGGTAGTGGTCTCGCCAGAAGTTTCTTGCATACTCTATAATAAAGCTATTATTCCCCCACTCTTACACACTCATACATAAAATTGTGCACTTTGGATAAGGCTGGAAATTCTTTTTGTGCCATTGGTGAATAATGGTTACGAAATTTTTATCTGTGACATGAATTCAGCATTTTTACTGAATGTGGTCTTTGACTCTTTTTTTTTTTTTTTCTGCAATTAATCCCTGGCATTTAGCAATAGATACCGAAAATATAATTTTTGTTTTCAACAAAACTAAGCTGAACCATTGTTTGAAACCAAAACTTGATACAGAATTACAATTGTCACAAAATTACATATTAAATTTTAAATATTTATTTCATTGTGGTTTTGAGTCATTGCATTAATCTGCTTGTGAAAGTACAGGCCAACAGAAAGTCATCCCCTTGATGGAGTTGATTCAAAATTTTTTAAGTATATGCACTTTAGATACTAAAACTATGTATTGAATTTTATCTATCTACCTCTTTACTTTTTGGAATTATCTTACTTTCGGGCAAATGCTTCCTGCAGATTAATTTCTTTCAAAGTTTGATATTAATCTACAAATTCAGTGTACCGACTACCTGCCTATAGTCTGTGTCTTTTCTGTACACAGTTCAAGGTCTCATTTACTACCGCGTTATGGGTACCAGACAACCAATAATGAGATAGAAAATATGGCCTTGAACCGCCTACAGAAAATACACAGACTAATTTTATCCAGGTTGTTCAAAGCCCTCTCCCATTGGAAACCTATGAGATATATACAAAATTTTGACAGTCTATTCTTTACAACAAAGTTGTGGGTTCCTATTAAATTTTGACTGAAATCATTACACAGAAAACCTGTTTTAATAAAAATGGATACAGTAACAGAATTTAAAATTTTAGTCAGTACATCTGCATGCTTGTAAATGTGATTACTTAAAAACACAATGATTCAGATAAATATAATTTGGTATGTGATCGTGTTACTAAAGTTATTTTTCTGTATCATTCTTTTTTTTTTTTTTGTGTGTTTTGTAAATCTTAATCCTATATAAAAAATGATGAAAAAAATATATAATTGTTGGTTGATCAAAGAATAACTAATAAGTATTTTTATTTAATTCTTTGCTTGTAGCCAAAAATGATTGACAAATATATTTCCTTAAAAGTTCTCAAATAACTGTGTTAAACTGTTCAAAATAGTGCCATTTTCCTAAGGCTGACATTAAACTTTCCTGACTAAACTTCTATTGGTCTTATGGGATTAAATATATTTTTATTTACTTAGATAGTTTCAGAAATTGTTGATTAGAAAGGAATCATATTGCAACAACATCAATCATATTACATTTATGCTATTTATTTTTACACTGAATCTGCAGAGGAAAGTCAGGTTGTTTAATACATTGAACCATTCAGTTTTTTTTTATTATTAAAGTCATTAGTTCTTATAATAATGATGACATTTTCACTATTTATTGCTTAGTCTGTTGAACAATTGTCCTCGGACAGCTATAATGATCTGTAAATCATTAGCACAAATAATTCACTTTATTTATTTCATGCACTTTTTTTTTCATTTCAATATTTTCTAAATTATTTCTCTTCAGTATTCTAAATTTATGCTTATGAAATTATTGAATGTACTGGAACAGGTAGGAAACTGACTGATTATGCTTGACAATAGTAATTTAATATTTTTTTATTTATAGAATTTATTCAATGAATTTTCTTATCAATGAGACTAATGCATAATATTGTTTAAATTGACCTACCTGCAATAGCCCTTAGTTTCTGAATAGTATGCACAAATTCGTTATAAGCTTCATACAGTTAAGCCTGCGATTGATTTCTGGCCCACTTTACACAGTAGGAAACTGGCCACCATTTTACCTAGTTTGAGAATTGGGCACACTCGATTCACCCAGCAACATTTGTTGATGGGGGAACCAACATCATTTTGTTCAATTTTTAATAGTACTATGTCTGTTTATACATTCTTGTAAATGTCCACGATTTTCTTTACAGCATTTTACATTTTTTTTTCCAGAAATCTCATCCCGATTTGGGCAAGTTGCTTTCCAAAACTCTGCATGTTAAACTTTTTAGTTTTTTTTTTAAGTATTGGTTTTTATAATCATATATAAACATTAACCAAGCTTTTTAGTACTGTACCATACCTTACATCATTGTTGTGCTTTTTCATGACTCACATTTTTATGCTTTTTGACATTTGGATCTTGTAGACATTCCATGTTTCAATTTTATTATAAACTGATACATATATTTTATTTCTATAAATATGACACAGCATAGCCAAAGATGGCTTTTTGTCATAAAACACAGAAAATCAAAACTTTAGTTCCTATTCAGTTATATATTAAGACTTTCTTTATATTTTAAGGGGTTAATTTTTATTATTATTCAGAGATTATTTATAAATATTTTGCAGATGTTGAATATTCTGTTGAGGTGGAAAGCAGTATTTCTGAATCTGAGGAAACAACTACAGATGAGGTAAATTTGTTCTATTTTTATGTTGTATTTGTTGTTATAAGTACTGCAACTCTTAATTTTTCTGTTAAATTTTTTGTAAATTTATTTTGATACTTAATGCTAATGAAAGAATTTTTAATACCTGTAGGAAAATTTATGGTTTCCTACAGATGTTTTTTTCAT
>JAPMOR010080445.1:685724-696627 GCA_026543865.1 Argiope aurantia | reverse complement strand
TGTAGAATTAAGAGTCTGTAAATTTCTCTATCAGTGAATGGGTTAAACAAGAAGTTAAGACATTTTAGTGCCAAAACAAAACAAAAAAACTTTACAATTTGATCATTATTAGTTATTATGGAAAGTTATTTATATATTTAGACTGTTTATTCAATATTTAACATGAAAAATGTTCACTGCTTAGCATTAAGTCAAAACTAAATAGCACATTCATATGGAATTAGTCTTCTGGAAGCAATGATTTTAACAAAAAAACCCAAATCATTTTGGTGTTTAAGCATAAAATGTGTACTTTCTTCCTTGTTCTATAACTAAGGCATATTACAATGAATTAATTTTTATCCTTGTAATAGTTTTAAAAGTGGGGAATATACAGTATATTTCTATGTATAAGTCAAAGAATTTTTCTAAAGCTAAATTATGTGATTCGGTTTTTATGCAGAATCACTAATATTTTAAAAGACAAAAGTACTTTTTTATTTGCTGAATAAAAATGATGTTGCCAAATATATCACTTTTTATTTCTATAGTTTATATTTCTTGCATTAAAAAATTAATTTTATATTAAATTTGTTTTTTGTTTTTTCCTTCCCCAAATTTGTTTCTTATTGCTGGCTTTTTGTATAGTAGCCAAAACGAAATATGGGAATTAGCTCCTGGCTAAGGAAAAAGTATTGCTCATTTTTCAAATTAAAAAAAAAAATACAACACAGATAAAACAGATCATGTACAAGATAGCAATGAAGCGAAAAAATGTGCTAGCTTCTGATACCAGGCTTAAGGGTTACCACAGTTTAAACTATCGTCATTGCCATTTTATTTTACAGTGACTTGATTGGAAAATATTCTATCGGTTTAACCTGCTTGGCGATGATTTCACTCTTATGGCGACATTTTTGAATGCCACTGGATTTTTTTTTAATTATTCCGATGTATATACGGAAAAGAAAGAGCGGGCTTTTGGCTTATACATGGATTGACTTATATTCGGAACTATGCGTACCGAAATCATATTTTTCAGAATCGTATCTACTTTTGTATAAGTACCAAAATCGTATTTTGGGTACTTATTAATTAACGATGAAGGATTTGCGATTCGTTGGCATTTTGGCTGTCAGAAATGCGATTTTCTTGCTGCGAACTTTGTATAAACAGCGTAAACATGTTCGTTTTCTTCTTGTTAAGTTAGAAGCGCGCTCATAAGTTGGTGCGTTTTGGTGCTACGTTTGCCGAGTTTTGTCTCTTCTACCGGTAATTAATAAGTAAGTACATTCCCGAGTATCCGATTCGCGACTATTTTGGCTTCCGTACTATCTAGCCTAATTTTCTTTTATCGTAATTAATTGAAGGCAAGACGTTGCATTGGCAATATTGCCAAGGCAAACGGACGTCTTCTACGATCTTCCTACATGTGTGCAAAATACAAGTTGTGACAGGTAAAGAGCAGTATTCTGCTCGTTGTTGATTATTTCATCAGTGTGTAATGGACTTCCATTGTTGCCGAGTTCCTGATTATTACTACACAGTAGGTACAATATTCGTAAATTGTTCTTGGGGTGTTCTTAATGCTTTTTTAAGTATACCACATTGAAGATTTCAGAATTTATGTTAAAATGTGAACAGTTAATATCCTTTAACTTGCTTTTTCTCTTATAAATTCTTGAAACGTGTAGTGCAATATATAAACGTATATAAATTACCAGTACAGAGCCTTCTATTTTAACTCTACACGTTACCGGCACCTGCTTTTATGATTCATTGGGCCGTGGCCGTGTTCACATTCTACATAGTTTGAAATAAATGGTGGGCTTAGTACTCAATAAGAAGTGAGAAAATACGTATATAGCAGTAAGTTTTAGTACAAAATTTTTATCTTCTGGTATTGGTGGACAAAGAAATAAGTACATAGAACTCCGGCCCATCCGGGTTTTTTCTTATCTGGTCCTCCTTCCGCCACATTAGGCCAGATACTCGAGAGTGTACTATTCCATATTTTTTATTATTGATAAAATTATGAGATGCTGCATCTTATTATTTTTTAATACTATTAAATCGCAATTCAATTTAAATGTGAATTTCAGAAAAAATTCATCCAAATGACTTTTTGCTTTGCATAAATATGTAATGCAGCAGATAGAATGTGCAGCCCTACTTAATAGTTTTCTTTGCAGGAGGAGCCTTTGCCATTAGATGAAGACAAATTTACTGGAATGCCTAATCAAAGGATGCGACCTCAGAGTGAAAGTGATAAATATTCCTCCAGTGAAGAATCAGACTTATTTGGATCTGAAAAAGCAGAGAATGGTTTCATTTCGGATTCCTCTTTTGACAACAAAGCTAAAACCAATAAAAGCACAGAAGAGCTTAATGAAGAGGCAAAAGTGGAGAGAAAGGAGTCTAAAAGTTTTCAGCCAACCAATTTACCTCAAGTATTACCTGTTCCTAAAATGAAGGAAAAGAAAAAGGGTAAAGTTCTAGATTATTTCTTTTTCGTTAAAAGTTTATAATATTTCAAGCATATTTTTTGGCATTTTATTTTTTCAGCATTTCTTTATTTAAATGTTTGTTTGATGCAATATATATCAGTCTGTGATATGCATATTTTCCCAGGGGTATGTGAAATGGTTTTCTTTATTTTCGGGGTCAAAAGCTCAATGTCGTATTTTTTGATCCTACGATACTTTCTTTTTGTGTTCTTCATATACAAGAAATTTTTTTAAAACATATTTTGAGAAAATAATATAATTTCTGACTGCTTTTAAGAGTAAGTTTCTGAGTTTATGAGAATCTTTTTTTTAAAGTTATTGTTTTAGTGCATTATGATATTTAATTTATGAGAGTTATTTATTAAATTTAGCTGACAGCTATAAAAACATAATTAATTGAATTGTTAATGATATGTAATGATTACTTATTACCAGTGGATTATGATGCTAGAATTATTATATATTGTTTATAAATCATAAAAGCATTAATGAATTATGCGCAATATTTTTTATTTACAAATTACAATCTAACAATATTAATTTTAAAATGTATTCTTATTTTCAGTTAGTGAAGATCTTTTTGCAACTGATGAACCATCAGATGATGAATCTCCTTTCAGAAAAAAGACTGGACTATTTACATCTGGTTTGAAATTTGATGATGATGAAAAGGTATTTTTCATTTATTTTAATTACTTATAAATAATATAAGTTATGATTTTCTTTATTTTGCTTTATTAAAGATTTTAATGAAAAAATTAAAATATCTTACTTTTAATCCAGGATATGTTTTCGGACGATTTGTTTGGAGAAAAACCAAAAGAAACTAAAAAAGTGTCTGAAAGCCCTAAGCCTTCTCCTACAACAAAAATTAATAGTAATGAATTTTCTTTTTTCTTTCTTTTTTTTATTTGCATATTTGCTGGTTATCCTTGAATGACCAAGACTTTAAAGTGACTCAGAATTGGTCACTAAAACTCATTCATAAATATTTACTTTTTAGAATCACTTCCATATTGGAACCATGTTAGAGTTTTAATTCTTTTTGGTGAGGAAAGGGAAGAATCTATTTCCCTAACCAGATGTATAGAGACTCCGACGGGGTGCCCTGTACTCTCTCTCTCTCTGTCTTGCCCTTGTGTTGTAGTTCATATATGTGTAAAATAGAACCTATGAAAGTTTCAACTCCTGCTTCTTCTTTAATGGAATTGTCATGCATTGACTGTACAAACCATAATATTGACATTTTAATTGATAACCTTTATTTTAGTATATCTTTAAAATATCTTAACTTCACAATTTGTAATATCTTGAATTAAAAATCTAATTTTAATATTTTTGCATTTTTTTTAAAAAAAATTGATTTTGAAAGATATTTGATTTTAACCATTTATAATATTTTAAGCTTTTAATGATTTTTCTTTTGTTTTATTTTTTTGTATGTATTTTTATTTCACCCAAATATGCTGACTTTAAATTATGAATAAAATGGCCATTGTTTTAAAAAAACCTTTTTCAGTTTTGATGCAGTTTATTCTATTTCAACAGTATTGTCTTGATGTTTTATGATTTATATAATGAAATAATAGAAATACTGTTCAATCTCGTATGATATTTGAAATAAAAAGTCCTAGTATCATATCATACTTTTTTTTTTCCTTCTTTCAAAAAATTTTTTAACTTCCCACAAAATTAAAACTTCCAACTTTAATGCTTTATACTTTTTTTCTGGAGAAGCTACTGTTCAGAAAGATAAAGAGGAGCCTGTTCTGTTTGGCAATGATGAAGAAAGTGATGATGACATTTTCAATACTCTCATGAAAACAAAAACACCTTCAACTGTAAAAGAAAGTAAGGTACGTAAAGTTAACTAAAATGACAAAAAAAAAAAAAACTATTGATAGAATGAATAAAAATTGACTATCATTAAAAATAAATTATTTTACAAAAAGGCATTTTAAGTATTTTTTTTTTATTCACTTGTTTCCTACATTAACTATCTTACACAGTCTTTGATCAGCATATATAATTTAAGAAAGTTCCATGTATAAAATTAGTGTTATGTATAGATGTTAAAGATAAACTTTTTATAATATTTTCTTATTTCCATCAATTATAAAAATTTAAATGCAATGTATTTTTATTAATCTTTAAAATTTGGTTATTTTGTCTTCATTTTCTTATTTTTCTTTATTTTTTTTATGAAATCTTAATCATTTTACCAAAAACATTTTATTATGAACTTAGATTGCAGATTACTTCTAGATTGTATTTTAAAACTTAATAAATTAAATATTGTACTATTTTTGGGGTAAAGCTAAAAATACCACTTCTGTATATAAAGTGATACATATAATTTACATGCTTCAATTCAATGGCAAACAAATCATAAGATTAAAAGCAACTACATTTTCAGTGCATTTTATTTGTGCAGAATAAAGCAAAAATTTTATATAATACTATACATTTGTATTAGTCTTTGTAAAATTTGATAAATTTTTTCAATTGCATGATATGAGCTTAAAAATTATAAAGATTTTATCTTTATCACCTATATTTTAATTAGCTTGTATTTACTAATAAAATGTTAAAAATGCTTTAGAATGCCAAAAAAAAAAAAAAAAAAAGCATTTTTGTATAATAGCAAATTATTTTTCAAGATGCTGTTCTAGAACTTAAAAAATAATTTATTATGGAACAATAAAACACAATTTACTATTATTAAAGAGATTAAATTTTAATTGTTTTGGGAGCACCTTCATTTATTTTTCTTTGTGAAATTGAAATTTACTCATATTCAAATTATAAAAGTAGATTTGAATTTATGCTTCTTGTTTTCAATGTAAGGAAATGTATTTTTAATAATAGACTGTCTCAAGACCATTGCTTTCCTAAAAAAAAAAAAAAAAAAAAAAAAAAAAATCATAAAAGACAGGTTAAAAAAGAACTCCTTTTTCTTGGAAATGCTAAACTAGCTATAACATGAAAAAAAGTGCTAAGATTTCGCCTGTGACATCTGTAATATAATTAGCTTATATTTACTAACAAAATATTGACAATGCTTCAGAATACTAAAAAAAAAATCTTTGTATAATAGCAAATTATTTTTTTAAGATACTGTTTTAGAACTTTAAAAAATAATTTATTACAGAACAGCAGAACACAATTTATTAATCTGAAAGATATTAACTTTTAATTGTTTTAGGAAGACCTTCATTTTTTTCTTTGTGAAATTTATTTATATATAAATTTATATGAAAAGTTCCGAACTTATGCTTCTTGTGCCAATGTCAGAAAATGTAATTTTAATAATAGACTGCCTCAAAAGTATTGCTTTCCTAAACAAAATTTATAGAGGGTGGTTTCAAAAAGAATTCATTTTTCTTGGAAATGCTAAACTAGCTGTAACATGAATATTTCATAAATAAGCATTCCTTACTTGAGTTTTTTTCCCCTTTCTGAATGCATATTTTCTGCCATAAATAAGCAATGAAAAGAATTATATATTTGGTTTTTGAGATTTCACCATTTTATTAATTGGATAGTTTTTCTCTTTTCTATGGAAATTGAATTTGGTTATTTCAAATTCTGAATCCATTTGATTTTAAATAATATCACTTTTCTGATTTTTTTTTACTTTTTTTCAGACAAATAAGCAGAGCCCATCAGACAAGGCAGATAGCTCATCTACTCCTTCATCAGCCCCATCTACCAAACCATCAGGGAATGCTTTTGATTTTATGGGTGGAGGAGGGAATTCTGATTCCTTATTTGGTGATGAATCAGATGCTGATGACTTGTTTACAACCAAAAAAAGTAGTGTGTAAGTAGAAATTAGAAATATGGAAATCGAATTTTTGAAATAACCAATTTATTCTTTGCCAGAAATATCTTCTGTCACCCAATTGTATTTGAATAAACATTTTTTTTAATATTGAATATTTTTTGAACATCTAAGAAAGCTATAGATGGGGCTTTGAGTTATGAACAATATAAAAGTAAATTGGAATATTAAGTGCTATCTTTGAATTTTTTTTTGGAAAAAATGAACTTGGGAATATTTTAAATAATTAGATTTTTAGAAAGTTTAAAGAAAAAAAATCAAAAACTTCTTTAAAGCCATTAGAAAGCTCATGCAATTGTTTGATTGGGGTTCTTTTGAAGCTATTTTTTCTTGTCTGTTTATACATTTCTTCTATAAATGAAAGCAAAAAATGTAATTCTTGATAATTTTATTGTAAAAAATTATTTGAAAAACAGAAATTCCGTCTCTTTCATTAGATGTTTGTCAAATTTTTCATGAAAAAAAATGCCTAATATTACAGGCCAGTTATATTCATTTTATAGTAAATCAAAATTTGATCTCTAAATTGTAAATTTTGTAACTTTTTGGAAAAATATTTTCTAATATTAATATAATTTTTCCTGATATTAAAGTTTTTACCAAAATATAACAAAGTATGTGAAAAAAAAAATTCTGTTTACCTTAATTTATAGTTATTTGTAATAATGATGTAGAAAAAAATATTGCAGCAGTGACTGTTACTGGTATTTTAATCACAATGATATGACTTCTAATACCATTAATCAGGCATCCTTTTGAATGAATACAATTGATTTCTAGTTTGTTAGAATCATGTTAAATTATTTGGAAATTCATTGCTGATAGAGTTTATACAAAAGTTATAACTGATAAGTTTTTATATATTTTTATTTCGAATTTCAGTTCTTCATTCAAAATTTATTAAATTAGATTGCAATTTGTTTTAAATTAGTATTTAATATGAAATAAATAAAATTTTTTCTCTGATGAATTAATTTTTTTATATTAATTTGATAATTAATTTTTGAATTTCTCATGTTTCATCTCAACAAATTATCTTTTCAGAAATATTCCTGCAATTTAAATTAATTTTAATATTAATTTTATTTATAGAAAGAAATTTGATTTTGAAGCATCTCAAGATGATGATGACGATTTGTTTGGCTTAAGTGGTGGCAAAGCTTCCAAGAAAATTGAGGTAATATTATTAAAAATTAGAATAAAATTATGTCATTCCATTCATATCATTATTTTATCACCTATTTGTTAATTTTATTCATCTTTAATAAAATATAAAAATATTTTATTCGCATGAAATATATGCTTAATTTTTTCTGTTATAAATTAATGTTATTAGAAAAACAAGTTTGTCTAACAGATTTGTCTCTTAACTGTTAAATTATTGCATGTTAAAATCTCTCTCAAAATAATCAATAAAATTGTGTTTCATGGCTGAAGATTTTCATTTGTATATAGATTTTCAACTTTATTTGATGCACATATTGCAGTAAAATATATAACTCAGTTGCAAATTTTATTATAGTTTTATTTTCATTGCTGTACAAAGATGTTTAGTTTGTATTGAAATTGTAGTTAATAGATTTTATTTTTGTATTTTCAGGCAGCTGAATCAAAAAAATTAGAAGAGACAAAACCATCATTATTTGAAGAAAGTGATGAAACAGATAAGGTAATAATTTTGGGTGCATTCCCGTTTTTTTTTTTTTTTTTTGTCATTCATATAAATTGTTTAAATTATATTAAACTACCATTATATTTTGATTTAATGTTGTACTGTTATTGTTTATTAAAACCATAGAATAATACTGTAAATCTGATTTCTTTTGCTCTAATAATATAAACTTTCAGAAAGATTTTAATATGCAAGGATTAAAATATTCTTAATATTTTAATCCTTGCATATCTTAAAAAATACTATCCTAATATCCTAAATACTATCTTAAAAATTATGAAATGACATACATGTTTTTTATAATTATTTGAAACAAATAATTATATATGTAATAATATTTTAAACTCTAATTTCAATTAATTTCCAAAGTTTTTTCTTAAATTAGCCCATATTAACTTCATTCTAAAATATTCTCTTATTTCCTGATCCTATTCCATTTTTTCTATTTAATTAATGCAACACAAGGCCTAAAATTGCTGAATTGGCTAAAAGCAGACAAGTTTCCACACTCTGAGTGAAGGGATAAAATATTGCCGATCTAAACAATTTCTTAAAAAAAGATCCCTATGATTCCCTTATCTGTGATTAACATATGTTGGAAATCCCTATTAAAATCTCACAGTATATATATTCACAGGGATAAAATTTTCATTAGCTTTTCCTCATTTCGTTCTGTGTTGTGCTCGTCATTTCTGCTTGTACAAAAAATCATACCTCCCGGGATGGAAATAAAACGAAGTTAAAAATTCAAAGTGTCTTCTCTCATTTTGGCCACGACTCTGCTTGAAAAATAATGCTTACATATATATGATTTTTTTATGAATATCTCACTATATTTAGTCTTCCTTTGTGTTGTTCAAATAAATTAGTATTTTTTAGTATTTGGTTCACTTGAAATGTAAGAAATATGTTGACAGAGCTCAGTTTAATTTATTGGGATTAAGTGAAACAGTATTCATGCAACTTTTATTATTTGTAATCGTTTATTTTTTCATTGGTGCAAATGAAAACTAACTCTACATTTCTTTAAAATAAAATATTTGCTTTTTTTTATATAATGTGTAACCTTAACTATGATAATGGAACACTGTTACAGAAATATATAGATGGACATGATATTCCAAAGATTTTAAAATTAATATATATTATAAAAATATTTACATGCTAATGAAATAAAATTTATCCTTCATTTATAATCTGTTTCAGATTACTGGGGTTTTTTATTGCTTTATTTAATATAATCTCTATCTATCCTTTTTCTCTAGCCATACAAGAAAATGGGCACACCTTTGCCTGGTTTGGTACCATCAAAGCCAAAAGAAACAAAACCTGAAGAGATTTCAAAACCTCAGAGTGTAAGATACAAACTTAAAAAAATTAAAGCATGTTAATATTTGTGAGTATCTCTGTTTACATCTCGACTAAAATGTGTAAAAAAATTATTTCTTTAGTCTTATAAGAAAATTGGCCAGCCATTACCTGGTCTTGTTCCCAGGAAGTCAGATAGTCTCTTTGAAGATAAAGATAGCTCTTCACAGAAATCATCACCAGCCATTTCTACCAAAAAAGTGAAAGATTCCATCTTTGATGATAGTGATAGTTCTGGTCAAGTAAATATAAATATCTTTTTTTCAAATTTATAGAACCATTAATCTTCTATTTTTCTTTTAATTGAAAATAAGTACTCATTTTATTATATATAAAATTATATATAATAGATATAATGCTTTCCATTTATTTGAATATGAATTATAGTTATGATAAACATGCTTTGCTCTGCATATAAAAGTTTTATTATATTTTCTATCATTTACCATTTTTATTATTTTAAATAAATTTTATAAATTATTTTTAAACATATCATCCATTTAAAAATTGTTTGTATCTAAATCAGGTGCATATTATGTTTCAAATATTTGAGATGATTCCAAAAGCATGCTTTAATTTATTTATTACTCTAAATCTGATTTCTTTTGCTATAGCTGTAATAATATAAAATAATAATAAAAAAACTAACTAGTTAAAATAAAACTAGTTAAAATAAATTACAAACACCATAATTTTAATTATAGTGTTTGTTACTCAATTTAACTATATAAAGAATTATATTCAGAAATGTCTTTTTATTCCATAGCGTGTTTCTTTTATCAAACATTATTTATTTTGTAATTAATATTCAGTTTAACTCTGAACTCCCTTTGAAATTGTTCATTTTTTAAATAGTATTTTGCAAATAATATCTAATTTAATTTTGAATTTTATTCAAAAAGTTCTTAATTTTTTTTTTTTTTTGGCAGTTTCTGAAATACAAAATTTACTTGTTTGTTTGCAAAAATTCCAAAATTGTCAGACAGTTGAATTCTTCATCTTTTAACCATAATTCTGAATGCATTACCTTATACTTGTTCAATTAATATAGCTTTATTTATATGCTTACAGGAAGATAAACCTCTAGTAGTCCCTGTTAAACAATCCATACCGAAAAAGAAAGAAATCAGTCTTTTTGATGATGAGCCTGATGATGATGATATTTTCAGCCAGGTAATATATGTGTATGAAGAAAAAAATCATACACTGAGATTTTCAAATTATTCTATGAAAATAACATATTATGTATGACATATTAGATTTCTTGAAACTCCCCCCCCCCTTGAAAATAAGATTTGACAGGTTTTTATTCTCTTTGTTATTTTGGAAAAATTAATTTATTTTCTATGATTTTTATATTCCTGTTCATTATTCTTAATACTAAAAGAAATTATTTTGAATTTGATTTTCTTCAAATCACATCTCAAAAAAGAGTGATTAGTTTTCATCCCCGGCAGTTACATTCCTCCAATGCATTTTCTGTTTATCTCTCTCTCTCTCTCTCTCTCTCTCTCTCTCTCTCTCTCTCTCTCT
>JAPMOR010080445.1:661741-685714 GCA_026543865.1 Argiope aurantia | reverse complement strand
TCTCTCTCTCTCTCTCTCTCTCTCTCTCTCTCTCTCTCTCTCTCTCTATACAATGATATCTCTTAATCTAATTTAAATCTTAATTAATTTTTATTTTAATTTAGCCCTTATTAACTTCATTCTAAAATGGTATCTTACTTCCAGATCCGATTCCCACTTTTTATTAAATTAATTCTGATGACTTCACCATTTTCTCATAATCTGAGTGAAGGGATACAAATCCTCAATGCTTGCAACATTGTTTGACAGATACCTAAGTTTCCCTTTCCTGAGACTGCATGTGCCAAAAAAATCCCTATCAAAATCTTATAGTAAAATCATTGAAATGAAAAATTTTGATCTCTTCTGTTCCTTTGTTGCGATGCAGACTGAAGTATTTGTCACCATTTACTCTTTGTACATAAATTGTGCCTCTAATGGTGAAATAAGCTGAAGTTTTAAAATTTCAGAAGTTTCTTCTATTCAGCCACACACTTGCTGAAATATGTGTACACACACACACATATTTATATAAATCATATTTAATTTTATTTATGACTTATTTATTCTTTTTTCTTTTATGTTTTCAGGTGCCTAAAAAACTCATGTCTCCTGGAGAATCGCCTTCATTAATGAATAAATCAGGCAAATCTCAGTTCAGCAAGCTACATGTTTGTTTAAGAACTTTCTGCTCTTATTTAGTTTTACATTATTACATTTTTTTATCTTTAAAAAATCATTATCTGTGTTATTTTTTAAACCTGTAATTATATAAGGTAATAATCTGTAATTGTTAGTTTTTATACCATTTACAAGAAAATAATAAATATGGGATATGAATTCAAAACTTTTTATATAAATTATAAACATTTCTATTATTTCTTTAAAGTATATTTTATTTTGAAATATCCAGTTATTTGATATTAATTAAATCATTTCGCCTCACAATTTTTCTTCCTGTATTGCTTATTAAAAATATTTACAAAAGTACAGCTTTCAAAACTTGGTTATCCTTTTATCTAAAACTCATTAAAAGTTAACTTGCCAAACATAAGCATTAATTTCAAATTATGTGTTGCAGTTTTTTTAAACCTGTATTTTTACTATTTTTGTCGGTTTACAAATTTTTTTCGATAAATTTTTTTTCTAAGTTATGGGTAGTGTTTTTTTCCCCCCCAACATTGTTTGAAAATGCAAATCAAACCGATTTTAATATCAGACATGATAAAAATTTCAACAGTATGGGTTTTTTTAATAAATTGGAAAGAAAATAACTTTTTCATTTATTGTCCCCAAAAATATTATTAAAATTGTCTCCAAGAAGTAATTGTAACTATCAGTTTCTTAAATTGAATTGAAAGTTGTTTTTTTTATTCATTGTAACAGGAATGTTCATTAGCTGGATATTATCTATAATATTATCTTTAATTCATAAAGCTCTAGAAAGTAGATTGTTGTCCTAGAACTGTCAAATTTAGCATGCGGTTGCTTTTTGATAGTAAGGCTCAAGAAAATCAATTGTTTGATCTAGAATTGTCAAATTTAACATGCTGTTGCTTTTTATTAGTAGATTTTTACTAAGAAAGGATTTTTTGAAAATTTAAATTAGTTTTTTTTAATTAAATATATTCAAAGCATAAGGTTACCTCGGATTTAGAGCACATTATCACACAAAGTTATACCTATACTTTAAAATTAAAGAAAATGATTTTTCATCAGTAGAAATTTTATTCCGTAAATGTTTTCTATTAGCTTATTAATTTTTAAAAAAATGTTTTGATTTTATTTTGCAAAATTTATTTTTTATTTTTTTAGTGATTCCATTTATGCATATAAGTGTTGCAATGATATTGAATAAATTTTTGTGAGCCCATTATTGTTGATATAATTAAGTTTTTTTTTAAAATAATGTAAAAACAGATCAATTAATTCTAAAGTAGTATTATATTACTAAGTTTGGAATTAGAAGTTTGAATGATCTCTAAAATTTTCTTATGAATGACTTTTGTATTAATGAGTCTTATAATTATTATTACCTTATTATAATTTAGCAGGTTTGTTTTATAAACATTAATTTGTGTTAAAACTGCAAAATCTGGTTCTTATTAGAGTGAAGATAAACCTGAAAAGAAAGAAATTGCTCCAAGTCTTTTTGAAGACGATGAAGATATTTTCAAGCAGGTAAAAAAAAAAAAAATGCCGACATTTATTTAAATTAGAGATTTTTTTATCATTCTTCTTCTTTTTTTATATATGCATTTAAATGTGACACCTGTGAGAAAAAAAATCACATCATAAGTTTAGTTTCTTAAAATAATTTAATGTGAAAACTAAATGTAAAATTATTTAAACTGTTTTCACTCGCATCCTACTATTAATTAGAAAAGTTCTGCTTTAAGTGTAAACTTTGAAAATAAATAGAAAAAAGAGACATTATTTGATACTTAAAAATAAATTCAATTAAAATAATTATTTGTATTATTTAGTAATGCTAAAAAATCTTTATGAATTATTTTGATAATCTCTGGTCTGCAATGTTTTTCTGTGTGATTCTTGGTGGAATTTAGCAAGACATTTATTTTGTTTCAAGTTGTTATTCGCTGTTGTTTTTTATATTTTCTTTGCATTATGCCTTTTTAATTAATTATAACTATTTTAGTTAATTATAGTGCTTTAATTAGAATATAATAATTTTAATATAAATATATTTAGATTTATAATAATTATGTATAATGATTTTAAGTATATAAAACAAATGAATTTCAAAAATTTGTCTTTTCACTAATTTTCTAAAAAAATATAAGTAACATTTTGGAATTTACTGATTAATAAAATGCGAAGCAATTTGAGATATTTAATGCAAATTAAGAACTAATATCAGATACTTTTTCTATAAAAAAAAATTACCTTTTTTAGATTTGAAATTTGAGATCATCTCGATTAATGCGTAATATTTAGATACTTTAGTTAAATGTGAACATCTATAAACAAAAAGAAAGTTTCCATATGTTTGTTCGAGAATGCCATTGCTTATTGATATATTTTTTCAGGAAATTAAAAGCAAACCTTCTCCTGCTGTTAGTAAAACCAAAGATCTCTCACTGTTCGAAGATAGTGATAACTTTGATCTTTTTAGTCCAAAAACTGAAGTCCAAAAGCGAACTGAACCAGTATCGGTAAGTGAGGATAAAACATTTTCATTTTATGCCCTTTATTATATTTTGTTGTAATTTGCTATTTTATATACTGCTTTGTTGCAACTGTATGTGCTGATTTTATAGGAATCTCAGCATTGTAAATTTTTTTGTTTGTGTATAAAAAATAAAATTTATTTTGTGCATAATAAAAATATATTTTGATTCCTTAAAATTTAAACTGATATTTTGATGTTCCAATGCTGTAAATAAAGTGCCATAATTTTCAGATAAAGACTTAAAGCTGTGATTCCTCTAGTTACAATATATAGTCCATATCTTACAATAAATTGAGATTTTTTTGTATGTAGTATGGTATTTTCAACTTTAATAATCCATAATAAATATTTTTTTCTCTCTATTTCTTGGATTATTTGTATATTCCAAGTGTGGTTTCATCATTATTTTATGATCGATTTGAAATCCCTATCAAAATCTCATAGTAAAATCACTGACGGGAGCATTTCGATCACTTTGATTTTATATTTCTATTTAAAGTTTAACCTGTATTACCTTCATTCTAAACTGATCTCTTATTTCCTGATCCAATTCCACCTTTTTTATTTAATTAATCCTACACGAGCTCTGTAAAACTGCTTTATCAGCAGGTTCCCATACTTCAAGTAAAAGGATAAAAATCTTTAATGTTTAGCAAATTCTTTTGAAGATACCTAGATTCCCTTTCCTAATCGACATGTGTCAAAAAAATCCCTATCAAAATCTCAAAGTGAAATAATTGAGAGGGAAAATTTATCTCTCTTCTGCTCTGCTATTGCTTGTGAACGTATGTCAGTTTCATCATCACTTCTTATACATAAATTCTATCTCCCGGGATGGAATAAAGCGAAGTTTTAAAATCTTCAAAAGTTATTCTCGACCATGCAACTGCTTAAAAATATGTTTGCATTATATGTATATAAACCATAGTTTTCTAGAAAAAAGAGAAATTTTGAATTAACTTTAATTTCTTTTTCCACGGAAGGCCATGGCTTCTATACAGGAATCTAAGGCTAAACAGTCTGTCTGAATTGAGCACAAGAGAAAAATGTGTGGAAGTTTTTCCTTAAAGCATTTTCTAAGAGATTCCTTTCAGGATTTCTTGGAAACATGTTGATTTAAAAAAGTGATTCTTTGGTATCTTTGAAAGTTATGCCTTGGGTGTTAGATAGTTTTATTCTTTCTCTTGTAGCATGAAAAGTTAAGTGTCATCAAGTTTTTAGTGTGTGTATTAGAAATAATTAAATAAAAAAGTGGGTTTGGGATCAGGAAATAAGAAAAAATTTTAGAATAAAATAACATAGGCTAGTTTTAGCTAATGATTTGGAAATTAATTAAGATTTAAATTAGATTAAGCAATATCATTACTTGCACACACTCACATATATATATATATATATATATATATATATATATTATGTAGAGAGGGAGAAGGACACAATTTTGGTATTTGCCCTGGGAGCCATTTTATATGGTTATGTCACAGAAGGAGAGGCATCACAAATTATAGGAAATGTGCATGGGTTATGGATTCATGAACATAGCATATTGACAATAATATACTTTTTAATAAAGACGATTGTATGCAGTTGTTTACACGAAAAAAATTATGTAATGCCATTAACGTTGCAATCGCTCTTGCACCATTGATTAGATAGTTGGATTGGATTTGTTGTTTAAACATATGACATAAACTTTGCAAGTCTGAATGTTATGTAAATTTTGCAAATTTATTTAAAGTTTGCGGATTATACGAATTGATGAAATATCAACATTACTTAATTAATAAAATATATTTAAGAATTTCTTCTTAGGTGATATTATCTTAAATAAATAGTTCCATATGTGTGAAAAATATATTTTAAGGATTGAACTATAATTGATAACAAAACTAAAGCAGGAATTCTATAAATATTTGTTGTGAGCTAACTACTTTAAGTGTTGTAGGAGGGATCGTTTGCATGGATATTTCAATTATAAATGGCTCATCTGATTGAACATATCTGAAATTAAACCGTACTTTTGCACTTTCTGAGTATTTACAAATTGCATTGTGTGTGTATGTGCGTGTGCGTGTGTATGGGTGGGTGGGTATTAATTATGATTGGTGTAATCAGACTGTGAGTTTTATAAGGCTAATGCATGTATACTGAAAATATATGACTGAAATGGAAGGAATAATAGTTATGTACTGATGGAAAATATAGTTTATATAAAAATAAATATACAAATTTCCATCCTTCTAGGTAAAGGAAAGCTTAAAAGATGACCTCTTTAAATCATCAGATGAAACCGACAGTTCTGTTATACCTAAATCAGTAAGTTGATGTTACTTTGAATGTAAAAAAATGGCTGTCCTCTCTTTTCCTCTTTGCTAATACAAATCAAAATAGTTTGCATTTCATATCCATTTTTTTCCTATGAAAATACTTTTGACTTTCATTTATAGATTCCACAACCTGTTAAAGATAATATATTTGCTGATGTTCTAAGCAGTGATGAAGGTATATCTGCAACCAAACCTGAAGTAATAATTCAATTAATTGACTCTTTTAAATCAAATTATGCATATAAAATGACTTCATTTGTTTCAAGTTCATCAACAGTTATGAAATTTCTTACACCTGTAGTAAATAATTTACTTGATTTTTTTAAAATCTTTTTTTAAACAGTGCTATTAAGCAATATGGGATTTCAATTGTTTCTTTAATAATGCATATAAGAAAGTTGAATTTTTTTTCTTTATTTTTAAAAATCCTTCAGATCTTATTCTAGCTCAACTTATGATTTTATTGTTTCAAATGTTCATTTTTGTGAAATAAATTCTTTTTGTAGATTTGATCTAATTAAGTACCATTTGGTGACAACTTAGAAGATAAATTTTCTGCTTCTTAAATTCTTATTAGTAGTTAATAAAACTATTAGATGATTGAGAATTTTTTTAAAAAAATGCTGTCTTATTCTGACGAATAAACTAAATGCATTTATTATTAAAAGATTTTCTACTTTGTTTTGAATGAGAACTAAAAAGGTGAATTATCTAATTTCTTAAATAAAGTATGACTCTTATTAACTTATTATTATAATAAATTAAAAAAATTGTATGGAATTTCAACCACTAGTCCAAAATAATGTAATATGCAGATATTTTAGGTTAGATTCATGTCATTTAAAAAAATTAATTGAAACAACAGTAATGTTTACTCAGAAAATATATGTAATATCATTGCAATATTTATATATCTAATTATTATTAGAAAATATTCTTTAAAATATTTATTAAAATTAGAGAAAAACTTTTTATTGAAATGAAAAAAAAATTTAATCTCTCTTATAATTTTTTTTCTTCCTATTTTTAAAAAAGTATAAACATAATTTTTGTAATCTGATGAACTCCAAAATTAACTAGAGAAAAATGAAAAATTTAACTTTTTAAACTAAAATTTGGTTGAATTCTTTCTTAATGAATTTGTACTATCCAATAAGCAATTATTTACCAAATTTATTATCTTTATATACAACAGTCTTTTCCTTAGAGTGTTTTGAACTATTTTTGCTTCATGCAGTTTATAGATAGCATCCAGCCTTATAAACATTATCATGTGAAAAGATATTAGTGTTTTCTGAAATATAAGATATTTTATAGAAAGGTGAATAATTCATTTTTATGATCTAAGCATTTCCAAAAATTCCATTCACTAAAAGTGTTCTAGAACTACATCATAGCATAACTTTGTTATTTGTGCCTCTTGTGTTATAGAATAATGGAAATTGACATTTTAAAGATTAATGTTTTTTAATCAAATAGTTATGTTTTCCATGGATGCGGATAATAATTTTATAAACTTTAGCAAAAATGTTTTTTGAAAGATTCTTTGGTGTTCCTGTAAAATACAGAAAAAAAAATGAAAGTTGTTTTATTTGACCAAAAGCATTTCCTGGTTAGATACATTAAATTATATTTATACATTATTTAGAAAATTTAATTATATAATTTTGAAACTAAAAGATGACCTCATCTTGTGTGGCTGTTATTTTGTTAATAATATCTGACATCTAATTGTCATAGATTAGCTGGTGAAAGATATGGTAGTAAATCTCATACACATAGACAAAGTGCTTAAGAAATAAGAAAATAATAATTTTTAGCACATTATAATATATAGTAATATTAAAAATAAATAATAAAGTTCTAGAATTCTATGAACTAAAAAACTTTGCAAAATTTCATATTAAAAAACTAATCAGTAAATACAGATGGGAACAAATAGTGGCGTACTAACAGAAAAAAAAATGTTGCCAAATACAAAATTAAAATAAAAAATATTGAAAGGAAATTATATAACTTCCATTGTACCTTGAAGGAAGAATATAGTTGAATAAACTTAATTAAAATTAGAGACCTCTGCTCATTGGTACAATCCAACATTAAAAAAATGTAAATAAAGACGTAATATTTCCAATTCTATAACTAATTTTTATTTATGTTTAGCTTTATCTGTACATATTTTAAAAAACTGTCTGAGTTGCTTGATGTCAGAATATAAATTAGGATTTTGCATTGACCTGTTTTGTTTGATGTTACTGCCGATGATGGATAATTGCATATACACTGGTATATTTTATGTATTATCAAATGCTACAAATTAAAAAGATAATGAGTTTAGCTACATATTTTAGAATATCCATTTATTCCAGGTGAAATCAGTGCCTCTATCTGCTGAAACAGTGGCATCTGAAGGCTCTTTCTTTGGCTTTGATGCACCCCCTGACAGTACTAAAACACTCCATGTCATAAGTAAGGTAAGAAAAGCAGTAGTTTTTCACATGCAATGTATTAATAATGTAATATATATATATACATACATATAAACACTTTCTTTTTAAATATATATTATATTTTTTAAATAATTCAAGGTCAGCATATCAGCATATAAATAAATTATATTAAGGATTACCAGGAATAAATTATGTCAGTGTATCATGACCACTGAGGGCTATAATTCTTTTAGTGATTCATGAGTGAATTTTTAGTGAATCCTATCAAGATCTTGAATATGTATGTATCATATCATCGCAACATGCATGAACGTATTGTTATAAATTTGTAATGTTGTTTCCCAACACGGTTAGTTCAATCATTGGAAAGACCGTTTTACGGTGGGCTCTGTTGGATGCTGATTGGTTGCCGAATTAGTGATCTCAGAGCTTGGCGACAAAATAGGTAGTACTGGAAACTTCCAGAATTTTAGCGATTGAGCCAACAGGTACCGACATATGCTTGACTGTTCCAGAACCTTCTATGTCCGCATCTAGGAACTATAAAAGACCAGAAGTCACAAGCCGCAATCAGTCTGTATTGAATCGTGGAAAGAATCAACAGCGAATATTTGGATCAATCTAGCGAAGAACAAGCATTGTGTGGATCTCAAGCGATTACTCAGTGATTGAGTTATGTGCTGAGTCCTGATGTTTATTGCAGAAGCAGCATCGAGTTGTGAGAGGTGTAGCCAGTCTTTTATAGTGATTCCCTCCTCCTCCTCCTCCTCCTACTGCTGAATTCTGTCTGACCATTTTGTGTGCTGTAGTTGTTATTACTACCGATTACTATTTATGGACTACTGTTTGTTGTAGTGTGCTGCTATGTGTTGCCTGTGTTCGTCTCAATTGTATATTTGTTGCCTGCGTATTCTTGTCTTCGTGTTTAATGAAAGTCGTCGTTTGTTATTGAGGCCTCCTGATTGTTTTCACACCATACAACCCTTACAAGTGAACCTGGTGATTTTACGGACTTAGTGGAATTGAAGTTATATACGATATAAATAACAACATACTTGCAGCATGTAAACAAGTGACTTATATCAATTTAAATCCACCCACTTAATCAAGCATTATTTTTCTTTATGATCAGTTCAATTCATGCATATAAACATTATATTTAATAATAAATATTTTTGTCTTAATAAAATTTCCTTTTAGATACTTCCTAAAAAATGTATTATGCCAAAAAATTTCAGAGCAGCAAAGATCAGTTGTGTTGCTATGGACTCGGTATCTAAAAAGCGGGTGACAATGCTTAAACTTTTAGTAATCTTTGAATAATTTAGTAATCAATTCTATATGTTAAGTTACCTATGTATAGGGCAATATTCATTAAATAAAAATGATAGCAAATCTATAATTATATTTAATTATGTTAGAAGTTCTAAGGAAAAAATATTTTATTTATGTATTTCTTTTTTCTATTTTCTATTATATATTTTTAGTGAATTGTTTTGTCTATGCACATATCATATTTTTACTTTTTTTCTGCATGTGTGATATAAAAAATTGTTTTGTAGTTATTTTCGATGATTTGTATATATATATATATATATATATATATATATAATATTTGTTTGAAGTGATGTGACATGCCCAAATCATATCGAATGGAGACGAGGCTTAAGTTTAAAGCTAATTTTTTCCTCTTGGATATTATGCCACGGGCAACGCTGTGCGGGTACTGTTATTTGTTAATATATATCAAATTGGTAGCTCTTCTGTATATTATTGAATCAATCAGTTGTAAAAAAATATTAATCTCCAATAACTGCATTACTTCGTCTCATTAATCGCCATTTATTTTACTTTCTCGTGTACGTAGTGTAGAAAAAGTGCAATAATCATCAAAAAATTCGAATTCGAGATTTTGACGAATCGCCACATTTTGGATCTCCCGGAGTACGAAAAACATATTTTTGAAAAACGTCCGACTGTCTGTGACAAAGATAACTCAATAACGCTTTGAGCTAGCAGAATTGAAATGTGGTATATGGTCTTTGCACCAAATTTGCAGATTTTTATCAAATTTTGAGTTAAACCTGCTCGGAGAAAGTCCGACGTTCGAATATAAGTTAGCATCTTAGATACAAAACGAAGACTGCTAGATGGATAAGATTCACTACATAAATTTAACATCCATAATGTAGACACCTGTCAAAGTTTGAGCCAAATCTAACAATAGGATTGTCTGTAATTTGAAAAAACATGTATACGCGATAATTCAAAAATGCAATGACTTAAGCATGTCAAATTTAGTATGGGTTTTTGTGACTACAATTGCAGTTTTGTGTCAAATCTTTGTTCCATTCGGTTGAGAAAAACTTATTTAAAGCAGAAATTCGATTTTCGGATACTGTTAAAGGCACGCCAGGTATTAATAACCAAAATCTTCACCAAGAATCGCACGATAGATTCAGCAAAAATACTAAATTTATACCAACGGTTAATATTTCGTAACTGTTGTACGTCAATGCCATGTAAAGTGTTCTCTGGCATGACTAGTTTATTAAAAAGTATGCGAGAAGGTTTTGGGGAGACCACTGCCGTTAGTTTATTATTATTATTATTGTTTTCATTATTTTCAAACCATCACATATGAAGTATTTGTAACAATTTTAATTAATGTTTTTTAACCAGGATAGAGCAAGAGTGAATACAAAACGACGAAGACCCACTAAAAAAGGTCGAATAGCTACTTTAGAACAGAGTGAAAAAGAAATGACCCCTGAAGCTTCATCGCCTCCCTCTACTTCAGCCAGCAGTGTCCCTGATGAGGATTTATTCTCAGAAGTACAAAAACCACCAACCCCTGCCACTCAGTCACCTTCAACTTACAAAGTGCAAGAAAAGAAGAAAATGAATTTAATGTCCCAGCTGATGAGCGAAGCAGCTGCAACAAAAATTGGCAAAAAGGTTGCTGCGCCAGTCGTGGAAGAAGATGAAGATGACATTGATATTTTTGCGGAAGCTCTCAATAAAGATAGGACTAAAAGCAGAGGTTTTTCGTTTAACTCGCCGATTGAGAGTATTCCAGCACCTTCTGTGAAATCAGAGGAAAAGAAAGAAGAAAGGAAATCATCAGTTGATATACTGAACTCTGAAGATGCAGATAATGACGATTTCTTTACCGAGCCATCATTTAAAAGTAAGACATTCTGTTTGAATTTTTGGATTATATTATTCCTTTATTATACATCAGTTAAAATATTATCAAAAAGCCAAGTTTTAAAACATATTTTGCATGAGAAAGTTATTCATTCTGATAATAAGAAGCATGCAGTGGCGTAGCGCTAGTAAATAGCAATTGGGTACAGTGGGATTTTTTTCGCCCCTAGTGCTCATTAGTGACTTTCTAAGTGTTGTATATTTTTTTCTTTTCATCCTTTTATCATCTTTTTCTTTAAAAAATGATATTAACACATTAATGCTTTGTCTTTTTGATTTTGGAACATCTATACCGCCCTTGCTTCCCAGTCGCTATGCCACTGGAATATTGTATATATTTGAAATGTAACGACACATTAGCTTAGTTTCATTCAAAGCTAATGTGTCATTCATTAGTTTCATTATTCATAGTTTTATTGATAAAGCACTTGCTAATATAGAATGTCCGTTCTAATCATGCTCTTAAAGCTAGTTTTCAAACTGTTGGGAATAGACTATACTTTCAACTGTTAAAATACTTCAAATCATAGCGAGTTATATTTTTATACTTATTTACATACTGCTGAAAAATTATAAAAATTAATAATTTTTTTACATTTTTCCTATCTTTAGTTGTCATATTTAGTAAAATATTCTTAAAACTTTAATATTGTAAACAAAAGAAATTGAGGTGTTCTGCGACCAAAACCAGCCGAGTTATAAGGCTTTGGGTAGCATCATCAATTTCAAGGAAGTATCCACCATGTAATGGATAGCGTGTGTTCAAATTGTTTTGTGATTGTCTTAGCAATCCCTTCAGGTGTGTTGATTAGTAGATCTTAAGTGAATTAGTGGATTGAAGTGACTCTTTATTTGTATATGTTTTAGTTTTCTGAATAGTTGCTGCCATCGTCTAGATATTATGAAGTTAGGGTACAGCAAATAATACCCTCAAGTCACAAATCCTTCCGCCTATTTACGGTGCTCATTTTAACTTTATTTTAAAAAGAGTTCATTTATATGCGTAAATTATTCTCTCATGAAATTCTTTTTTTCGGAGAAAAGTGCACAATCCTTGTAATTATCATGAACGTTGGTCTTTCCTTCATAAAACCCACAACATCATTTCATTACATTTCGTGTATTCTTATTATCATAACTTATTTGTGAATATCCGTTTGTTGCTTATTCTTTGCTTTTTGCCTTTACTTTGTCGTATGCGAAGTATAGTAATAGTCAAAAAATTCGAACTTGAGATTTTGATGAATCTTCACATTGTAGACCTCAATAGGTTCAACAAATACAATTTTGGAAAATGTCGATCTCTCTGTGACAAAGATAACTCAAAAACGCTTTGATCTAGATGGATGAGATTTAGTTGACGGTCTTTACACCAAATTTGCAGATTTCGATCAAATTTTGAGCAAAATCCGATCTGAGGAAGTCTTTCTATTCGGCTGTTGTCATATAATTTATCATTATAACTACAAAACGAAGAGGTCTAGAGAGATAAAATTCGGAACACTGAATTAAAATCTATTGTGTAGATAGCCATCACGTTTTGAGCCACTGAAGAGTTAGTTGACCGTCTGCCGGTCTGTTCCTCACTATCATATAAACGCGATAACTCAAGAACGCACTGATTTAAATGTATTAAACATCGTATGGAATTTTGCGACCACTAGTGTATCCTTTTAACAAATTTTATTTTCAATCGATTGGGGAAAAACGCATCTAAAATAAAAATTTGATTTTCGGATAGATGCCAAAGATTAATTGCCAGTTAACTCACCAAGGCTTACGATTGCTTCAGTGAAGATGCTAAATTCACGCCAAAGGTGATTTCCTTTCCATGGAATCTCCTCTCTGGGTTAATACCTTTATTAGAGTGTATGCGAGTAAGTTTTGGGGACACCACTGCCGCTGGTATTTATTGAACAGAAGGCTTTTGAATAGAAGTGAGAGACTAGAAATGAAATGCATATTTCTTTCAATTTCAGTCAGAACTAAATGGCATGTCATTTTCAAAAAAAAAATAAAAAAAATCTAAATTTACTTAGTTAGGTGATATTTAATGTTTTGTTCAAAAAAAAGAAATCGCTGGTATATATCTTAACAGTCCTTAATACTAGTTTTATTGCTTACTGTGGTTATTTAACTATTCCATTACAATTGAGATCTTGTCAAAGAGCTGATAGCCCCTTTTTATGATTTTAAAGATCTATATATTAGCTTAGCAAGATGCAATGATGTTTATAATATTTGAAGTGCAACGAAATGGGATTCGCAAACTAGCTTATTATTGAGTTCTTTTTGTGCTCCTTTTTCATTTATAGGTATTAAAGTCTTTCTAATGTATATTTCTTTTCAGACTTTCGAAGCAGCATTTCACATAAAAATTCTGTTTTGGTAAGTATGTATTTTATTTTGAAAATTTTATATAAAAAATTAGGTGAATAAATTTTAATGAAAAAAATGTTCTCATTCTAGAATATAATTGAATGGAGATTTACTTCCTTTTATTTAAATGAAATGGAACATGTTATTTTATTGAAAAATTATCAAAAGTTAAAAGATAGTGCATTGAATTTAAACATTTTCTTGGAATATTTTTTTATCATCTGTAAACATGATGTTGTTTTGGTGTGAAACCTCAAAATTCACTGGCAAAAAATTGGCGATATATCGCTTTTGAGGCATAAATATTTCGCTCTTAGGGAAAATCATAAAGAAGGTTGTCACATTTGGCGACTTGTCACCAACAAACAACTTGACGCGAATGTCCGCCACGTACCCGATTCTCCTGTCTAGCCAATAAAGGGTAGAGACGTAAAATGTTATCGGCTGAAGAAGCACAGAAAAGAAAATGGGAATGAACACAAAAAAGGGAGAGGTGGAATCGAAAATTATGTATATATTTATAATATTTTCAATTTCTCTTCCTGTAAAAAAAAAAGTTTTTGAACTCAAATGATTTTGAGACGGTGGGGGGAAACCATCGCTTATCTAAAAGTTGACGATTGCATAATACAGTAGTCACGTGATCCTTCCAAACCAGTTTAAACCGGGTTTTTACAAAATAGTAATAATAAAATAAAATAAAAATAATTCTGCTCTTGATAAAAAATTTCGGAGCTCGAACGATTTTGAGATGGGGCGGGCGGGACCATCGTTTTCTAAATTTCGACGCATGCGTAGTTTTATGGTCACATGATTGTTTCAAACAGGTTTAAATTAGTTTTTTACGAAAAAAAAATTTTGACCTCGTGAAAAAAATTGTTAGAACTCGATTGATTTTGAGATGGTCAAAAACCACCTCAATATGAGTCATGTGAGAACATGATGCGGTTCATCTATCGAATTGATACTACGCGACTTAAAAAAAAAAATAATGTTCTCACATGATAACTGGATATTTGCGATAGCTGATATCATTTTATATTATTTTTGACTAAAAAATGTGTTTGATTTTATTTCATATCTACAGGTTGATGACGACGATGAAGATGATCTTTTCAGTACAGTAAAAACCAGTCCTCTTCAAAAAGCCAAAGAATCGACTGAACCTGACATATTTGCAGACGACACTGATATTTTTGCTGATATTGCGAAAGAAAAATACGAAATGTTTCCTAGCAACGTTTACGACGATGATGGTATATTTCATTCATTGCTTAGAATTTTAAATTTAAAAATATTCTTTTTTGTATTTGTAATTATATTGATGATTTTCAATCTAATGTGAAAGCTTCATACAAATATTGACAACTTTTTCTAAAAACAATCTATGGCAATGGATTATTCCAATTTATTTTAAAGGACAATAGAAGCCAGATTTTCCAAGCAGCTAACTGAGCTATAATCTCCTCGCTAATCGAAAAATTGATTATTAGAAACGAAATTTTAAATCATGGTTTCATTTCTTTTGACAGAATTTTACAGAATTGCTTATTTTAAATTATAAAAATGAGTTCGTAGGACTAGCATGTGTTAATCTTATAAAATAGATGCTATATGAATTTTAAAAAACGCGAATTCTATGAATTATAAAATATCCTGACTATAATGAATACATCCATTGAATTATTAAATGAATTAATGTATAAGAAGTGCTTATTTGGAATATATTGGATATTCCAATAAGCACTTCTTATTGGAGTGCTTATATATTGGAATATTCCAATATATATTACAAATAATATATTGGAATATTAGTTGTTTATTTACTAGTTATGCTATTATCTTTTGCTTAACATGCACTGCAAAATTATATTCTTTATGATTGTTTATTTCTAGTTTATTATTTCCTTATATATATATCATAAAAAGAATGGTTTAAAGTAAGGAAATCATTAATTAATAATTCGACTAAATTTTGTGAAATTTTATGACTTTAGTCCCTTTTTTTTTTTTTTTTTTTTTTTACCGTTATAGCAAAGAAAATATCTTTCCAGATAAATTTAATGGATGCCAGGTCAATGACCTTTGGCCATTTGGTGACTTATAGATGAATTTGATGATTTTAGTGACAAAAGCGAAGGCTATAGAAACTGTAGGAATATTGGCTATTTGGAATTAAATTCGAAGATTCTTCGGAAAGATTCTGTGCCCTGTCACAGAACTTATATGAACTCAAAAAAAATTAAAGCAAATCAATGAAATTAATTCTCTTTTTGGTATATTGATTGTAAAATGAGATTTCGAATGGTTTTATACTGGATGACGTTGTTGCTATTTATAACGATTTGCTATCTGCCAATGATATTTGATTTTTGCAAGTACCTGCTTTATGAATGCTTCACCTGTATTTTGCTACCTTTGTTTCGAACCTTTGTTTTCTTATTAATTATTGAGTTTTTTGGATTTCTTATACTATTCTCCCTCCGGGTCGATTTTCGTAGCAGTTTATATTAAAAAAATAAATAAACATCTATATTTTTATAAATTTCATAAAATAAAAAAATTAAATGAAGCAATAACATGTTGAATAAGATAAAAACTTGTGGAAAATATGAGCTTAAATTGACTAGCGATTAAAAAAGATGTCAGATTATGTGAATTGCTTAGGGCTGGCAAATGTCTGAATACGCCTTTGAGCATTTTAAAAAGTTTTTTATTAGTTATCAAACTTCTTACCTGAATTATTCAAACATTAATTCATGTTGATAAACGAATTTGTGAATATGACCGATTTTTATTGTTTCCATCACATTTTTTCAATGATTCTTTAAAGGTTTTCTTAAAAGAATATTTTCCCACTTTTAGGAGAAAAGAATATTTCTCAATAGATAATATATTTATAATAATATTAATTTAATTAAAACTCTAATTATCATAAATTAGCCCATGTTGCTTTCTAGAATTTTTTTTCTGATCCAAATACTTTTTTTTAATTTAATTATTTCTAATACTTAAACTTAAAAATTTCAGTTTGGATTTAGCACACTCCGATTGAAGAGATAAAAATCCCTGATGCCTGTGGCATACCTTTCTAAGATTCCCTTTCTTAAAAAACAAAATGAAAGAATCCCTATAAAATATGCTTGTCGGATGCAGTGTCAATGATCTCAGAGCTTGGCGACCATTTGGCCACGAATTTAGCGACTTTGGCGACAAAATGGATTTTACTGGAAACTTCCAGAATTTTAGTAATTGAGCCAATAGGAATCGAGATACGCTTGATTTGTCCATAACCTTCTCTGCTCGCCTTCCGGAAACTATAAAAGGCCGGCAATCTCAAGCTGCAGTCAGTCTGAGTCGTTAAACGAGTTGCGGAAAGGACGGCGAATGATTGGATGAGTTCGGTGAAATTTAATCGTTGTGTGTAGCTCAAGCGTTAGCTGAATTGAGCTGTGTGCCGAGTTCTTCTGTTTACTGTGGAAACAGCGTCGAGTCGTATGAGGAGTAGTGAGTCGGCAGTTGGATACAGCTAAAGCGAGGAGACAGTGCAGAATTGCAGACATCGTAGGTTAAAGCTACGTAGATTCCCTCCTTCTGCTAAATTCTGTCTGGCCGCTTTGTGTGCGATGGTTGTTATTGCTACCGATTACTTCTTGTGGGCTACTGTTTGTTGTAGTGTACTGCTACGTGTTGTCGGTCTTCGTCTCGCCTGTATCTATTTGATGTCTGCGTATTCTTGTCCTTCGTGTAAATGAAAGTCGTCTTTTGTTACTAGAGGACTATATATATATATATATATATATATATATATATATATGATTACAATAATGCATTTTACGATTTAAAAAAACAATAAGAGTTTCCTTTGGTTATAAGTCTATTTGTAGCATATTTTATCAAGTCCATATGTAATGGATTTGTGATAAAAATGAAATGTGTTTTTTTTTTTTTCGGAATTTGTTTACTAACCGCATAGCAACGAAGCAACCATTAACATCGAAGATCACATGCTAATAGCTCTTTCATTATTAATGTTCGTCTTTGGTATGCAGTTAATACTATGCTTCCCAACGTTACACCATTAATACACCAATGGCAAAATGTAAATATCTCTTTTTCTATTGGTGTATCACCTTGGAGATTCGTGATAGCATCTGAGATAGAACTCTGACTTAGCTGTGATCTGAGAGTGGAATGTGTATCTTCTTAGAAGATCTTCACTTCCTTATTTACTAAAGGATAAATCAGCTGAGACTCATGTTTCACTTGGAAGAAAATCAGAAAAGTACTAGTTACTTGCATGACCTCAGCACTCAATTTATTTCTTAAGATCACATCAATCTACCAGTTTTTGAATAATGCTGTTTAAGAACACAGGCTTAGGAGAGAGCCTATTGCCCTTTTCCACCTTTTCATATTCCTGAACTATGCCAATGCATTAACTAGAATGACTTTGGTGAGATCAAAATGAAAACAATTAGTGAATAAATAAATAATTACCTAATTATTGCTGCTTAATTTATGCATAAATATTGTTTTATTTATCTGGATTTTTTTCTTTTTATAGGTGATGATATTTTTAGTATTGCTGATCCATTATTATCAAGTGATAAAACTATTAGCTCTTCCAGCAAACCTTCAAGCACTGCAGTCACAAAGAAGGAAGCAGAAAAGAAACCTGTTGATCTCTTTGATGATCCATTATCGGGACTTCTCGGTGATGATTAATTTGAAGGAATAACTAGGCTTTTTTATTTTAATTTTTTCATAAGGCCCACAATAATTATGATAGTAATAAAATAACATTTGTCATTTAGATATTTTATTCATAATATTCAAATGAACTTACAAAAATATATTAATGAAATAAATAAAAATCTAAATCGCTTAAATTTATGATTATTTTACTTGATAATGGAATCATTAGTAGAATTTTAACGTGAATATGTTAATTTTTTATATATTTTATAGCTTTTTGGTAATTTTCTGTACATTTAAATTTGCTTCTTATTCAATTTGTATCATTTGTTGTTTTTTTATATTAAAACTTTTAAGTATTGAAAAATATCTTCATTCAAATTATTTATTAATTAGATTTATTAAAAAATTAAAAAAAGTTTTATACTGATATGGTTAGTTTTAATAAAGGATCATACTTCTATATAACTTTTTTTAAATTTGTGCAAAATTTAAATATGCAAAAATGTAGAGCTCCATTTTTGATTGTTCAATTACATTAGAAAATTTTCTCTGGACACTGTTGCAACATGGATATTTAGAATTATTGCAAAAATATTCAATTAATAATTGTTACTAAGTATCAATATATTTTATTTTACAAAGTCTCAAAATATTATTGTGGTTATTCCTTCAGCTTTTGTAGTAGATTGTTTAACATTTATTATAACTGTTGGGACCAAGATTTTAAATATGCATGCTCAAAATTTAGGAATACTGTTATTGATTGTTGATATGCTTTGTAAAGAGATATTGCATTTAATATGATGAAGTAGAAATCAAAGTACTCTCAATATTAATATTAATGACTTTTTTTAACAGATTATGATTCTTACAGAATAATTGATTTATTAGCAAAATGATCAAATTCAATAAGGCTTGTATCCTGTGATCTGTGTTGCTATGATCATTGTGTATAAATGATATAGCAACTAATTTGTAAATGTATCATATGTAAATAATTGTAAATCATTTTTCTAAATAATTAAAGCAATTTCATTTTATTTGCTTGTGGTGTTCATTTCATCATTTTTTTTTGTGCATATTTTCTGGATATTTTTTAAGTTTTAAAGCTTTCTTTTATTGACCAATAGATAAAGTCCCAAGCTACATGAATTGCCATAATAAAATTTATTGTAATATGAAATATGCTGTGTATAGTCTGGCTCTCACGAGTTGATGAGTGTGACATAAAATTTGCATGATATCAGACGAGTCTATTTTCGTAAGTTAGGACAGAGGCATGAATAGAAATTTACCCAGATTCGGCTGTGTTTTGTTCTTTCATGACATGCAGTTCAAGGTTTTTCAATAATGGGAGATAGAAAAAATATGTTGTGTTCAATGCAATCGTGTTTTATTACGATCTATTATTTCTCGCGATTTGGTATCCGTTTCATACTTTTCCCCCTCTCCAAAAATGCGCACACCTGTCTGAAGATGAAGTTAGCCACCAATTCTTCAGAGCCATATTGTTTCCAAATTGTAGATTCTGAATCAGATTATAACATATTGTATTGTACAAATACTGAGTGGCAAAAGCTGTTTCAATTTGCATCGCGTCACAAAAACAAAAGAGACTGAAATGTTTCCCTTCAGTGGTTTTACTATGAGATTTTGATAGGGATTTCTTTGACATGTGTAGTTTTAGGAAAGAGAAATGTAGGTATCTTTAAAATAATATGGTAAGCATTAAGGATTTTTATCTCTTCACTTGGAATTTTATTATTATTATTTATGCACTATTTCAAAGAATAATTTAATAAAAATATTCTGTGGTTCACCATAAAATTCAGTTTTACTTTCAAACGAATTTAAATGTAATAATAAGTAATATTTTATTGCAGTCTATTAATTTACTTCTGAAAATAAAATGAAAACTAAATTTTATACAATCTTTCGATCCTATGAATCATATTTAGTAAAATAATCCTAACAATCTAACATTTCTATCTCCTACGATTCAAATCTGACCCAGTTATAAAGCTTTCAATATCACTATTTTTGGACAATCAACAATTTCAAAATTTTAGTCCAATTAGTCGTGAGAAACTCTGAGCAATGGTTGGTGCATTTTCTTGAAGATGGTCGATAGATCTCTTAATTCTTACGGTAGGCTACATTCAGCAAAATCACACATGCGCAGAAGAAAGATTGCACATGCACTGAAAGAGTGGACAATAGCAAGTTCTTGTCTTGACAGGACAAGTATTATTATTATATAGTTTCTGCGCATGCGTGGTCTTACTAGAGGGATTATAGCTGGCTGAGTGTAAAAACCCCTTTAATCTTAGGTTTTTATAGAATAATATTCAATTAAATATCTCAATAAGTTTTAGCAGCAAATTGTCAGTGAAATTCTGAACCAAATCCAACAAGGAATTGAATGTCTGTCGGTCTGTATTTTCAAGAGCATATAAACGCTATAATTCAAAACCGCAATGAATTTTAATATATCAAATTTGGCGTGGGATTCTGTGCCTGAAAGTGCAGTTTTGTGTCAATTTTTTTTTCTTCGATCGGTTGAGAAAACGCGTCGAAATCACAAATTTTATTTGGAGAGATACTTAAAATATAAAGATGTATGAAATCATCAATTAGCGATTATAACACTTAATCATTTTATAATTCATATGCTAAAAAAATTATTTCAACATTACATTGATAACATTACAGCTATTTTATCAAATAAAATTACGGGTAAATTAACAATGAGAATTTAAAGCAATAATCACATTTCTTTAGGATGAAAAGCAGATTAAAATTTCTTAACAATATGTCATCTATTTATCTACTTAATTGTTATAGATTAATAATGGAATTGATATTGCCTTTGTTGGAATTATCAAAAAAAATTCTCATACACAGCAAACAGAAATTGATTATCGAAATTCAAAATTTTTTAATATTCATTAAATTCAAAAAATATTAAACCAGATACATCGAACTTGAAAGAACATTCAGATTCATTGAAAGTAGTATCTCAAATTAAAAGGTATGTTTTTTTTTTCTTATTACGAATTAAGGTGAAGAATAAATGCCATTAGATACATTCCTATATCTAATAAAGATAAATAAAAAACGTTTTTTTTTATTCCAACAAATAAAGATCAGTAATAGATCTGTATAATCTTCGGAGACAGAAGTTCGTAGATAAAATGCAGTTATACTGTTTTTATTATTTTATATTGTAGATTTGGAATATCTTGAAAAAAATGCAATGGAAAGGGGAGGGCGACTTTTGTGAAAACTTGGTGACCGATTCTTTGTCTCCTGTTTTTGACTTAAATTGAATCCTCCGTATAAACTTCGAAACTCATAAGCAAAATGTAGTTATATTATTTTTAGATTCTTATAATGTCGGTTTGGAATATCTTTAAAAAATGCGATGGAAATAGAAACGATTCTTTTAGGAACACACGATAAATGGTTCCTTGTCCCTTGTTTTGACTGAAATTGAAAAGTTAGTGGTATAGCAGACATTTGCATCTTAATTATTTTATTTATGCGATTATAAATTATTATAAGATTATTTTTACTTTTTTATTCTATCCTTTGTGTCTTATTCTTTATTTGTGAAAGAAGCAATAATAATAATAATAATAGCAATAATGATAATAATAGAAAAGAAAATTGGACATCGGTTTTGAAGTCAAAAGTTTTAACAGTTAATACATTTAGAAATTACTTATTATAAGTAATATAAAAGTTGCAAAATTTAAAAAACATTTTACTATATTTATTGCTGGAATAGCGACATCGCGAATTAATAAGTTAAAAAATTGTAATAGACAAGGCACATAAATTGCACAAGGCTTTAGAACAATTACTCTAGATTATACACTTTTATATTTCCCCTTCTTGTTGCTTCCGTTGTTGTATGCCTGTTCTCTACAATTCACAATATTTAAATCGTCACTAAATCTTTTCAATAGATTTTGCCATTCCTTCTCCATTACGCCAGTTACTTCAATAAATCGTCTAAATAACTCATTTATAGTTAATCATTTCTCTTCAAAATTTACAAACAGAATAATGACTGAAGTTTGCTGTTCTTGGGGAATATCAGAAGTACAATCCATTTGGATACTGCAGTACGTGGCGGCTTTTATATCATCTTTTATTTTGTTAAGGACATCATTTCCTAAAGCAGGGATAATTGGTTCATACGATCTTTGTGCTAAATGATGCGTAACTCTTTTTTTTTAATTTTTCAGATGGAATGTTGATTGTTCTGAGCATTATTTTAGTTCTTGATCATGTCGGGGCCCCACGATTGAAGAGGAGCCCATAGCATCCACCGCACCCTCCAGATGAACCGGCCCTGTTATTCAGCTAGTAATAATTAACATATATCTTGTAGTTTATTATGAAAAATTACAAATATGGAGTTCGACAGTAAATTAAGTAAATACTTTCCATATGACCAGTCAAATTTAAAAAAATCCTATTAGAAGTTGATTGATCATCCAGACCCGTCAAATTTCATTATTATCTTTTGTCCTCAAATTCGAATCAATTAGAGTATTTGTCGTTACAAATTCTAACTTTATTTTGGGAAGTTAATACTTCTAATTTCTTTCATTTAATTGAACTTCTTTATGAACGAATCAGAAGCACTTCAAGTAGTTTTTTTACGTTATCATATATAAATCTTAAGCATAAAAAAATTCCTCATCGAAATGTTTTTGAATCTCCACATTTTAGATCTCTCTGAGTCAGTCATTTAAGATTTGGTACTCGGTCTTTATACTGTGGTGAAAGCTTATAAACCAGTTAACAGCTACACTACACGAGCATTTGCTTTTGTATTGTGGTCATGTTACTGGGCTGCGAACCACAAAGTCCCAAGTTCTATCCTCACTCAATCCAATCCGCTACATTGGTGACCTCGGACGATGATCCTTCAACCTTCGTACGCCCTTCGTTGTGGCGCCCTCTACCCACAGCAAACCAAAGTCGTCAGATTCATTTGACGCAGCAACACAAAAAGGCCGTAGCAACCCGAAGTCGTCAGACTCACTTGACGCAGCAACAGCATCAGCAACCACTCACCCACACACGCTCGCCATAACGCTTGGCACTACTCAAATAGGTACAGGCGCGTTAGAATCTAGCAAATACATCACCACTCAACAACCATATCGTTCGTCTAACCTCCAACTCACTGGAGGGAGAGTTTGTGGTGAAAGCTTATAAGCCAGTTAACAGCTACACTACACGAGCATTTGCTTTTGTATTGTGGTCATGTTACTGGGCTGCGAATCACAAGGTCCCAAATGTATATCTTGTAGTTTATTATGAAAAATTACAGATATGAATTTCGACAGGAAATTATGTTTCGGAAAATTAATACTTCACATTATTTTCATTTAATTACATTTTTTCTTATGAAAGAACCAGATGCTCTACAAACAGTTTTCTACATTATCATAGATAAATCTTAAGCATAAAAAAATTCGACATCGAAATGTTTTTGAATCGCTGCCTATTAGACCTCTGTGAGTCAGTCATTTATTTGATATTCGGTTTGTATACCAAAATTTTAAGGATGTATAAAATTTCAAATAAAATCCGGCCATGAAAAGTCCGTCCGTGCGTATATGAATACAATAACTCAAAAATGCCACTAACTAGATGGATGAAATCCAATTAAGGCAAAAATGCCACTAACTAGATGGATGAAATCCAATTAAGG
>JAPMOR010080445.1:637653-661731 GCA_026543865.1 Argiope aurantia | reverse complement strand
ATTAAGGCAAAAATGCCACTAACTAGATGGATGAAATCCAATTAAGGTTTTATCATTGAAATTTTATATTTGTGTGAAATCTGGAGCTAAACCTGTTCAAGATGTAGCTGCGTGGTTGTCCATTCTATTCGGATAAATATATATAAATGCTGTTATTCTAAAATGCACGATGGAAGATAAATGAAGTTTTTTTCATGATTTTGGCCCAAAAAACATATATATCTCCCATTTTGGATCCGGTTAGTTTGTGGAAAGAGGTTCAAAATGCTTACTCGATTTTCTTCGATTTACGACAAAGATAATCACAAATGTGTTACTCCCACACTGCCTTGACATCCGGAGGGATTTTAATGATAGTTATCCTGATCTAAACACATAACTAATGACAATCAGAGCCGTTGCCCAACTTTCCCACAGAAGCTATATCTTATCATCGAAATAGAGATAACTCGATCCCAAGCCACTTTTGTACTCGTGGATTTATGCTGGAAGTCTTCTCATCCCTTAATCATGGTTTACCACCTGGGGGGGGGGGAGATGTGACAAAGATAAATAAAAAAAATTGCTAAATTGTATATTAGAAAATCAAATCGAGAACTGCCAGACTACTGTTGCTTTACACATAGAATGGTACATTAGTCTACTACTTCCTCATTTGAATTTCATTCCCCTCATTCAAATAGTATCCCTCTCTAATTCCGAGAGGCACAATATTGTGCTCAGCCTGTTGCACAGTATTGTACGATATTATGTTATTTATTATTCACCAATATTATACATTATTGCGAATATTATTTAATATCATTCTAAATTGTACTTATGTACTGCTAGGTGATATCATCGTTCATGTGACACCCATGTTTTTCGCTTACAAGAAAGAAATCTTATCTTCAAAGGGACTTGAAAAGTAATAAATATATTTCCAGTTTTCGCAAAATTCCTATTTTAAAGAGATATTTAAGATGCCGGATAGTCCGATCTTAATCAGGAACTTAAGTTTTTTTCCCTCCTTGAATTCATTTTTGCCCTTATTTCAAAATTATTCATTTGTCCAGATTTTACATTATTTATCGTCCCAATTTTCTATGAACAAAGCCCAATTAAATTAGTGATTGTATTTCTGGTCAATTTTTATATGAATTGGTTTAAATAGCACGAATGTGAATAATTATAAGTCGTTTAATAATAAAGACAATACATTAACTTAATTGGTTTACAGAAAGAAATTCAAAGGTGATTTTTAAATAATATTCAAAGTTCAAAATAATTTTTTTAGGATAACGATTTTGCATGATATTTTAAGATTTGAGTAAGATTAATAGATTTGATAGTTTTTCTTACATCCTTTCGATTTTCATTTATTCGATTATTTTATTTCATGTTATACCAATTAAGGAATGTCGCAAATTGGTAGTAGTCTTAGTTTAAGGTTCAGAGGATATAGATTTGAAGCATGATTTCATTGAAAATCAGCCACTTATACTAGCTTGCTATTGGCTAAATTTGTCCATAAGGTTCATAGATTCTTTTTGCTGTTGTGTATTATAGAAATTTTGAAAGTGATGTAATATTTCTGGTGCCAACCTCATCATTAATTATTTCAAAATTATGAAGTTTAACTCCTCTACACCTCTGTTAATGCTCACTTGACCCCAAGTTTACCCGAGTTGGTTGTAAAACCTGCGTCAGGGCACAATGGGAGGAGATTCAACCAGCACTCCAATCATTCAAGAGCAGTATTTAGTTACATGTACTTGTGCAGATATAATTTTACAGTGTCTCAACCTACAATTGTGGGGTGAAAGTACTATATACAAATCCCCTCTTTTGGTCAAGAGTACTTTATTATGTTTATAAAATATATAAACACACACAAAAAGGCGGACCATGGAAGAGGAGGAAGGCCCGCCGGGCTGTTACTTTCCTAACTTGAGGATGGATGATTGTTTGAGTTTTGTCTGGAGTGATATGTTTTAGAATTGTTCTATCCTCTAGACCCTTGTATAATATTAAAATGGAAAACGATTTCTACGCTGCAAAGAGAAGATTAACAAGTGGATGTGATCTCTCCGAAACTTTCTTACATGCTCTCTAATAAAACTTGTACACCTGCTCCTCACGCATTTAAATTCTGGACCTTGGGCAAGGTTGTAAACGCGACAAGTGCTTAAATTTTTAATTTCATATTTCTGCATATAACTCTGTTGTGATTCGTAGTATAGAAAATAAATGAATCCTTCTTTACTCTCTCTTAGTTACAGTGGAAAAAAGGATTCTAATTAGATAGTAGTGTGAATCACATGTGTGTCACCCGGTATTCAATGTGTTAAGATGCTGTGTTTTAGAATTATCACGAATGCATGAATCAAAATGTACAAACCGACAGATGGTTAACACATAGTTATTCGTCTAGAGTTTCAGTTTTTGTCGTTATAGTGTTAAAGGTACTTGTCGGTTGTCACGGCAACCAAAGAGAGCCAAGAAAAATTTCGCCAATTTGGCGATTTTAATCGTAAAACTGTATAGCATGTGATTATATGATATTTGAGTATATTTTTATAATTTGACGGAATATTTTCTCGGCGCTTTTTGGTCGCCGTTGAAACCGAATTGTATCGTGTTAGTTTATTCTCAGATAGACAAATAGAGATACTTCCTTTGAATAGATTTCGTTCAAAATTTGACAGATATCTTCAAATCTAGTGTAAAAACGAAACATATCAAATTTAATCTCTTTAACTCAAAGCATTTGGGGTTATCGTGTTCATAGACAGACAGTCTAATTACAGAATTGAGTTTTTTCGATCTCTCTTTAATATGGAGATCCCTCTAAATCTCGGTATCGAATTTTTCTATGATTACAATACTTTCTCTTTGTACACTTATATTTCTAATTTAACCTTGTATTAATAAACTATTCTTCTAATTTAACCCTGTAGAAAATTATCTTTGCATTTTCCATGCAGTGACATCAGCATGAACATTTAAGAAGAAATAGAACTTATCTATCAATAAATAGTTCATATCGATTAGCAACGTGTTCACACAAAATAGTTGAATCCGCATCAACAGCAACCCAAAGGACTGAGCAGAAAAAAAAAGAAATGCCGAATACTAGTATTGGAGAAATTCACGAAGTGCCTACTCTTCAACAGCCTGTGCATCCAGTTGTCGGTTCCTTGTCCAGCTTGCAGGCAGTGACAGAACAATTCTGCGAGGGTGTATTACAGATTGAAAATATTTTATCACAAAAGGTTCACATTTTTTTAAATTTAGGAATATTTTGCATTCTATATATTTTTAATAACTAAGGAGTTCTATGTATTCTGGTATAATCATAAGATTAATTGCTAGATCCTATTCTACAACTTTGATTTATGTAGAAGTTCATACATATGCATGTACAGGGTGGGCAAAAAGTCCATAAAAACTTTAAAAATTCATAAAACCTGAGAAAATAAGAAATATAAAAAAAATATTCAGCATTGATAGGTCACAGGATTTTTTTAGGACAAAAATTCATAGCACAGCCAATAGATGGCGCTGGTATGAGCGACTTATTTGGAGAAATACAAATGAGACAGGCGATTATAAATACTTACGCTCTTGATCCATAATTATAGTCTTGTCATAAACTTTAGCCGTTGGATACTGTAAAGAGAGAAACATTTGTGAGGTGGGCTCTATCCAAAATTAAACAAAATCTTTCCTGGGGATTTAAAAACTTGTGAACAGATGAAGCTCATTTTTCGCTTTATGGCGAAGTTAGTACGCAAACACTATCGCATCTGAGCGACGTCAAAGTCACGAGTGTACACTGAGAAACCACTGCATCCCCCCCAAAAGTCACAGTGTAGTCTATGCTCACAGGTTCTTTCATCAAAGGACTCCTTTTCTTTGAAACACTGTATCCAGCAAATGGGTGTAAAACGGTGAGAGTAAATGGCTAGCGTTATTTGACGCTTTTGCGCGAAATGGTTGTTCTATGTTTGCGTGAAAAAATATGCCTTCTACTGTTGCGTTTATGCAAGATATAGCAACAATTCTCACAGATATTCCAGTCAAGTAATTTGCAGCGACGCGCGATAATATCAAAAGTTCCCCGCACAGTTTTGCCCATAAATGCGAGCCTTGACTTAGAAGAGGTTCTGCCTTCTTCACACACTCCGATACTGGTTTCAGAGGTCAATGGACACTGATGAGAGACCAGCAGCAAATTCTTGATACAGACATTCGGAGAAGAGAGAATCATTAGCAGACGTTGCAAGTTTCCATGGCCTCCTCGGTCTGCAGATCTGACATCAGCAGACTTTTCGTTATAGGGAAATTTGAAATCAAGGGTGTATCTATCTCGTCCATCCAATCTGTTGAAATAGAAAGATGCATTCCGCCGAGAGGTATCATGCATACAACCGAACATGCTGCACACTGTGTTTGATAGATTTGTGATATGCCTGCAATGGGTTATCACCTGTTGTGGTGGACATGTGGAACGCATATTGCTATAATAAATGATTTGGTATTTTTGTGTCTTTCCCTTCACTTATGTAAAAGCGCCATCAATAGGCTGTTTATTGATTTTCTTCCTTATCTTAAAAAAAAATTCCATAACTTATCGACTCTAAACCTGCAAACCGTTTTCTATTTTGTTAATTTTCCGGGTTTTATAAATTTTGCGGACTTTTCGCCCACCGTGTATTTCCAACTTAATGCAAAACCCATCAAAAGGGGCGTGAATTTTCTACATAATTAAGAAGAGAATTAATTTAGATTCTCAACTTTGTAGAAAGCATGGAAAACGAAGTTAATCTCTTCTCTACTGATACTAAAGATTTGTCGTCTTTGGTGACCAGATGGTTTGCCGGAGATATTGGATGCATTTAATTTCAGTTTTTAATCTTTTAATTGTTTTTTTTTTCATAAAATATGGATGTCAAAAGAAACACGGAAGTAAAACCGAATACTTTTAATCGTATTTCTAAGAGAAGACAACAAAGGCTGCTCTACAGAAAACACTGGAAATAGAAGTTCAGATTGAATAATACAAACTAAAATGAAACAAATTCAAATTTAAGAGCAAACGAGGTGATCGCCAAAGACAGCTAATTAGATATACAGAAAGAAACTAAACTTATTATTATACTCTGGTATACAATTTTTATATGATTAAAAAATTTCATTAGCATCAAAAATAGAAAGGATATCGAAAGTCGAATAACATTGAAAATCGAATAATATCGATAGGCTAAATGTTATAACATACTCTGCAGGTAAGTTTATTTAATAATTGTAAAACTGCAGGTAACACTGTTTGTTGAGAGACGTTAGTATATCGTATATTTATTTTCTTCACGATACGTAGACGTTACAAGTCAAAAAGAGCAGTTTTTAGAATAACAACAATAACAAGCAATTACTTTCAGTACTCAAGCTAAAAGTAATTATGCTAAAATGTTTGCTTGCTTGTAGCAACATCCTCCCCACCCTGGTCAACCTCTAGAGATATGAATAGTCGAATTAGGAAGGTTGACTCTTTCCCTTTGACGCGAAGGATGCTGGTAGAATTTTTCCGTCATCGATTCATTTCACTACGAGAGTTTTTTTCCACATATGTCGTGGTCGTAGATCTTCTTGTAATAGGACCTAATCTCCTACTCGTACTTGAGGGGATTTCTTGACATTTCGTACTTGTTGATATGAACGTCATTTCAGCAAATATTTTTTGGACCATCTTTTCCAAAACATATCCAGTAAGTCTTGCTGTTGTTCCTAAATATTTGTGGGCTTATTATTTTTAGGCTCAGGTCCAGATGGAACAGTGGTCCTACTACCACACATCATATACACTGACAAAGCCATCATCTTCCATGCCACAAACAAGGAACTCATTTTCTTATGGAATACACTGACTTCAGCGAAAGTGCAGCAATTTTATGCTCATGACAGGATAAAGTGAAAGTATAATTAGCTCCTAAAAACAATAATTATTTTCTTCCGATTCGTCTTAATCATTGAATTACCTTATCCGTAAGAGTACCACAAATATGTGGAGGAGAAGTCGCCATATTATCAGCATGGCGCTTATAGTAAACACTGCAATGTTGTGGAGTCGAGTGCCCGTCACTCCAATGATGTGATGTACCTCCTACGGTATGGAATGTATCTAACATGACTTCTGCTGTCACGATGACAGTCCTATTTCTAATTTGGATCGTTTGGTAGAGAGAATTAACTTCGATGTGCTTATTTATTGAATTAATATAAAAATATTAGGTACTTGTTGACAATTACATCCCCAGAGTAAATCGCCAAAAAATGAGAAACCTTACCAATCATCTATAAATGAAACCATGATTTTCCAATGTTTTGCAGGCTATCAAGATAAATGATTGGAATTTAAAGACAAATTTCCTTAGCGTCTCCGGCAATCTTCGAGAAATATCGAGTGCCCTCGCGTCATTTTTCGGTAATAACAGCATGACCGCTAATCGCATCGAAAGTATACTAGATGATGAGGATGGTTTGGAAGACATATTCAATGGTATGATCGGAGAAATTCGAGATCTTTCGAAACGACTCGGAGTGGTGGCAGATAACATTCGCCTAGTCTCGGACAGTCTTCGACAAATCTCGGACGCTCTTCAAGAGGACGAAGTTATGGCCGAAGCGGGTCTGGAAATCGACGAGGTTTTCGGAGAGGTGGTGTATACGAAGCAAGAACCGCCGACTACCTAAATAAAATACTTGTTTTTTCGTTCATAATTTTCAATTTAGCTACTTTTTTATTTTCATAGACCCGGAGTTTACTTGGTGATTTTCAGGTTACGCCAAACCCTTACATACAATGCCAAGATATTGCAAAGTTGATTGCATTCCCATATTTACTTGACGATTTTTAGATTGCCCTAAAAACGCCAAGAAATTAGGTTTGCTTGGTGATTTTTAGATTACGCCAAGATTGCTAAAACTTCATTGCTTATAAAATGCCAAGATTTCGCCAATGTTGCTGGCGATTTCGGCTTGGCGACAAGTTGCATTTTTTGGCGATTTATCATGGAGGCCATAAAATTGAATAAATACGTAAATTAAATACCAACAGAAAGTAGTTACGCAATAAGGAATCAATTCTAAAGAATGCGTTTTGAGATAAAATTGTTTTTGCGGATTCTTATGGAAGAAATTCTAATGTTACTTTTTCTGCAAAGAAATATATTGAATAACCAGTTTTTCAAAATTTGTAATTCGTTCAATTTTAATTCTTTAACTACTATGCAGCTTTATGCTACTAAATAGTGAACCTGAAATCTATAATATGATAAAAGGTCTCTTATTGACAAACTGCCTCGCATTATCTTATACATTATTTCTGTTGTAAACATATTTTTCTATCAACCAATACAAAGTATACAGCTGTGAATAAATAAAAACATCATTGTACAGGAAATTTTACAGATTTCTCACACGGCGTACTCTCTTCACCTTAAAACACATTGTTCGTGAACATTTTAATTTCAAAATAAAACCAGCAGGAGTGCTCTCCCCAAACTTTTCTCGCATACTTTATAATAAACTTGTCATGCCAGACAATACCTTGCATAGCAAAGGCGTGCAATTAACTTTTGGTGTGAATTGAGCATTTTTACTGAATCTATCGTGTCATTCTTGGCACGTTATTTGGTGATTAGTCCATGGCATGCGGTTGTGCGAGTTTGAGGTTCGAACTCGCAACATTAGGGTTCATAGCCGCGTAACAAAGCCACTAGACAAAAGTGTACACTCATGTCCGGAGGTTGTTATCTGGCTTATGAAGTTACCGCCACAATACTCCCCCCACCAGTGAGTCGTTGGAGTTTATCGCGCCAGTTATGGCGAACGACGAACGTTGTTATCGCGCCAAGCGTTATGGCGGGCGACGCCGAGCGGGTGTGAGTGGTTGTTGCCGGTAAATGGAGCCACGATATCTGAAAAAGGGATGCGGTTATTCAGACCAGGGTCACCAATGTGTGAGTTTGAGGTTCGAACTCGCAACGTTAGGGTTCGTAACCGCGTAACAAAGCCACTAGACAAAAGTGTACACACATGTCCGGAGGTAGTTATCTGGCTTATGAAGTTCCCACCACACGGTTAATATTATCCGAAAATCAAATTTTCGCTTTAGACATGCATTTTTTTCAATTGGTTGAAACAAAAATTATATACAAACTACACTTGCAGTCAGAAAATCCCATGCAAAATTTGATATATTAAGTCATTGCGTTTTTGAATTATTGCGTTAATATGCTTCTGAAAGTACAGACCGGCAGACAATGAACAAATTGGTTTTCTCTCAAATCTTGGCAGGTCTCTATGCTATAAATGTTTAATCTGTGTATCTAATCTTATTTATCTAACTCTCTTTTTGTAATTATAGGGGTAACTTATATTCGTTTTGTAATTATAGGGGTAACTTATATTCGAACATCCGGCCAGATAGACTTCCACTGGACAAATTTTACTCAAAATTTGATAGAATGAAATTTGGTGTAAAGACCGTATACCCAATTTCAGCAGTCTAACTTAAAGTGTTGCTGAGTTATCTCTTTCACAGACAGACGGACATTTTCTAAAACTGTGTGTTTCGAACTCAGGTAGGTCTAAAAATTTGAGATTCATCAAAATCTCGAACTCGAATTTTTTGACGATCACTATACTTTCTCTATACTACGTATACGAGAAAGTAAAAGCAAGACAAATTTGAGTGAAGCAACTCAACGATTTTTTTCAATAAAATCATATTATACAAGAAAAAAGAAGATTATTTTTAAAAAAATATTTTGAAAGAAGATTCCAAAGAAGGCATCCAACAGAAGTCTATAAACCTATTGTATCCTTTAGAAATCTTAAATATTTTGAATCCAACAGGTCTACCATTGCCTAACTTAGTTTTGAAGAAAAACATGTTCATATGAAATTTAAAAACTAAATCGAGCTTAGGCGATGGGAAAAGAATGGTAGTCTCCACTTCTATAAATAAACTGCCAATTCTCGGCTGATTCAGTCAGGAAAAAACAGTGATCACACCACAGATCTGAACGAAATTTTGACTCGAATTCAATATTTATAATTCTCTCAATAAAGTATTTATATGTATCAAATTCGTGACAGACATTAAAATCATTTTACATTAATAACTTTACACCTACTATGTTTATTGTCAACACGTATCTTCCTAATGGAATCAAATCCTATGACGTCATAGCGTGATTAAAAATTGAAGTTTCTGGGTATTCTATTTGAAATTGCGGGAAATATTGTGTTATTTCCTTATGCAAACTTAAAATAAGAAGAAACTTAAAATATTCACTTAAAATAAGAAGAAAAATTCTTTTTTAACGTTTTTTTTTTTCTTCTTCTTTAGATTCTAATAAAGGAAGAAAAATTCGCAATTAAACATTTAATGAAAAAAATGCAAACGATTTAAATTTCAATGCAATAATAAAATCTGTTTTTTAAAACAAGACTATTAAAATGATTGCCAAAATCAAGGAAATATTCCTCGGTTAATAAACCATTATCATGAAATAGACAATATTTTGCTATGGTCGAATACTATTTTTTTTAAAAAAAATCACTATTATACAATAATATTTATATGAATTATCGTACCAAACAATTTTGCTTAATCTTTAATTAATCAATGTATATATATATTGCTTTGAGGTGCACATTCCCACTTGTTAAAGTGTATTTAAATCAATTTGGTACCTCTAGATCTAACGATCTATTCTAAACAGTGCCAACACACACGCGCACACATTCCCTTTTATTATTAGTTGAGAAATCTCCACCTTGCCGATAGTGCATTTTAATGTATTTCTTATTCTGTATAGGTATATCAATATATGGATCAATATATATCAATATATAGACCCGAATAATTTGATTTGCTTTGAACCAAAAGCTCTCAATATGATAACATAAAAAAGTCCAAAAATGCATACTCTTTCATAAACAGCACCATTCCAAATTAAACTTTAATTTCAGGTTGTAGCAGTTGCATTACTCTTATCTTCTCTTTTGGATACTAGATGGCGTTACCTGATTAGGCCATCCCATATGTCATCCCATAATACATTGCGATTGTAATTAGAATGAGATGTGATGCTGAACTGTAAAGCCGCACGCGTGAATGTCTTGTCTTTGTGTTAGTGTATGTTTAAGTGTGTGAATGTGATTATTAAAGAAATGTTTCCAACAACATTCGTCCTGTTGCTTCCTGCACAGATCATAATACTCAACATACCACCACAAGGTTTAATTTAGCTTTTTACAATATCACCCAGTTTTGAACAAATACATTTTAAGTTGGGTTTTGTCATCTTGAAAAAATGATCAGATAATAAGAATGATACCTGAGTTGTCAGAGTCATTTTTTTAAAAGTAATTTTCAATAATATTTTTCATTGTTGATCTGAAATTCAAACTACCTTCATACTTTACTCAAATATTTAATCACATATATGTATAATTTACATAAGGACTTAGAAAATAAAGTCAAAAGATAAATTATCCTCTTTTTAAAAACACAGCTATGTCATGATGCATATAAATAGAATAGTTTCATGTACAAAGTGAGCAGGTGCAAGGCCATTAAAATAACACCACTTTGATTCTCTCATGATTTGAAGCTTAATAATATTTTCCTGGTGGAATCATGAACATGGAGTTCAACATAGGAGATTTAATTAAAAGTTAATACAGCCAGTATTCCTGGCGAATCAGGTACCCGCCAAAGGCGATAAATCTCTACTAATAATAAAGATAAACAAGACTGTATTGGAACTCTAAAAGATAGACCGTTTTACCTACAGCTACTAAATTTATCGCGTATGTACCATGGTAAACAAGAACGTAAACAGAGGATTCTGGGTTTTTTTCCGCTTTAGAAAATATTGGTGCAAAAAATAATTTTCACACTATTTCAAAACTTTAAAAAATGCCTTTTGAATCAATTATTGTAAAAACATACCAATTCAATAATTGTGAAAAAAATTTCCACATTTTGATAATTAAAAAAATATATTTACCTACTTTTTAACAAAAGATTACATTATCATCCTGAAATTCAAACCGCTTTCATTTTTTCGTCATATATTTAAATGCGTATTAAAATATTATATATTTATATATAATAATAAAACGATATATACAATAGTAAAATATCATATATTTCTTTTATTTTTAAAAACGAATAAATACGGATTCTTTTTAATATTTCTATCTTTTACAAGGCGAATAAAAAGTGAATTTACAGCACTGTAAGAATATATAGTTAGATGAAAACCATTATGGGGTAGGAATAGAGTTGGTCACCATTGGGAAAGTTTATGTATACAATGAACATATTCAAGACTAACTAAAAGTGCATAGCTTTTTGTTTGACAATTTGATACTTAAAAATAACTTGTTGACAGAATCATTGGCATAAAGCTGTTTCTCAGATATTTGTAGTGGTAACTTCATAAACCAAATAACAACCTCCGCACTGGAGTGTTCGCTTTTGTCTAGTGATTATGTTACTCGGTTATGAATCCTCATGTTGCGAGTTCAAACCTCAAACGAGCATACATATAATTGAAACTAAATGCATCGAATTTCCCCGGTGAAATAGCTTGTCACCCAAGTCGGCTAGTATGTAATAAATATTATAAAATATAATTCAAAATCCTATTATTTACACCTGCTGGCGTAAAGTTTGGAAGAGGAGGGGATATAGACGTCTCATGCCAATCATTGGAGAAATTTTGGACTGAAAATATAAATTATGCAACTTTCTAAACTAAATGTGAGGAATTAAAGGAAATTAATAAATGCCTCAGGCTCTGTTTTGCTATCTTCGACAATTTGGGAGCTGAAAAATCATACTCTAGGGAGAAACTTACCCTTATTGCACCACTATTTACGCCGTGCTGCCGTTGAAATTCTCATTCAATACCTTATTCTCCTTTTGATGCTTCACGCTGTCTTCCGAGAACGGTGCCAAAATTTGGTGCGGTATCGGATTTCTAAGATTCAACAGTATAAAGTTTATAAAATGTTTAATTTAAATCATTTCGTGCCTTAGGTCCCATTCACACATGTATCTATTACCGTTAAACCTCGAAAGCTGTTAATATGCAGATTACCTAACTAATACGCCGATTAATTGATGTGTTCAGTTTAAATGCGGTATCAAGTCTTCTGCATTTTAACCAATGTTTGAAAATGGATTCTAAAACCCTCTGCACTTTTGCGCATGCGTTAGGAGGGATTTGATTTGTCAAAATAGGGGTGAGAAGAAAGATGAAAGAGGGAAATGTTTACATTTAACAATAAAATAAACTCGAATACCTCAAGAACTGAATTAAAACAAAAGGTCAGAAATGACACGATACTCACATACAAGGGGGGGGGGGACTGAACAAAAAGTATCTAATAGGGCGAAAATCAAGGTCAAAGAATAGCGAAGAATTCCAGAAATGCGCTCAGCCTTCCACGTCTCTTACCTTAATGAAATGAGCCGCGGTGGACTGGTGCTAAGGTCTCGGCTTCGGAACCGGAGAGTTTCAGATTCGATACCCGATTCCACCGAAGAACCGTCGTGTCAGCGGGTCTGGTGCACGTTAAACATCTTAGCCAAACGTCCTCCCACTGTTGTGGCGTGGTGTAGAGTGGGGATTGCCGGCTCAGATGACGTCCTCGTCATCTGACAGCGGTTCAAAATTACGAGGTTCATCCCAAAATAGCCCTAGTGTTACTTTAAACTGGGACGTTGATATAACTAAACTAAACCCTAAATGAGATAGAATCGTCGAAAAGGGTCGTCTCACAATACTGAAACGAACAGTAGGTATTGTGCACATTAGTGGCTTCCGTAGCATTAAAATTCAAATGTTTGTTTCTCTCATTTCCCTTCCCTACTCCTCACCGTCCCCTTTTAGTTTGGTTTCGCCAATATCTTATTGTCACCGGTTGCTGTTATTTTCATAATTTGCGTCGTCGTAGCATATATAATTCAATTTTCAAATTCGTTCTGCCAGTTAGCGAGTGAACTTCCATTGTGATTTTTTTAAAGCAGATAATTTTTAATTTTAAGCCGATTTACGCATTTAATTAATTATTTATCAATCTAATTAAAAACACATTTAAAAAACACAAGTTGTAAAACTAAGCACCACATTAGTTGATTCAATCATCTAATGTGATAAGTGTTCAATTGTATTCACTTGATTCTTTATATATCAAAAGATAAATAGACGATATTTAGTTTAAGCGCATTTTTACTTGAACGACTAGTAGGAAATGTCTAGATTATCTAGGTATTTTGAGAAATGAAACAATTTTCCGCACTTTAACGGAATCGCCCTAGTTAATGTGCAGATCAGCTAGCTAATCTGCAGATTGACTGATTTCTGCTGTAACATATCTATCTTTTGTTATTGTAGAATTCTTATCGCTTATCGTTTGTTTGCTGTGCCAATTTTTTATAGACTCTATTTTCTTTGGAACGCACCAAGGTCCAATTTCGATTAACGTAAACTCAGACAGAAGGGGAAAAAAATCTTCATAAAATCAAAGTACTACTTTAAAATAGATTTTTATTACAAAAAATACCGAATATTTTCCTTATTATATTATAATTATAAATCAATTTTTTATTCAAATACAGCAGTTATTTTCAAAATACAGTCGTGTTATTTTCAGTGTTATTTTACAGAGTGGAATGACATGCTTTGCAGCTTTTATCGCGCTATTAACTTGCCTTAAAGCATAAATAATTTTGAAATTTCATTTTGGCTTCCTGGTTACTAATTTTATTGCTGATGCGCAGCGTCGACGAGGTGGCCGAGTGGTTAAGGCGATGGACTGCTAATCCATTGGGCTCTGCCCGCGTGGGTTCGAATCCCATCCTCGTCGGAAGAACTTTTGCTTTAAAATACAGCGAATTTTAAAAATAATCTAGTTTTTACAGTAGAACCTTAATATATCAAAAATTTCATCAATCGAAATTTTTTAAGAATTCAGGAGTTTCGATATAAAGACTCCTCAGTTTATTGAATAATGAGATTACTTAGTATACAGAATATGCATTGATTATTCAATATAGTATGAATAATGAGATTACTGACTAACCCTTAATGAAAATCTCTCTGTCGAACATTTTTTATAGTCTAGAATTCTCGATAACAATGTTTCTATATCTATACTTATAAATAAAGCTCAATGTGTTTGTGTGTGTTGGCGCTCTACAGGCCAGACCGTTTGACCTACAGCTACCAAATTTGGTACATGTATACCTTAGAGGTCGGGAATGTGCAACTGGGGTCCCTTTTTTGAATTTTTAATTAGAATTTTAATTATTAATTAAAAACAAACTTTCCAGTCAAAAAAAATCTTCCATTTTCCATTCCGCCAAATGAGTAAGGTTTCAGTTTTTTTTTTTTTTTCCAACGGTAATGAGGCTAGGATTAACTTTTTCGGCCGATTATTTCAAACGATTCTGTTTATTTTATTAATGTTTTATGCATTTAAAATTAAACATGGTTAATTAATCCATCTTTCAGATTCATTCTGAAGTACTTTTGAATTAAAATAACACAGAATAAAGGAAATTAAAAATGTCTAATCTGCATAGCGTTACCCCAACTGGTGTAGAAAAATTCAAGCATTTGCGTTACCGTAATTCACGCATGCGCATTGTGTTCTGATTGTTGACATGACAACCATTATCAACGGATGATTAAAATTATTTTTAGGTTAGTTGGATGCTTTTGTAATTAAATTGTATTTATGTTAGTTATATATATTTTTTGTATATGCTTATAGTTTTAAGTACATCGTTTTTTAAGTAGTTTTTTAAACCTGTTTTCGGCCGATTATTTTAAATGATTCATTTTATTTTCTTAGTGTTTGATGCATTTAAAATTAAACATTGTTAATTAATCGATCTGTTCATGATGAATCTGAGAAAATTTTGTTGACAAATTATTGAGATATTACATAAATTAAGAAAGATATTCTTTTGTGCCCATAAAGTTTAAACGCGTAGTGACTCTGTTATCAGTAATCATATTATAAAAAAATGCTTTGTTTCAGTAAAAAATATTATTATATTAATTGCAGATTTATTCTTTCCACTTTAATTTAAAGCATAAATTCTACGAGAGGTAACAGAAAATTAGAGAGATACATATTACATTATGACAGAAGGCCTTTATAATATTATGAGTGAATTATATGACTATCAAAATGTGAAGTTTTAATATATTTTGATGAAGAATCTATTAAAGTTGGAATTGCGTAAAATATTTAATTATTAAAATTTAAACGAACATTAAGATTGGCGAACCGGCTGGTCGCCAAAGGCGGCTAGTATCGAATAAAATTGTTATGTATCGAACAAAACTGTTAGCATAAAAAAGTATTTTTTATACTCACTCTACATAAAAAATCGATCATTAATTTTATTTATAAATAGGATTGATTATCAATTAAATAAAAAACATGTTTTATTGCTTCATTTTGGAAGGGGAATTCTGAAAAACCCGGAACTCATTAGAGAAAAAACAATGAACATCTGCTGATGAGTCATATTTTATATGTTATTCGGTTGTACGAATAATTTTTTTAACTCGATGAGAGATTTTTTATTTTAATTCAAATTAGCTTTATAATTTTTTCACAATATATTATCCTCAAAACGGAAATCATTGAGCATAAAAAAATATTCAAATCAATAAAAGAAAAAATGTTATTAAAAAAGTTGGAAATTCCGACGAATCCGTACCAAAAACTTTGAAAAATGGTTGCTATGTGTGCATTTCTTAAAAAGTAAATTTCTTTTATACCTTATTTCTTTTAAGTGCTCTTTAGCACTAAAAAATTTAATTATGCATCCTAAGAGGACACCTCCAAAAATGAAGCATTATTTTTAATAGTAAATTCAAGAAAATTCTGCAATATGTATTTCTGTTTACGGAAATTCTATATGACGAAATTTGCTTTTCGGGTTATCTTCCAGTTCGAAATCTGAAGAGTCAACAATATTATTTTCTTTCTTTCGACTTTTTTGATTTTAAGTTTTGAGCAAAACACGAAAGATTAAAGCATATGCAAACGTAGTGACTAAAAAATGCAATAAAATGCAGTGGGATAAATTTTAATCTGTTGTTTCTGTACCAAAATAGAAGATGTGTTAAATTCTATACAAAATCTATGAATGACTGACATCTTTAATTGTTTTTCAGAGAATATGTGGATACAAGAAAATAAATAAATTAAATTTGATATGTAATCAAATTATAAATCTATTGTTACAAACCTGCAATTCGGCTTCCCAGCATAGTTTGTTCCATCAACAGAAAGACTGATTTAAAGTCATCGGTATTGGACGGAGTCCAGGTGGCACGTCGGAGGTCCCGGAGCTTGGCGACAAACTTGGCGACGAATTTGGCGACTTTGGCGCCAAAATAGATTATACCCGAAACATCGAGAACTTTCCCAATCCGTCCAGTAGGAACCGAGATACGCCTCGAACGTTCCTGATTGGTTGAGAGACTTCTAGCCCCGCTTCCCGAGACCTATAAAAGGAAGCAGCCGCAGCTGCCAGGGGAAGGTAGACGACAGAGTCGTCGAAGAAGAGTAGTCGGAAGCGACGGTGAAGAGTAGACGCAGTCTTAATCGACAGAGCAGAGTAGTCAGAATCGACGAAGCGTAGTAGTCGGAATCGACGGTGGAAGAACTGGTCTTCCAGGGATTAGCAGAGCAGCGACGGAGTCAAGCTAGTGCTGAACTAAGCTATGCGCTACTGTCTGCAGTAGATTCTTGTTGTATGCTGCACGTCTCGGCTGAAGATAATCGTCTTCTGTGCTGTATATAGTTATCGTCTTTGTGCTGTCCTGTGTGTCTTCGTGTAAATAAACGTCGTTGTATTTTTTTATTTGCTGATTCAGCGTTCTCCACACCATATAACTTCCACTATCCAAACGAATCCCGGGAAAAATTCGTAACACTATATTAAAATTTTGAGCACAAAGTGCAGTTTATACGGTCGATTTTTTTCTGTTTTACTGCGAAATAAACGCTCTGACCATGAGAGTAGTGTTGGATGGGTCACAAAATGGAACAAGTAATTGGATACACACACAGAAAAACACAAATGTATATAAATATATACATGTGTATATAAATATATTAACAGTTGCCTGACCAACGATAATACACTTTTGAATTTTTAAAATCGATTAATTCCATTCCGTTAGGCATATTATGTACAAGAAAGAGTGATAAGTAATATGCCAGTCTACATTGCGACGCAAAAGCAGAAGAGCAAAGGCGATCGAATTTTTTCTTCGCTGATTTTATACTATGAGATTCTGAAAGGGATTTCTTTGGCATGTGACGATTTGTCCAAGGGAATTTTAGGTATCTTTAAAATAATGTGATGATTTAAAAAATGTGATAATGATTTTTATCCCTTTATTTGGAGCTTGAGAACTTGCAAAAGGAAGCATTTTTATAGACCGCGTGCAGGATTAATGAAATAAAAAAAGTGGGAATTGGATCAGGAATAAGAGAACATTTTTAGAATGAAATTAATGTAGGTTAAAATAATAATCAGGATTGAATATATATATGACGAAAATGAAATGTCAACAATGAAACAGCATATTTTGCAGTAGTCTCTACTACTTATAAAGCTGTTATCTGTTGGTGCTTTACAGAATAGACCGTTGGATTTAGGGCTAAGAATTTTGGCACAGATATACCAAAAAAATGAGAATGTTCACCTTGGAGCGATAGTTTTAAATTTTTATAACAACTTTAGTTAAAAATTAAGTAATATTTTAGCGTTCTTGCGTAGCATCCCTCTGCCCCTTCTCCCAAAATATTATTGAACAAAAAATTTTTTCACACCATTTTTAAATTAAATATGATTGTCTTTTTAATGATATTAATTTAATAGATGTACCAATTTTTTATATTTTGATAGTTTTTTTTTAAATACATCTCATATAATTTTCAACAAGAGATTAAATATTTAACCCCCCGCCTCTTCTCCCAAAATATTATTGAACAAAAATGTTTTTCACACCTTTTTTAAATTAAATATAATTGTCTTTTTAATGACATTAATTTAATAGATGTACCATTTTTTTATATTTTGATATTTTTTTTTAAATACATCTCACATAATTTTCAACAAGAGATTAAATACTTAACCTCTATTTCAAGACTCAGGATGGTGTGAAGCGTGGAGATTCGTCAAAATCCCGAGGTAAGTCTTTGGAAGATTACAACACGTTTTGTTTGTACACTTAGCATACAAGAAGGGGGGGTGGCACAACCCCCGATCGGGGGTTGTGAGAGTGGTCACCCCGAAATTTTCTAATATACTCTCTAACAAAGATATTACCCCCCACCTCAACAGAAAATTATGAAATTTGGATCAGACGTGTCCAAAGGCCTGGTATAGCATTGTCATATAATAGTTACGAAATATTACTTTTGGCGTGAACTTAGTAATTTTACTATTCGTGGGATCCTTGGCGAGTGTCTTTGCCGATTAATCCTTGCCTTAAATTTAATAGTATCCGAAAATCGAATTTTTGTTTTAGACACGTTTTTTTTCGCATACCAGATTTGATATATTTAAGTCATTGTATTTTTGAGTTATAATGTTTACAGACTCCTGAAAGTACAGACCGACAGACGATCAGTACCTTGTTGGATTTGGCTCAAAATTTGATATATATCTATACAAGAGAGGCTAAAACTGTGCACTGAATTTTATCCAACTTTCTTCGTTTCGTAACAATCCAATTAACTTGTATTCGAATAGTCAGACAGACAGACTTCTTCTGAATTTGTTCAAAATTCGATAAAAATCCACACGTTTGGTGTAAAGACCATGTACCAAATTTCACTCGACTAGCTTAAATCGTTTTTAAGTTATCTTCATCACGGACTGACGGAAATTTTCCAAAAATGAGTTTTTGAGAGAATTCTAAAACATGGGGATTCGACAAAATCGGTAGTATTTTTTTTTAGTAAAACTAATCTTGATTTATCATATTTAGCAAGATTTCGCTACTATTTGCCCTATCGTATGATTTCGTACATTTATATTGATTTATAAACTTATATTGTGCTTATTAAAAAGTTTCAAATTGTATTTTGGTGTAATTGCAATTTAAATTGTATTTTGTAGCCTGGTTGGTAGGGCGTTTGATTCGTGTCTCTTGAGTAGTGAGCTCAAACCCCGTCGGCCGAAGACTCTCCGTGTGTGTGGTGGCTGGCTCGCGTATAAATATATCGTGGTCACAAAGTCCTCGATGTCGAGAGTAATACCACTGGGGGCACTGGATCAGGGGTGATCGCTATCTGGTTCGGGTCTAAATTACGATTTGTGGATGAAATGCATGAATGAAGTCCGGCCCGTAAAAAGGATTGTGACCTATGTGTAGCTAAGTCGTACTCTTGGCGCTAGATTGCGCTACTGCAAAACAAGAGACACACCCTTGGTTTAAAATCACTGACTTCTGATGTCAGTGGGCTTGTCAATGACAAGTTCCATTAGAAACAACAACAAACTGTATTTTATAACTTCGTACATACACAAAATAAATAAGTAAAAACTTTTTTTCTCGGGTGTCGAATTTTTTTAATGATTATAATATTTTCTATAAATTTTTGTACTGGAGAAAGCGTAAAAGTTTAAAAATTAAAAAAAAATCATATCCGCATTCTAGTTAAACTACAACCATAAGTATGTATATGCAAATAATTAGAAAGGACCTCCTACCGGCTTATTTCCTTCATTTTTTTAACTCATTGTTGCAGATCTTTTCAGTATTAAAATATTTGAATTGATAAACAAATAAATTTATCTAAGAGATTAAAAGAAGTTGCATACTTATAGTAAACTTAACTTTATGGCATTTTTAGGGCGTTTCCAATTTCTATCCTTGATCAGCCTCGTGCGCAAATTAAACTTTTTTTTTTATTATTATTATCACTGCTCACTTAACACAAATCCGCCGCTAAGTACCTTTTGTCATTGGCATTTAGGGAGATATTTCTCAGTAACTCAGAAAAAGTGATATTGACGTTTTTATTTTCCGATGTAAACAAAGCAAAAAAAAAAAAAAAAAAAAAAAAAAGACTTTTGACGGCAGCCGCTCTGATTTCTGTCGAAATAAAGTTGGCGGCAGATATCAAGGGATTAAATATATTGAGATGAAATGAAATAATGCGCATTGTTAAACCTCTAATCATCATATTTTCTTTAAACACTTCATGTTTAAAAGGCTGTGCCGCCTTGTTTTGTTACGTTCGAATACTTTGATGCTGAAAAAGAACTTTTATATAATTTTCCCGTATAAAAATTTTTATCGCTCCTTTTTTTTACAGTTTTTATAGTCCTATAACAAAAATATAAGAAATTTAAAATATAAATATATATATTTATCAATGAATTTAATTACAAATAAAAAAAAGATTTTTTTGTCATTTTTTTTTGTATTTTATTTGTTTAGAGGTCAAAACAAAAATTACAAAATCCCGAGATGCAGATACAAAAGTCTTAAAAAAAAATCAAAATCATAATTGCATTTAAAAAGTAATTTGAGTTTAATATAATGAAATGCATTACAATATTTTTTATTTTTATGATATTTATTGTGAATTTATAATCTTATCCTACTGTTTTCTCGGCCACAAACTTTTATGATTTTTGTTTTCATCTTTGATCAGAAATATATATATTTCCTTTTTTTAATTAAAAAATAAATTTATTTTAATTATTATTTTCCTGTTTTTAGTCCTTATTTTGTATGATATTGTGTTTTAAAAATGCATAATATCTATACTTTATCAAAAAATTTTATATTAGTTTTGCAACATTGCTCAAAAATCATTTTACGAAATTAGCCATTTTTGCTTAAATTTACATCCTTATTCTAAACAGTTCTATGAATTTCTAGAGCGAAGAAAATTATATTTTATTAATATTCTTGATTTCTAGGAATAAATATTCTAAACATAATTTCTATATTTAAGATTTTATTAGAATAGTAAATATTTAAATTCGCAATAGTAATATTCCTAATTTATGGAAAAAATTTGCAATTCCTGACTTTTAATATTTTTAATTTCTTCCTTTTAGTTGTTTTTTTAATATATAGGTATGTAAACATGTTTTAGCAGTTGCGTGGTTGAACAGAAACACCTTCTGAAATTTCAAAACTGATTTATTTCACCACGTGAGGTATAATCTACGAACAAAGAATAAGTGATAAAAAATACATCAGTCTACATCGCGACACGAGAGAAGAAGAGATCAAAATTTTACCATTCTCTGGTTTTACTATGAGATCTTGGTAGAGATTTCTTTGACATGTGTCTATTTAGACAGAAGAATTTTAGGTATCTTTAAAAAACTTTTATAAGCATTAAGAAATTTTATCCCTTTACTTGGAGCGTGACAACCTGTTGATTTCAGCAGTTTTATAGAGCGCGTGTTTAATTAATTTAAATAAAAAGTAGGAATTGTATAAAGAAATAAGAGACCATTTTAGGATGAAGTTATGGGCTAAATTAGGATAAATACTAGGAAATTAATTAGGATTGAAGTTAGATATTAAATATTATAATATATATATAAACAAAACCGGAAAAGGACGATAGTAGCAAACTGGAATTTTAATTACTTTTGAAATATATTTTAAACCAGCTGTCTTTGGCGTCCAATTGGTTCGCCGAAATTAATGGTCGAATGAAATATTTTGTATAAATATGTCTTAATGGCTACCTCAAAAAATATTTTTAAACTTCAAAGTTTAATAGACATATAAATCATGCCATTTTAGAAGCCATTTAGTTCTTTTCAATGTGCTATGCACTTCTCTTATTTTCTACTAGCCGCCTTTGGTGACCAGCCGGTTCGCCAATATTACATCTCGCTACAATTTTCAATTAAATATTTTAAGTAACTGGTCTCTTAATAGATTCTCAAGCAAAACAATTTTAATCTTCAAATTTTGATAGTCATAACAAACTTATACTGTTGTTTAGATCGTTTCGTTCAATTTACTCTATATATTTTGCTAATTTGTTGTCATATCCAGTAAAACGTCAACTTTAAATTAAAGTGAAAATGATGAAATTGCAATAAATATAAAGATATTTTTTAATAAAACCAAGCGTTTTATTTTATTTATCATCTTTATTGCTATTTATTTATTACTATTATTATTGAATATGAGTATTGCAAACAGAATATCTCGGTATTTAAGTCTTATGTGAACTACAAAATATTTTTGATAATTTATGTAATATCTCAAAGAATAATTCAACAAAAATTTCTCAGATTTAGCATAAAATTCAGTTTTTAGTTTTGCTTTCAAAAGGATTGAAATGAAATCAATAATAATATTTTGTTCCAGCCTATAAATATATTTCAAAAATTATGAAATCTAAATTTAATGCAGTAAGGTATCATATTCTGAGAAATATTCTGGACACACCAAATTTTAAATAAATGAATGAATGTTTCTATTTTCCACAATCAACTAAGACTTATTTATGAAGTTTTGAATGTTTAAAATTTAGAAAAACTCAACATTTTCATAATCTTAGGCAATTAATCTTGAGAAACCTGCGCGCTGATTGGCGTATTTTTTTTTATTTTTTTTAACGATCGATGGAAAATCTAAAATTATCCTTTTTTTTATTGAATAGTGATATTCAAATTTTCATAAATCAGTCAGTTTAAGTGATTGATTTAGTTGATTGGAAATTAACTCTTTTTATTTAAAATATCGGTGTTTCAAGAACATTTTGTTATTCGTGATTTCGACAGAAGAAGCTTTATGTAAAATCAAAAATTCGTTATTTATTAGAGCATTTATTGAATTAAGTTACATAAAATATAATCATTTTTCTATTTAAACCATTTTAGTAAATCTGTTGTGTTCGTGCGTCAACAAAAATAGAATGCAGACAAACTTATTATGAAACTAAATCTTATTACATTATAGATAATATTATCAAATTTACATCAACTTATTTTCATTCAAAATTCTAGCATCGTTTTTAAACAACAAATTAAAAGTTCCAAAAATATCACTGTTGCCAATCTGAATTTCACAACTATTTACAAAATAAAATTTATAATTATTAAAATAATCGTTTGCTACTTTTAAATAAAATATTTACGATTTATGTCGCAACAGATCTTTGTCTTACTAAAGGTTTACAAATTAGCTGTGTGGCCCTGATTTGAATGGATATCCTGTTCATATTAAACAAAACTTGTCTTAAAATAAAACTGATTTATTGGATTAATAATATAGAGAGTGTAAAAGATCATAAAAGAATTTTTCTTGAATTTATTTTTTAGAAAAAATAATATTTCATATTTGTTTCATTTCCTATAGACACGTGACGAAAATTATATTTTTGCAGATTTTATTTCCAAAAAGATTTAATTTATTTTTAATTGGTGCTTTAATCAATGTGATGGCAACACTTTGAAAAAAGCTATTTTTTTCCCATGAATGCGAAACGTTTATTTTTATTTTGTACGAAAGAAATTATTGAAAAATAGAGTTAAAATATTTATTTAAAAATTCATTAAAAACAGAAATTTAATTTTAAGGTTAAAACATTGGTACCATTTAAAAGATACATTTTTGATCTTTAACTTGATGTAAAAATCTTTTTTGTGCGGTAATATTTTCTGAAGTTATAGCAGAAACACGCCAAAATTTCGCTTAATTTTTAAATAAATAAAATTCTAATTAAAAATTCGAAAAAATAACCCCCAGGTGCACATTCCCGGCCTCCAAGGTATACACGTGCCAAATTTGGTAGCTGTAGGTGAATGGTCTTTCCTGTAGAGCGCCAACACACACACACACATACACACATTGAGCTTTATTATAAGTATAGATGTATATTTTATACATACAATCGTATCACAGAAAAAGAACAATAATTAAGATACACGTATTTTAAAAAAATGTTTCATTGTTTGGTCCAGGTATATATATATATATA
>JAPMOR010080445.1:603072-637553 GCA_026543865.1 Argiope aurantia | reverse complement strand
ATAACGTAAAAACTGTAAAATTTCCATTGAATTTTAATAAATTAAAATTTTAATTAAAAGTTTTAAATAAACAATGCTTTGAATTGCATATTCCAACCTTTTGAAGAATATTTGTGCCAAATTTGGCGATTCCAAGTGAAACGATTCGGCCAATTCAATACATACACGTATTCATCTTCATTGTTAGTAGAAAATTCAAAGAATAATAAAAAATGTCTTACTTTACACTTCATAGTGTCTTAATTAACTGTTTTTCCCCGAGTGCCATACGTGCATCGATTTGTCGAATTTTTATAGCTGTAAGCAATAAATAAATCATTCATAACGTTTAGAATTTAATATTAAAATTACTTCGAATACATAAATAAGTCAAGTATTCAATGGATTTCCATTTGAATCAAAATAAGAAAATATTTCCAAAATAGAAGGCGTCTTAATAGACAGTAAAGAAAATCAAACAGTTAAGGGGTTAATTATCTTATAATATACAAGGGAGTTATACTAAGTAACGTAATTTTGAACATAAAAATGAAAAGTGCAATGAATGACAATACGAAACGAAAATGAAACCATTGCCAATTATTCTTTTCGGCCTAATTACCATCCATGTTAAAGCATTTGTTCCAGAGTTGGATCAAAAATCCATGCTTCATAAAACGGCTTTCGATCGTTTCAGGTCATCATCACCGCCAAGAACTTTTTCATGGGTCCAAACAGATAAAACAGTTTTAAGTCCAGGCAGTAAAGTGGGAAGTCAACCAACCAACTGACTCACCGACCCGTCACGAAGGCACACGGATTTAAACTATAAGGCTGAATGACCGGACCGCCGCAACAACAACACTGGCGGGAACTGTGGTTGAGTCCTAAGGGCCATCACCGGCCAAGGTACAATCCTCCCCGAAGGAAGTACGTCCCGTTATCGATGGGAGGAGTCAGATCCCCCACCTATTTGTGTACCCCCCAGGGTGGCGAGATCCAACCACCATGCCAGAAGCATCTCATTCTCATTTCGAGGTGCACCCGGAGGGTATTACTAGATTACATATCAAACAACGAAGCAAAGAGAAAACGAACACTATCAAGTGATTTATAGTAAAAATAATGATCAAATCATTTAAACAATCAACATAAAAGTCAATCATTAACAAAATTGTAATTGAGGTAAAGAAATGGCAATTCTCTATCTCTCATAGATTAGAAAATTAAATATTACATTCAATCTTCGACATCAGAATCAATCAGTCATTATATTTTCAGAACATGCCCTGATTGCCAATACTTACAACACTCTGATAAGCCAGCTTTCTTACTTCCAGTGGAAGCAATCGAAAGAAAATTTCAGCAGATTTGAGCAAATAAGAAGATATTTTTCTTTCTTCCACAGATGCAAACCGGTGGGAGAGATCTCCCCCAAACTTCCTCGCATACTCTCTAATAAACTTGCCATGCCAGAAAACGCTTTGCATGGCACTTCCGCACAACAGTTATGAAATATTTGCTTTTGGCGTGAATTTCGCATTTTTATTGAATATACAATGTTATTCTTGGCGAATTATTTGGCGATTAATCCCTGGCATGCGTTAATAGTAGCCAAAAATCAAATTTGTTCTTTAGATGCTTTTTTCACAACCGATTGGAACAAAAATTTGATAGAAAATTGCGCTTGTAGTCACAAAATTTGAAACCAAATATGATATATTTAAGTCATTGCATTCTTGAATTATCATTTTTACATGTTTCTGAAAGTACAGACCGACAGACAGTCAACCCTTTGTGGGATTTGGAAACATTTGATAGATGTCTACGATATCGACGTTAACATAAGAACCGAATTTTATCCATCTAGATTTCTTCATTTTCTAGATATCGTGTTAACTTCTATTCGAACAATCGGACAGACGAACTTCCTCTAAACAAATTTTACTCAAAATTTGATAGAAATCTACAAATTTGGTTTTAAGTCTCCGTACTAATTTTCATCCGTCCCAAAGCGTTTTTGAGTTAACTTTGTCACAGACAGACAGACGGACATTTTCCAAAAAGGTGTTTTTCGAACTCAGGAAGATCTAAAACGCGGAGTCTCTTCGAAATCTCGAATTAATTGTTTGACAATTTAAATTACAATACTTTCTCTATACTTCTTTTACGAGAAGGCAATAAAGTAGTGATGTGTCTGAATTTAAAATTTGCCTAAGAATATAACTTATTTATATGCTTATTAATATAATTCATGTTACCAATATCGCTAACTCATATGTCATTGTATCTAGCGACTGGGATGAGCTTATTTTTAACAAAAATAATCGAAATCGAATTTCGCATATGTTGTCTGCAACGGCATTTCATATTCTGCTTTTTTCACATAAATATACTGTTCTGAATTGCATCAAAATAGTAAATTTTATACTGGAAATTTCTTGATACTAAAATTTTAGGAGCTACATACGGAGATGAATTTAGATTTCAACATTATATCTACTGATAAACTACTCTCGTTCTTCTATAGGCAAATTTGTTGGTCTGTAATAAATAGTACATAAATGGATTTTTTATATGCAATCATGCACAATACTAAGCCGATGATAAGTTTTCTATACTGTGGCCTTATTCGCAGGAAATTCCTTTTTTTCTCTTTCTGTTGATGAAAGTATAAGTATCTTCAGAGCTAAGAATATAACTAAGAATTGCAGTAAAATTTAGAATGGTAATTTTATTATTTTAATTGCGGTAAATTAAAAAGTGGAGATTTTATTAAATTTGAAATTATAACAATTTTTAGTTATATTTTAGTGAGTATTTGCATGTACGCCAAACATCTTCTAGTAAATTCTAATGAATGTATTGCAGTTATTTTTACATTATACATAACTAATAAATATATCTAGCTATGTTACAAGATAAAAGGTTTTGTGTAACTATAAAAATTTTATAAATAATCCCAATTTTGTAAGAAAATTCAAATTTTTTTATTAAAAAATATCGATTTTTTTCCTAAAGAATCGGTAAAGTAATTAACCATAAATCGAACCGTTACATTCTATCTTATAACATAGCTAGAACCAAGAAAAATCTTTTGGCAAAATTCCATTTCAATATCTAAAAAAATATTTTCTGACAGGATGATTGCTGCAAATAAAAATATACAAAAAGGCAGTTTTCCAGAAAAATGTTTAAAGAATTAAGTACAACGCCAACAAAGTGAAAATGTTAAATGAATAAATGTTTAACAACAAGTTCTAATGTTAAAATGTTAACATTAATGCAAAAATTGCTAAAACTAATATTAAAACTTGCTAACACTAATGTTAAAACTTGCCACATTTGCAGGTTAAACTCTCTTTTTTGAATGATTTTATTTTCTTTTAGTGACATACATTATTTTTATATTATATTGTAATAAACAATGACTGATGCGTCTCTATCTAAATCCTCTCTTTGTGAATTCCCATATAGTTTTAAAAGATTCGTGGATCAATCGATATTCCTAATAACTTGAGAATGGGTTACACATTCTTACATCATTAATTAAATAATAAAGCTGCAATATATGCTCATTAATTTTTTTCTGTTAAATAAACGCTTCTTTGGGTAGAATGATCCATTAAATGTTGTTAAAATTTTCATTATTGAGAACAATAATGAAAATTTCTGTATGGCCATATAATTACTCCTGAGCAAATTTTTATTGCAAAGTGAGTAAACTATTTATGTTTATTTTTTAAACCGGATTGGGAAAGTCCTATGAATTTCTTTGAATCTGTTTCTCATTATGTTATACTATTGACACCTGATGTCTTGCCCTAGTAAATGCAACAGCAACAAGAAAACATTGCATTTACAATATATTGCATGTTTTTCGAGATATCCAAAACATTTTTAAGGATTAAAAACGCCTAATAATTTTGCAATTTGTTTATAAGTTTATTATAAGTTTTAAATTTCCTTTAAATATTCTAATTAATTTTCATAAGAAATGAATCTTTTGTTTTCGTCCATGTCCTATCATACATTCTCACTTTAAGATTGGGGTTTTCTTGCAAATATCTTTCCTTACCACAAGATCTTTTGATTCATAATTTCCATAATATATTCAGAATTGCACTTTTTGTTGTGCCAGTGGTCTTTTAAAAATTCTACGTGCTCTCAGAAATGTTCGTGCTTTATAATACCTCTTTGTAGGTTGGTGACAAATTTACTTATAATATTCACTTAAAATATTTTACAATATTTTACCATTATGCTGTAATCTAAAATTTTCCAAATATTAGTGTAAATAACTAAGACACAGCTATTTTGTGCCATATGGATTCTCTATTTTAACAAAAATTCAAAATTCAATTCAAACATAAATTTCAAAATGTTCCTTGAAACAAATAAAACAATAAAATAAATAAAGGAAACGCAATACTATATTTTTTAGCCATATATTGTTCAAGAATTAGGAAATAATTATTCAAATTAACTGTTTGCTTTTTTTATAGCTATTTAAATGCCCACTTTCGGTTGCAAAAGCCTGCCTTCCGGTTTATTATTCATACTTTAACTTTGCTTATAATAATCATAAAATCAAAGATAAAACCTATTTAAACATTTAAATTAATGGTCTGTAAAAGAATAAAACAAATTTCGAAAATTTTCAAATAAATGACAATTTTAGATTAGATACATACATTAAAAAGAAAGAAAGAAGATAAAAAATGGAATACAAACAGTCAGATAAAATGCAGGTGAAAAATAAGTTCTAATGGAAACACGTATTAAATAATGATATTATGCACAATATCTTTTAAACTAAAAATCTAAAAAAAGTCTTTAATTTATAAGTTTTTCTATTGATACATTTTCAGCAGAACAGAATCCTTTACATTAATAAGCAGCCTCCTACGTTATATGGTACAATTTTTCTTCGTCCCTGATATTGATGGTTTCTAGTATTCCTGTTATTCTTCCCCTGCCCCACATGCACCCTCTGAGTAATTTCTAAAAATTCTAACCTCACCCCTGGATACCGCGAAATCGAGTTTGATTATTGCACAAGATAGTAGAGGTTATAATATTGCGATATATATAACAATTTATTACTCTCTATTTCAACTAATAATAAAGATGAATGTTTGTACGTACTGGCACTTTACAGTCAGATGATTTAACTTATTGCTATCAAGTTTTGCACGTATAAGCGTTAGAGAGTAGCATTGCTTGGAGAGTAGGAGGAAATTAGCGATTTTTTTAAATTATTATTTTAATTAATTAAAAGAATTTTGGCATTTATTCACGATAACTTCAGAAAATATAATTGCACAAAAATGTATTTTAAACCATTTCAAAATTTAAAAACATATCTTATTAATGATATCAAATTTAATTGTTGGGCGAATTTTTGCTAAATTTTGTTAATTTTGCCTAATTTTCAACAATTTATTGCATTGTTGCTTTGAAATTCAATACTTTTCTTTGTCTCATCAAATCTGATCGCGCAATTTCCTTCCATTGCTAAAATTAAACAATACGTTTGTTTGTTTGTTTTTTATTTATTTACTTTTTTTAGAATTTGTGATGTTTATTTGACGGATAAAAAAGTGAAAGCCCCGGTATTTATAAAATAGATGAGCCACATATTTGCATTTTTAAAACCGTCATGGTATCAAGGGACTGGTCTCCATTAGAAAATTTTATGAATATAATGACCATTGCATATGTAAGAGAATTAAAATAACACATCTTGAATGCCTTGAGTGAATAACAAATTCTTCGTATAATATTTATATCTAAATGATTTAACTGATATTAAAGATAACTAATATCCCTTAGAACTAACTCATCGCCAAAATCAATGATTAACAACAAATTGGATAAGATTGGAATTATTTATTTATTTATAAATGTTTGTTGCAAATCTATTCTGCCAAAGTAGAACTTGACGACATAAAATACGTTCACTATTCTATCATTTCATTAATTATAAATCCCATGTCATTATTTCGGTGATATCTCTTCTAAACTTTAGTCTTGCAAGTCTTAAAATCTATGATGATAAATTTTTGAAAATTTTGTGACAAAAATGTTTTAAACGATTTTATTTCAATGAATTAGGACTACATCAATCCGTTGAAGATGAATTCAAAAATATACTTCAGTGAAATAATATATAATATTCTAGAAATGCACATTTTGTTTTCTTACATTTCTTTCCAGCAAGTTTCGATTACAATAGCAAAGATTATTCTAAAATTTCTCAAACGCATCTGGAAACGTCCGAAAAAAAATTATTTATTTTTAATACTTGTAACATTAATTTATATTAGCCACATTTCTATGGAAGATAAATTGATTTCACAGGAAGCAAATAGCCCCGAACCAATTCTGTTAACAACTCTCTTAGGAAGTGATTGCTCGACTGTCTTTTGTTCCAGTTCAAGTGACAACATATCGATTACAAATTATACTTTATAATCGGAACTGAATTGACTCAACTTACTCTTTTTCTACGGTTTCTGAGAACTCAATAGATAGGTTACGGAAGTAAGAAAGCGAAACTCGCCACTCAAGGTCAGAATTACGCTTTTACATAAAACTTAATCATTATCTGAACTCATTTATTTCATAGAAAGAAACCGCTTCTGATTATATCGATCTGCGTTTCGAATTACCTAAAAATTTTTCTTTAGTGTTTACGAGCACATATCGTCTGCAAACATCCGACTTGCGCATGCGCGGATGACAAACGTGTTTTCATTGGCGGCAAGTTCACCTGTCACTTTTCCTGAGAATTATTTATTTCGATGGAACGAAAGTTATTGTTTATTTACTCTGCAATTGTCGCATTCTCTCGAATTCAAACTGTAATTCATACTGTAATTTAGTTTTTTTGAAATGGAAAACGAAATTCATTCGTCTATGAATGGCTTGGAGCAAAGATTACTATTTTCGCCTCAAGATCATTTAAAAAGGTAAAATTTAATCTATTCGCAATTATTTATTTTAAACTTAATTGATCATCTTGTGATAATTTCATGAATCTAGATTTTATTAAGAATTTTAAAATGACAAAATTAAAAGAAGAGTTCATTAAAAAAATGAGAAAGACTGATAAATCAATTTTAAAAGATTCCTTGTTAGTCAGTTAAATGAAAATAAAAATAAATCATTCACCGACAAATATTTTAATTGATTTGTTATTATTTATATAGCAACGAAAAATAAACAATTAAGAGTATATATTTTTAGTATGTTTTTTTTTTTATTGATGACATTTTATTTTTAGGTCATTTGATTTAAAGTATTCTGATGAAAGAAAAGTCCCATTTTTATTTGAGGCGAAAAAAATTATACGTTTCTTTTGATTCTCCCGGGTTGTTTTTTTTTGACAGATCAGATGCAATAAAATATTCTTCAAAATTTTATCAATTGTTAAAATCTCAAAATATTTATTTACATTTTCTTTTCTTTTTTTTTGTTGCGATTTTCAACCTGATAACTAGCATTCCCCCCAACTTCAATTACTGATTTATATTTGCTCAATTTCCTGCTTAACGTTTCTATTCATGTATAAAGAATCACTAGATCATCTAGATCACATAGAATGATTATGAGTTTAAAAGATTCAAAGGATTTGTGCAAATTTCTAGATTATATTATAGAAACTATATCCTGTTTTAAGAATATTGGTCATTGAGAGAAATTATGAACCCGGAGGATGATTGGTAAAAGAATATAATGCATTCACCTTAGTTTACTTTTTTTTCTTTCTTTTTTCTTTCCCGTATTATTCTCGAAACATTCTATTTTCTATATTAAACAGATTCAATAACAGTAGATTTGCAATATACAGCAGATATAACAACTCGAAGATGTATCGCAGTTATGCAACAATAGCTGTGAAATAATGGCGCTGTTTCGGATTTGTTCTGTATCGAACTTTAGAGCTCAGTTTAGTTAACACCTTAGGAATGTTTAATGTGCTGATTTTGAGGGGTGCAACGGTGGCTTCGGTGTAATATCTTGACTTTTCGGATCAGGAATTCCATCTCGAGACCAGATTCTTCTTAAGAACTACCGTGTATATGAACATAATTGATGTCAAATCTGTCGATATAGGCCTAAATGCCTTCCCGCTAATTTGCAGCGAAATTTGGAGACGGTGTGCTTGCTTAGTTGCCTTCCTCGTTATAGGACTAAATTTTAAAATCCTGAGAACTGTCCCAAAATATACCTTAAGTTTCTTCGAAACGGAATGTTAATATAAGTAAACTAAACTTACATCATGTAGAATGCGTTTTAACTTGAAATAAGAAAGGCGCAGTATATCGTGAAGGGATCAAATATATTTCCCACTGAATTAAAGCTTCGAATACTCGCACTTTGATATCCGAATCTCAGAATTAATAATCCGAAGGCTTCTCAGTTTCAGAGAGAAGAAAATTCTGACGGAAAAGGCTGATTCTAAAACTCAATAACGTTCTAAATTAATACAGTTTTTAGGGTTAATTTTTGTTCGATAGTAAACTGATCATTTACATTTTATAGTATATTCTTTTATTTATTATGTATTTTTTTTATTTTTGTATCCTTTACATTGAAATTACTTTCTCATTTTTGCCTATTTATAACTTTTTACTTTTTTTTTTTTTTACTAATTGGTATATTGCTGGGGGCCAAAGGAGGTTTATTGTTTATATATACTTTAGGTGCCAGTTTCAGGGAACGTCATGAACACAAAACGTCAGCCTATTTATGCCACATTTCAAAGCCGAATATAATAAGGGTGGTCGATGAATTAATTTATTGTGTTAAAGATGCTAACTACTCTAGTATGTTTACATGCGATTATTTTAATATATTATTTCTATTTCTTGTAATATTTCTTAATTTTATAATGTGAATAATTATGAAACCAAAACATAATCTTTATTATAACTCTTAGAGTAAATCGTAGATTTTATATTGTTGAATGGAATCGAATTTTAACATAAAAAAGTTTATAAGCTAGACTGCTATCCATAAACAGGCTTAATTCCCATTTAATTTTCGTGCGATTTTTTTTCTTTGCTTTTTATAATTTTTCAAAAATAATTTTTTTTAAATAAAAAGATGTGACTAAGTACCTTATGAATATTTTAATTATTCTCGTGGACTAAGCAAAGGTAAATATTTCATTTTTGGCCTTCTCATACACTAAGTATACAAAGATCTAAAAAATCTTTTTTTCTTTCTTTTTTTTTTTTTTTTTTTTTTTTTTTTTTTTTTTTTTTTTTGTTCTAAAGGAACGATTTTGACGAATCTCCATCTTTAAGAATTCGGAAAACACATTAACACATTTCTGGAATTATGTCTGTCTCTCTGAGAGCATGATAAATGAAAACCACTAGAGCTAAATGGGTGAAATTTGGTATATGGTCTCTACTCTGAATTTGTAGACTTTCTATCAAATTTTGAATGAAATACATTGAAAGGAAGTCTGTCTATCCGTTTGTGTGAACATAAGTTAACACGATAACTACAAAACGAAGACAATCTAGATGAGTAAAATTTGGCAGAGAGATTTAACCTCTAAAGTATAGATAAGTATGAAATTTGGAACTGTATCTTTCAAGAGGCTACCGTCTATCGGTCTGTACTTTTACAAACATGTATACGCGGTAACTCAAAAACAGAATATATGAAATGATTTGAGACATATTTGGTATGAGATTTTGTGATTGCAATTATAGATCTGCGTCAGACTTTGGTTTTAATCAGTTGGACAGAACACATTTACAATGCACTTTTGATGTGTTTGGTGCTTGTGTATTTACCGAATTCCAAGATATCGTATGATGATGGACTTTTTCGCAACTATAGTTCCTCAATGGCATGTAGTGAATTATGCACAGCAAGTTTTTTTTATAGACTGGTTTCTTTCTGTAAATTGCATGTTATAACCAGTGGAAGTAGTCTCCTTAAAACTTCCCCATATATTCTCTAATAAAGGTCTTATCCCCAAGAATGCCTTGCACGGCACTGACTTTCAATAATTACGAAACATTAATTTTTGGCATGAATATAACATTTTTTCCGAATCAATCATGCCATCCGTATCGAGTTATTTGGCGATTAATCTTTGGCATGCGTTAATAGCATCCAAAAAATTAAATTTGTGTTTTAGATATGTTTTTCTTAACCGATTATAACAAAAATTTGTCACAAAACTGTTATTGCAGTAGCAAAAACCCATACCAAATTTGATATATTTAAGTCATTGCATTTTTGAATTATTACTCTTACATGTTTCTGAAAGTACGGACCGACAGACAATCAACCCTTCGTTGGATTTGGCTCAAAATATGAAAGGTGTCTACACTATAGATGTTAAATCTGTGTGCCGAATTTTATATCTCTAGCTCCCTTCGTTTTGTAGTTATCGTGTTTACTTATATTCGAACAGCCGGACAGACAGACTTTCGGCGCATGGATTTTGCATAAAAGTTGATAAAAATATACAAATTTGGTGTAAATATAGTATATCAAATTTCAGCCTCCAGCTCAAAACATTTTTGAGTTGTCTTTGTAACAGAGAGATGGCCATTTTCCAAAAATTTGCTTTTCGAACACAGGGAGGTCTAAATCGTAAAGATTCGACCAAAATATCAAATTCGGATTTTTTGGCGATTATTTTACTTATTTTATACTAATTATACAAGAAAGTAAAAACCGTAACATAGAGAATACATAGGTTGATGCAATTCAACTGGGCGAGGACAAGATAGATGAATCAAGCCTGAAACATTATCATGCTACTGTATTTTCGGTTAGAGTCGCACAGTTGCTATTACTTTTATTACCTATTACCTTAGCAGTCCCACGTGCCAAAACCAATTTTAATGATTATAGTAAGAGATAAAAAAAAAATCTTTTTATCTTTATAATAAGTTGTAAAGCTCTCCTGAACGTTATCTTTCAATGCATATGATATGCAATGCTCGTACCTGCTGTTTTCTAAGATTTAAGTTCTTTCAACAATGGATACCGTCATGTTTCACGTCATTCAATAAGAAAAAGAATTGCTGCGATAAGCAACTTCAGCACTGTTTCGAAATGATAACCTTTGGTGATAAGGTGAAACATAAATGGAGCAATATCACATTTCCTCATTTTATCGAATTCAAAAACAGCTTCTCTATTTCGAAATTTTAATTTAAAAATGGCTTTACTATTTCGAAATTTTACATTAATGTTAAGCGTGTTTATACGTTATCTAAATAAAGATTTATTAATAATTTTGCAATTCATCCCATTTCAAAAACATTTTGTTACTAAAATTATTTATTTTAATTATAAATCGAAAAAAGTATTTATTTTATCACATTATATATTTCCTTTATGGTCGAATTATTTTTATCTACTTTCTGATGTTTAATATATGCAAAGAATTTGTTGTTTTAATAAATCAAATAATGATTCAAGTTGCTCAAAAATATAAATAATACAGATAATAAATGTTTGAAATAACAGTTATTAATTTGAAATTTAATAAAAATATTTCGTAAAACTCATTTTTGCTTTCTATTGCATTTACTTGTAAATAAGAAAAATGAGCTACACTGAAATTTATTTTATCAGTGCTATTGCAGTACGGTCTTTCTTTTTTTTAACCTCTGGTTATATGAATTTTGATTCAACCTGTAAAATCAATTTTCTCAAATGCTTAAATTTTATTTTTTAAAGAATTTTAATAGGCATGGCCTGTTTGATTAAAAGTGACTTATGCATTACTTTCTATTGAAGTTATTATCAGAAAGTCATGAAGTTTGGAAAAAGTCCTACAGAAGAGGTATTTACATTTTTAAAAAAAATCAGTTTCGGATCTTATTGCTATCAGACATATTATTGTTCTATTTTAAAACTGGAAGTTCTGCTCTGTAGACGGGGTTTTATCCTCTTAATAGTATTTCAGATTAATTGATAGAAGCTGGAGTTGAAAATCTCAGCACATTTGCAGAATGCTGAAGACGCGTAGCAAAAATATTATAAATTGCACTAGTTGTTGTGTATAGTAATATTTTTAATATAAGAGTAATATTAAAACTCAACAATAAAAAAATTAGAATTCTGTGAATTAAAAGACAATATTATATATAATATTCTTTGTGAAATATCTGTCTTTGTTTAACCATACTGCTTGTTGTGTGGAATTTTTCTTGGATATTTAACATGGCTGAAATTCCAGTATCTTGATAACTCTCTAAGGGAAAAAACAGGTTCATCTAAGTAAATTCTTGTCTTGATCATCGTACAATTCTCCCTCTTGCTTTTTTTTGCAGTGGTATCTTTTCTATACATATTGTATATGAACATTCAAATTAAATCAATAAAATAATATTGAAACAAATGGTCATTTAATAAAAGAAATGAAAATGCTCATATTCTTAATAATGCCAATTTGTAACTTTTGTTATTTTTTTGTGGGGGTGAGGAGCTGTATACTTTCCGCATTGTTTGAATATGACGGTTCCTGCACTGGAATACTTTCGAATAAATAGTCCTGACTGTAGACACGAAAAAATGAACTTTAAACACATACATTATTTTGAAAAATCAGAATATATTTTTTATCTTCACATTATAGAGACAACATAAATTTTGAAATTTGTATAAATATTCTTGGAAATGTAAATAATTTGAAAATAACTTTATCGTAAATATTCAAAATAACTATAGAGTGTTGGGATGTTGTATAAGTTCTCGCTGTTTTTTTGTGAAAATTAATGCTTTATTTTTTAAAAAAATCATTAAAAATCATGTTACTGAAAGTATTGTCCATCGTTAGCCACTACTTTTCCCCATCTTTCTGGCAGCATTTGAATTCCACGTCGTAAAATCGACACGTCTTTTGAGGCTATCCAAGAGTCGACCCAATTTTTGGCATCTTCATAAGAACGGAATTGCTGCTCAGCCAGGCCATGTGTCATCGACCGGAACAAGTGGTAGTCGGAAGGGGCAATATCCGGTGAATACGGCGGGTGGGGTAGGACTTCCCACTTAAGCGTTTCCAAGTAGGGTTTTTCCGGTTTTGCAACATGTGTCCAAGCGTTGCCATGCTGCAAAATGACCTTCTTGTGTCTCTGCTCGTATAGCGGCCGTTTTTCCTTCAATGCTCGGCTTAATCGCTTCAACTATAGTCTGTAGACATCTCACGTGATGGTTCCATTTGGTTTGAGCAGCTCATAATAAACTGTACCCAGCTGATACCACCAAATGCAAAGCAGAAGCTTGAAACCATGGATACTCGGCTTTGCTGAAGATGTTGATGCATGGCCGGGTTTACCCCATGATTTTTCATCGCCAGTTACGATACGATGCAAAAATCCTTTCCTCTTCTGCCGTTGAAACAGTTGTTCGCACGTGAAAAGATGCCGTTCGACGTCTCTCAGCTTCAACTGGTATGCCAATCAATGACTTTGCTTTTGAATCATTCCTAATGCTTTCAAACGTTTCAAAACTATTGTGTGATCAACTTCTAATGATTCTGCAAGATCAACTAGCGTTTGACATGAGTCTTCATGAAGTTGTTGTTGTTTCTTATGGCACTTGCCATGGACAAGCTCGCTGTTACGAAGACAGCGGTTTAAGCCGGAGGGGGAGCGTCTCTTGTTTTTTTCGTAGCGCCAACTAGGGCCAAGAGTACGACTTTGCTACACACGCATCACTCATTCGCTTGCACAACCCCTTTTTACAGGAGGGGTTCATAGAATCTCACAGATAGAACAACGGAAGAACAACCATGCCCAAACCGGGACGCCCAGATCAAGGGGAATGCGCGCTATCCCTATGCCAGGACGCCGGCGTCTTCATGAAGTAATGCTTCCAATTGTTTCTCTTCAAACTTCTTCTGTGCGGCAGAGCGTTCTTTATCTTCAAGATCAAAATTCTTATTTTTAAAGCGTCTAAGCCAGTCTCTACAAGTTGTTTCAGACAGAGCATAGGTCGTCGTAAGTCTCAACAAGAATTCTGTGAGGTTCAACTACAGATTTTTTTCAATAAAATATTGCAGTAAAATTCCCCGCAAATACTCTTTTTTTGGCACGAAATTTGACATATTTAACGCAATGAAAAATAAAGTTGTTTGCACTTCCGCGAAATAACATACACTGAATTTCAAGCTTGCTTATAGTACTTGTAAATAGATGTGTCACTATCATAAACTAACGCAATCGATTCCGATAACGCCATTTCTTGGAAAACAGCAAGAACTTATTCAACATCCCAATATTTTAAAAATGTATCAAATTGTGATACAAGTTTGATGAAATAAGCAATATCATGAATAATAAAATTATAAAAGGATATATATCTCAAGTATTAAAAGATATTAAATGCAAAGTAAATCGAATAATCAATTTAATTTTTAAAAAATATTGTTAATGAATTTTTTAAACTAATGTTCAATTAAAAAAATAAGAAAGAGAATAAGATAGCGTAATTTGTCAAGTTTTTATTTGCGAAAACGACGATTGTAAAGGGGAGAGATTACATCCTCGTCTAAAAATATGAATACTTTAGAAGGAAAAAATTACGGACTCTCTAAAAGTAAAAGAAACAGCAGTGAAAAAAATTACAGAAGGAATAGCTCAAAGGAATCCCAGTTTCTTGAAGACTATCGCAGAACAAAATCGGATAACAGTTCTTCTCAGCATTGTGAGATTCAAAGCAAACATATCCTCAAATATATCCATTTATATTAATTTCTAAGCAAAACAACAAGATTCGATTTTCTAAAATTAATATTAATATTTCAGTTTTCTAAAATTAATATGCAGTTTTTAATTTCTGAACATTAAAGATTTGAGTGTTACTAGAGTATAGAGCTTGGAGTACAAAGCAAGGTTTTGCCAATAAACCATAAACTTTTGATGTATTCGTTCTTTTAATTTCTCTAAAGACAAGTCAATTTCATTATAAGAAATCAGAGCATTTAAAGGCAAATTTTAAGTTTCAAAAAATAAAATACAATGCATTAACAAAAGCTAGTATTCAGAAATATCGACAAAAAATATTTATATTTTATACACATACATGTATAAAAATTATTGATTCTTTTGAGATACGTAACTTTATATATTCTTTAGAAAAAGAATTGCATTTATATTTTATTAAATAAAAAAATAATTTATAAACGAAACAAATTTAATAAAAATTAATAAATGAAAATTGACATTTTTGGCAATCATGAATTCACTTACTATTTTTAGAATTTTTTTCTGAAAAGAAAAAGACTAGGCTGTATACATTACAGACATATTTCACTCTTAAACAAGTAAGAAAATGTTTTTCATTTTAGAAATATTTATATCATATTTACAGAAAATTCGTCAAAAAATTCATTAAGAACAATATTTTATTTCTCGAATACTATATTCTTATAGGTCTTCTATATAAGGAAAGATTCAATTATATCAGAAAATCAATATTGAAAAAATAAAACAATCCTACAATAAATTGCAATGAAATATGATAGATATTGTTTCGATGCAATAAATCACCTATCCACTTAACAACAGCATCGATCATGTGTTGTTTCGGTTAACAAAATGAACTTCGAAAAAAATAATCTATACAGAACCCAACAAAATAATTTTGAATAGTACCTTATGAAATACGTAGTAATTTTGCAGTTTCTGTTGAGGAAAAAATATTTCAATAAAATTATTTTATATGTTGTTCTGAATTTGCTCTTTAAATGCAAGTAAATGGAATTCTTATGAGTTCAATTATAGAGACTTTATTTTGTGAGGAACAAAATGCTAGTAATTTGAAAATTTCTCAAATATTTCTTAAAATTATCATATAGTATTATTTAAACCAATTTCATGAAAATATAACTTTACTCAAAGAATTCATAGCGTTTTTTGTTTTCTTTTTGGCAACATCATTATGTTCCAGAATACACATTTATAGTTATTCGATGAAAACTAACTCATAATATTACAATCTTTTATTATGTTTACAAAAATTTCATTAATACATTATAAAAATTTACAAAATTTGCAAATTTATTTCCATTGCTTTTCAAAACTCATTAAAGAAAACGATTCTTCAATGCAAGAATTTCCCGTTTTCCTATCATTTTTTTATTCATTTTTTTTCAATTGTCAATTGCAAAATGACGAAGCCCAATGCTTGAACATATTTCATTATACATATAATTTCTGAATAATGTAGTAACTATTTGTTTGAGCCTAAGTCTTTGACTTGATGTAGAGTAATAATTATGAAAGTTTATCATTAATTAATAAATAGAAAAACGTTCTGTCAAAATAGTGGAACGTAGGAACTTTATGGCTGGTAACTGCGTTTAAAAATCTTTTTTTTTTTTTTTTTGCGAAATTATGAAATTTTTTTATTTAATATTCTTAATGTTTAAACCGATTTTTTTATATAAAATCGCTTGAATTTTAGTTCTAAGTCTGTGTTTTCAGAAGTTATGCTGACTATTATATTTTACATTTACATACGTTTTGATGCTGTTTTATTCCTTTTTTTATGCCATTTTCTCCAATTATATTCTTTGCAGAATTTTCTAATAAAAACAATCTAATAAATAAAAATGTAGTGAATATTTTTTGTTCAAATTTTGTGTAATAACTTTACAAAATGTTCTGCAGTTCCTGAACTAAAGAATAAGTTATCTATTCATTTAAAAATGTTGCATAGTTATTTTAATTATTTACAATGAGAAAAAAATTGAAAAATTCGTATTATTTATCAGTCGAACCCCAATAGTTAAAGAATAAATAGAAATAATACATATATTTTAGTTCAGGAACTAGAATGTATATTTCGCAAAATTTCTGTTCCAAAATTTTAATCAAATTATTTTATAAACTAGAAGAAGTTTGCTTTATATTTCTTTTTAACCAGGAAAAAAAACCCCTTTTTTTTTAATTTTGGAAAAAAAATTGGCGATCTAACTGGTATATTATACTTTCATAAATATTTTTCAATCTTTTTTATACAAAAATTCAAAATTTCACTTATTTTACAGGGCTTTTCAAAAATGCATTCCAAGTTTAGTCACACACCTTAAATTAAGTTATAATTAATGCTTTTTGATAAGGAAACATTTGAATATAAAGAAAATTATTATAGGATTTCATTTAATTCATATAATAATTCGTTACTTTTATGTAAAAACGTTCAAAACACTCAAAAAAGAATAACAGCAATAACAAAAATAGTTTTAAAAAAATTTTATCAATTGATAAAAGTCCAGAGTTATACGAAAAGTCAGCAAAAATATACGAAACTTCTATCAGAGAACCGTATTAAATAATATACATTTTATTGATAAAAGGAACCAATTGGAAAAACCAATATTTTATTATATTTTTTATCAGAAATTCACCAAAGTGGCACTCAATTTTTTTTTTTCAATTACGTTACAACCAGATGAAATATCTTGAAATAAATACTTAAAATAAATTAAAGAGTGCCGAAATTCTATAATAGATAAAACTGACGGAAGAATTCACTATACAAAGTTGCAAAGTTCTTCAGGTATAATGATTTTTAAACAAATACGCATTAATAAGCGGCAATATTTTCGGAAGGAACACCTTATATCTCTAACAATGCGGCAAAACACTTTTCCTTTGATCTCAAAGCAACAGCGGCTTCTTTTTATTTTCCACAATCATTAGAAATAAGAAGATTTCGCAGGTGAATGATTTCAAACCTCTCTGATATCGTTTCAAGGTCAGGAGAAAGGGTTAATCAAAGCCTGTTAGATAAATACTATGACTTATTTCGCTTCAATGGCTTCAGGAGTAGAAGGAATAAAAAGATGAAAATTATGTATACATGGAATATTATTTTTATATATTCATTCTTATATTTTAAATATTAAATCTTTCCTTCTTGTATTTTATTTTTACTTATTATATTTATTTTTACAATCTTTTTGTTTTTGTTTTTTTATCCCGTCAATATCGGTGTGAGCTGATTCGGTAAAATATCAACGTAGTATAAAATCAATGCAAATTGTTTTAATAATTCACGTTTTTTTTTAAAATGTGGATATGAAATCGTTTGAAAATGTATTTTATATATATCCCTTATTTTAACAGGTGGTGGGGGGACAGAAGAGAGAGTTTATTTTCGAAAGTTGTGGTGGACAGATGGTAGATTGGGTTTCACGATCTGAGGGTTGAAGATTGCAGACCCATTTCCGTTAAATATCTTTTGAATGCATCAGCGAATGCCCTTAAAACCATTAGAGCCAAGCGTTCTTCCTCTTATATGAGTAGTATTAGGCCAGATATCGTCCTCATCATCTGATCACAATTTAATTATACAGGGTTTGTCCCAAAAAAGTACCCTTTCCGTTCCGAAACGGAACTTATCTTAACTAATAAATTAATGACTTTATAGCCGTTTTTAATTAAACAATGTATTATATATGAATATACCAAGTTGAATTTATTATTAATTAATCTAATATATAAAAATCTCGTGTCATGGTGTTTGTGTTCGTACTCCTCCGAAACGGATCTACCGATTTTTATGAAATTTTTTATGTATATTTGGTAGGTATGAGAATAGGTCGTAAAGTATATTTCATAACGCTAGGTAATTAGGGTGTGCGACTGTTGTTGGTTAATGTCACCGACCCATTGTCATTCCAAGATATACGCGAAGTGAATTGGACAACAGTATCCAACATATAAAGATGCATGCCTTGCACTCGGCTTGCTCGAAGACGACAATCACTGGACAATATGCTTGCTGAAGCAGCATTTCGCTGTACAGCAACACAAATTCGTTTACTATTCGTTATAGTGTTGACTACATGTTTCCTGAGACGAGCAGACATGCTGTGGGATAATTACAAAGATTCAATGACTGATGATATATTGCATCGAATTCGTACATGATGCAACGATCTAACGATTACATTCAGCGACGCTATGTACAATAAAGCATTGATTGCTATTGAGGATCTTAGAGCTGTCATTTCCAATTTACTCCTCAGTCATTTCAGTATGAGTTCGCCAAATCGAAGTGCATCTGATTTAATGGACGCCGAAATGAATCGTGAACTGCAGTACGATATTGCAGAAAGGCCAGCGATTGTTACTCGCAGTGTCCCACTACTGACGCATGAACAAAAATCATTTACGACCGCATTATGCTGGCAGTTTCGGCGAGACAAGGTGGATTCCCTTTTTTTTTTTTTTTTGATGCACCAGGTGGAACTGGCAAAACATTTCTCATTTCGCTAATTCTTGCCAAAATACGATGTAATAATGACATCGCATTGACCGTTGCATCATCTTGCATTGCAGTAACTTTATTGGAGGGAGGCAGAACAGCGCATTCAGCATTTAAGCTGCCACTGAATATTCAAAATAACCCAGACGTAGTGTACAACATAAAAAAACAATCGTCCATGGCCACGGCACTGAAAAAATGTAAAATTATCATCTGGGATAAATGCGCTATGGCGGACAAACATTCACTCGAGGCGTTGAACAGAACTCTCAAAGATATAAAAAAAAGCAACAAATTATTCGGCAGCAGTCTGTTACTCCTTTCAGGTTGATTTCAGAGAAACACTTCCCGTCATTCCACGTTCGACACACGCCGATGAGATCAAAGCTTGCTTGAAATCATCGCCACTGTGGCGTAATGTTGAAAAAGTTCAGCTAAAAATAAACACGGGAGTCCAAATGCTACAAGATCCATATGCTGACACATTCTCGGACCAATTGTTAGATATCAGCGATGAAAATGCTGCTGTCTAATAAAATACTGGATGCATAAAATTGCCCACCCACTCATTTCTGCACTATCGTTGATTCGCAAAATGCTCTCATTGACCGCATATTTCCCGATGTACGTACACAATACATAAATCATGCGTGGCTGGCAGAACGAGCCATTTTGGCAGCAAAAAATATGGACGTCGAAGATTTAAACTTCAAGATACAGCAGTCGTTGCTAGGCGACTTGGTATCATATATTAATGAAATGCATTGTATTGAGAAAATGAATGGTTGGTGTTTTTTTGTTTTTATCGGCGATCATCGTCTACAGTGCTCCATTCCTCTTTCTGCCATAGATCCCATCCCCACACACTTACAATACATTCGTTATTTTTTAATTAACAACCAAAATATTCACAAGAAATAATTTATATGGCAGAATAACGTTTGCCGGATCAGCTAGTAATAATATAATACTAATTAAAAACATCTTTGCAAATATATTTTTGAAAATTGTATGGAATAACTTCACTTTTCCCTTTCCAAACGTTTTTCAGCAAACAGTTCGATCTATAACTTTTAAAAAAATATTTTTAGCGAAATTGTTAATTATATTGCTATCGTTGATACTTCTAAATCAGTGAAATGAATCACGAATTCGTTAATCCGATTTCCCTTTATTCGAACTTGTTCGATTCTTTAATAGAATCTGCAAACAGGTTTAAGAAATCCTTATTTTGAATACTTGCTTGATTACAGACTGAGTAAAAGATCCGATTAAATTTTTATTTAAAAATAATTTATATTCTCTCTTATGAATGAAAAAAATTTTTTTTTCCTGTTTCCATTATTATTCGTTTATTTCTTTTTGCCAAATTTCTTTTAGATAACGTTTCAAAGTTTCTATATTCTAGATTTTATAAAGTTTTACACAGTTTCCTTAATACGGGGCATAATTTACATAAATTTAATTTTTGGTACAATTGTATTACTATAATTAACCAATGGAAGCAAAATTTTTTCTAGCCGAAGATTAATATATTTCAAAAATGTATTCGTAGAATGAATCTTATTTCATTCTTAAACTGAATCATTTACATAGTAATTCTGAAAGCCAAATAAAACAATTGATTTTTTTTAAATAAAATAATTTAATTTCTCTGTCGCAAATCTTCATACATAAATATCGTGTGTTCTTTCCCACAATTGTTTTAAATTCGAAACCACAAAGAAGTAATTGATGGACATGAGATTCAAAATGAAACGCTTGGACATACAGTCTAGCTCCATACTTGATTTAATAGTCTTTTGTTAAGTCTGTTAATGACTTCTTGAAAAATGTATGACGTCACGCTTCTCCAAAACCTTGAAGTCATTTTGCAAGAGTGTTGTGTTCGGAAAGATTCATCGCACTTATGAGACAATGAATGAATTTCTAACTGGTCATGGTAACTTTAAAAGTTATTTGTACAAATTTAATTTGTTTCCGTCATCTTCCTGCGATTGTAATATTGGTGGGGAGGAAAATGTTGAACATGTGCTTCTTCTATGTTCCAAGTTTGTCAAAGAAAGACAGATCCTAAGACTGGCTCTCAAGGACATGAATATAAATTAGCCTCCAGAGTTTCACCAACTTATTTCCACTAGTAGTGCTTTTGAAAATTTCTGTAAATTTATTGTTGACATCAGTAATCAATCATAAATTTTAAATTTTCTTCTTTTTCTTTTTGTAATGTGTTACATATACTTCGGTAAGCCCCGTGTGATACTTTGTGGTGTACGGGGGATTTATAAATGTTCAATAAAAAAAAGTTATAAGAAATTACTTTTGTTCAGAAATCTAGCTTTCGGACCATTATTGAAAATCATTATGATTTATTCCGTAGCATACCATAACGGGTGCTATGGAGATGGTTCTAACAAGGAGTGGAAAAATTTCAAAATAAATAAAATAATATCTTGTAATCTGACTAAAGTTCTGAATATATTTTTATTTTTATTTTTATCTCACCTACAATTAATTACCGATTAAAATAAGCACAGATCTTTTTATTATTTAATTTGAGACGGGACCAGTGAATTTTCCTTTCGTAAGTTAATGCAGTTATCTACGGTTTCTCTAGGGAATGGCAACACTCTCCAAATTAACCAATTGCTTTGTAACAATTCCTCTTCTTTATTTTGTTCTTGGATTGTTCAACACGAATATTCAACGGAAATTATACTTTCATATAAAGAATAGAGTTCTTGTTTCATAATACTTAAGTTTTTGCCTAATTAAGAATATTATCTTATGAAACTTGCAACATCAGCCGTTCAGAATCACATTGACTCAATTAACTTGCTAAAATTCTTGATTTTTTTTTAAAAAAATCTATTATGATTGTTAAATTATTGAACTTTATCGACAAAGGCATGTAAATTATAAATTAACAGTCAACATGTTCGACTCTTATACATGTAAATCATACTTTCACTGGACGAACCTCAGAAATGACAATAGGAAGCTTCCGGTATGGTGATTGGTTCTCACCACCCTGGTGATAGTTGGCTACCTCCTAGCGATGACGGGAAGCTAACTCCCAACGTTGGCTACCCCTACGACGGGAAGGGTTGCACCGTAACTGGTGATGGCCCTCTGGACTCAACCATAATAATTGCTATTGCGATGGTCCGATCATTTGATTTTTTTCGTGTGCATTAGGGTGGGTCGGAGTAGTCAATTTCCAATTTCTGATATACATGCAAACCATTAAATAAATATTACAATATTTATTTTTGTTTATCAGCTAGTTAGAACTATTTACTTTACACTATGCGGTAAGTTTTATATCTATCTCTACTTATAATAAATCTCTCTCTCTCTCACTCTATGTATATGTTTGTGTTGGCACCCACACGCTCACAGCTCTATAAGACAGACCGTTTGATCTAGAGTTACGAAATTTGTCCCAGGTATACTTTGGAGAATGGAAACGAGCACCTCGAGCCATTTTTTTTAGATTTTAATTAATCAAAAAATAAGTTAGATTTTCATATTTTTCACCATGACTTCCGAGAATATTCCGGCACAAAAATGTTTTTTACACCGTTTCAAAGTCCAAAAATTTATTTTTTCAATTATGCCAATTTATCTTACTGTTAATTTCTTTAAAGCAGATTTAATTTAGTTTTAAACAAAATAAGACCTATAAAAATTGAAGTTGCAACACCGCGAAATTTAGAAGGTAGAGTAATCGAACATTTGTGTCTTTAATAATGCAATGATGTTATGGAACAAGTCCTCATTAGAATGGTTCATGTACACAATAAACAGAACATATGCAAGGCTATAAAAATAACACGGCTTTAATGTCAGACAATTTGACGGAATCATGGATATGAATTTTTATCTAAACTGGTTTAATTAAATTAAATTTAACGACAGTTTCCAGCTAACCAGTTGGACTCCAGAGGAGACTAATAAGTAATAACCAAACTCTTTATACTTATATTAATTAGGTTAGGATATAGTGTTAATTCAGTTTATAATAGATATGAATACTGAATATAATAATCTAATTTTTATTAAATATTTATTTTTTAATAAAAAGAATGAGTTATCTAAGTAATTACATAATTTAAACCTACAATTACAATAATAATTATATAATTTATACATCTATAGTTTTGAAAACACATGTTTGTCGTATAAATACAATCATTAAAGGATAATCAAAATTAATTATCCGTTTTCATTAAATTATTCAATCATTTTTCCTTCTTTGTTTCTTGGACTTCTGAAAAACCTGTATTATATGAAGTGAGCAATGCATAAAAATATTTACAAACAAAGATTCGGCATAAAACTGTGAGCTCAGATAGTCAGAGTTTTGCAGATGGTATTGACAGATAAGCGAGAGGAATTGACTGGTGGCGCTATAAATGATGCGAATAATATGTGTAAAGACCTTAGCATTTCCGTGTTACCTCAGAGGCACGAAACGAGAATACATGCTTTTGATGACGGAAGTAAGGATGCCAACTTGTTCCATGAAAATGAGTTGAAACGGAAACTGTTTTCTTCATTAGATAAAATAATTGTAAAAATTCGCGAGAGACTTTAGCAGCTGCGGAATTTGGCGAGAATATTTGCTTATCTAACGCTGGCTATATTACTTAGATTCTGACGATACTGGCTGCCATTTAGACATTCATCTCGAATGAGTTCAAAGCAGGGTTTCATAACTGCCACAGACAACAATAATAATTAATGTGTAATTAATGTAATAACAAATTAATATTTCAATTTATTGCGAAATCCAAACTCGATGATATCCTACTCAATATTATAATCATGCTCCAAATATTTCTCAAAATTACCATAAGAAAGGCCAGAAGTAAGAGAAGCTTTTCAGAACTGAAGTTGATAAAAAAAATATTTAATACTGCTACTTATCCAGGTTTACACTTGGGCAGTTATAAGACGGCCAGTAGGCAGCGCAAGCGTAGAAAGGGTCTGACTTACATTTGCCGCAATTTTAGATTCAGGCAATCCATGCTTGGGTATAAATAGCCGTTTTGACGTCCCTGAAATTTTCTTTTTCGTTGCGTATCGTATTAAAAGGATGGATATTTACACAAAAAGACATGGTAAAATAAAAAAAAAGGTCAACATACCTAAATTTGGAAAACTACAGAAATAAAATGATTAAGAAAAAGATAAAAGAACAGTCTCGCATCAGAAAGAACAACGAGCAAAAAATGTGGGAATTAATCTATGATAAGTGATCAATTTTTTTCACTAAAAAAACGCCAAATTCTACAAATGCATGCGCAGTAAGGAAAAAAATATAATACAGCGGCATGTTGTTGTCCCATAGGGACAATTACTTGTCATGGACCGAACAGCATTTTTCAGCCTTTCTACGCATGCGCTGCCTACTGACCGTCTTAAAACTGGTCCAGTGTAAACCCGACATTAGTAATGTATGCATATAAAACGCTAACGTACATGGCTTAGAAATCGCTCTTTTTACTTATTACGAAATGACAACATTTAAATGTTAATACATCAATATACGAACGTATCAGATTGCTTTATTCAACGTTTTTACAGCTTATTTAATCCAACACTTCGCTAATTAAATAAAGTTATTATATTATAAATGCTGCTCACCATGCCAAAATTCTTCATTTAGAAGAAATCAAGAAATAAGCTTTAAATTGAATGTTTATTCGCGAACGAAAATAGATTTAACGGTCATTAGATGGATACTCGCTATGATTAACATAAAATTACCTCTTTAATGATTTCAATTTCATTTCAATATAGTTTGTTCCTTACTATTAATAAATTGTTCGAAGTTTAATTTACAATGTTACTAATGCTTTTAATGTTATGAAATTCAAACTCATTCATCAAAATATTCATTCGCGTTCTTTTGTCAATGTTAAAATTACAATTAAAAGGATTGCCTTTTTTGGACATTAGTTCCGAAATAGGATTTTCACTTCCGCTTTTATTATGTAGTTATGCACCTTTAATTTATGCCCACGATAATTTATTGCAGATTGATTCAATTAAATTCATATTTATAATCGTATCAAACAAAATGAAATTTTAAAAAATAATTCTATATTAATTGTTTAATAGCCTAAAATGTCAATAATCTGGGTGGTCAAAGTTGGGTTCCAAAGGTGGCTAATACTAAGTATTAACTATAAAATACTTATTAATGCTCTTAAACAATAAAAAGTACTTAAGATTGTCTAATTAATTTATTATTTATTGAGCAAGAAGTGCGTGATGTTATAGATATTGATAACACAGTAAAATCTTTGCTATTAGAAAAAGTAGATTAATAAAGTTTTTGATTAAAGGCAACAGTTTTCTTATTTCTGTTGATTTTTCTATAAAAATATGTCTCGTAAAAGCATAATTCTAATGCTAATTAGAAGTTGATTTGTGTTTATATTCTATTCGTTGTTAATAGTTTTGGGCTTTTAATTTTATGAAATAATAACTTAGCCAAGCGCTGATACATGTTTTGCATATATGTCAAAAACTAGCATTGCGCACGAATTTTTATAACAAATATGCTTACTCATTACAGAACATAAATATACGAGAAAATAAAATACAATATAAAATAAAAAGGCATATATGAAAATAAAAAGACATATAAAGACTAATAAGGCGCATAATTGAATTTTATTGTACAACTTTGATTATAGCGAATTTAGTGCTACCACTGATAATCCAAACATATAAAGGCATAGAAATCGCTCTATTACTTATTACAGAATTTTAAACCGCTTCATTGAACGTTTTTACAACGCCTCAATCGCATAAAAGGATGAAATTAAATAGTTATATATATATATATATATATATATATATATATAGAGAAAGTTTTACAATCTAATTTAAACTTAATTAATTTCTTATTTCTAAACTTAATTAAATTTTAGCTCAATTCAGCACATATTAACTTCATTCTAAAATATTCTCTTATTTCCTGATCCCATTCTACTTTTTCTATTTAATTAATTCAACACGAGTTCTGAAATTGCTGAATCGGTTAAAAGCCGACAAGCTTCCACACTCCGAGTGAAGGGATAAAATATTGCTGACTAAAACAAATTCTTTTAAAAGATCCCCGTGTTTTCCTTGTCTAAATCGGCGTGTGTAGAGAAATCCCAGTCAAAATTTCATTGTATATAAGCATTGTGAAAGTTATTTTCCCTCTCTTTTACCTTCTCCTCCTTTTATGCTACGCTGTGAACGGACGTGCCTTGTCCGTGCTGCTTGTGCCTCCCGGGATGGAAATAAAAAGGAGTAAAAATTCAAAGTGTTTTTCCTTTCTGCCTTCGGCCACAACTCTGCTTCAAAAATATTATGATTACACACGCACGCACGCATTCATCAAAACATTCAATCGTATATTTTTACCAATCATAAACTCCGTAGTAGGATTTTCATTTCTGTTTTTATTTTGTAATAGGAACATCTTTGATATGCAGTCACTTTCGCCAAAAAAATAGTTTATCGCCAAATTTTAACGAAATGGCCGAATGTGGCGCGAACGGCTGCAATAGCGTAACGGTATCAAAAGCGCCACCGAAAAATTACCAATTTCGCAAGGCTCCACATGACTGTATATCAAAGCTTAGCCTTTTAAAAATAAGCATTCCATATTAATCATTTAACAGATTAAAGAGTCAATAATATGGACAAAAAAAAACTGATAACCAAATGTGGCTTGTGTAAAAAATATATTTTATGGTAACTACCATTACGAACGATTGGAACTGAGATAGAACGATGAATAAATGAGAAAATTAGAAATAGAAGACTCTATTGTATCGTGAATTTAAGTTGAAATTGTACATGAGATAATGTGGAGAAACTCTTTTAATCTTTTATCCTTTTTAATAACGTCAGTCAAAACATTACGAAAAAAATACCTATTGAATTAATGATAGCTTTGCACCGAGCTTATCGTCTGGCAAGATATGTGATTATTTCATATCTAATCTACCATTGAGAGGAGAATAGAAATCTATGCGAGTTCACTGTATAAGAATATGACAAAAATTTACATGAAAAAATAAAGCATTTTAAAATTATAAAATGTTGTCGAATGATTTTTTTAACCATAACTTTTATATCAAAGGGTTTGAATAGCTATAAATGTCATGATACATTTGAAACTTTTAGAGAATGCGCATGGCAGCTAAGTGAAGTACAAATTTTATATTCAAATAAAAGAATAAAAAACGTTTAATTTATAGAAAAGAAAACTTGGTTAAAGTTTCAAATTTAGATATGAAATTTACATATCCTACAACGTTGTTAAAGTATTTGTATGACACAATAAATAGTGAAAAACATTGTAGATCAGTCTTTCTGGTACTAGATAATCAGTTTAGTACATATTAAAATAACTGAATTTTATATGCTATGAATATTCAGTTATTTAAAGATCAATACGTTTTCAATTAATTATCAAAACTGTCACACTCTAGTTATATTCTTGAAGCTGATGGAATTTAAATAATGAATGCATTTTTAAATTTCGCATCATTTTTTGTTCTTCGCCCAAAGACTGTTAGAAAAAAAGATTTTGTAGCTCTTTCTTTCTCTATCTCTATCAAATTAAAACCTAAATATTTCTGTTTCTTTTTTCTATATTGCATAAAATAGAAAGATAGTTTAATTTTCATATTTTGCATGTTTCACAGCTTGTAAAATGACACTAATGTTCAACGGCAGAATGCTTATTTTCATTCATTTATTAATTCCATTATTTATAAAGTGTACGCAATATTTTTAGCAGCACATTTTGTATTTTCACCTAAATTAGCTCTTAAAAATTTTAAAACTAAAATGATCAATTTTTATGATTCAAATCTCATATGTATTGCTTTTAAAATTTTATTTTATCTTTCATTGAAGAGAAAGTATTTTGTTAATTATTCATCGAATGGACCAAAAAGAATTTTTTTATCTTTTATAACTTGTTTATCCTGTGAAATTACATTAATTAAAGCTGTTAAGACTTAAAGCATATTAAATATTATTTATGAGATATTTAAAAAAATGTATCGTTAAGAAGAAAGAAATTTTTTTTTTCGTTTGTAAATACAACGAAATTTGTAATTCACATGTACACTCTATCAAGTCACATATTTAGTCAAACTCATTCCCCCGCATGTTTTGTCTTAATTAGTAACATCTTCAGAACTAATCTGCTAGATGACAACTACTCGTCATAAAAAGCGGGGCGTTGTTTAGTATGCGAAATGCATCCACCCGAAAATCTCATCTTCATAGAGCAATTGGAAAACCACGCGGATGTCAGCGAGACCATCTGTTTTGGCTGTGTTCCAGAAAATAAAAGAACATCCTATTTTATTGATTCCCCTCTAAAGTTTCTCTTCCTGGATCTGGCAGCGTTTAAGAATCGTTTGTCTCTCGGAACTTGCCTGCGATCGTGACGCAACATTTGAGATTAGTTTCTGATAACACTTATGATATTACCGAGTTTATGTCAAGTGTTCGATTACTTTATAATTCATTAGTATTTGCAGATCAGTGTTTTCGCAGGAAACGAAGAGAACTGCCGCAAAATGATCGAAGTAGGGAGAGGCTTGTCTATCGACGTTGAAGGAGATGGGTAATGGTTAACTTTTTACTGCTTTTTTTTCCCCCTTTAAAAGTATAACATGTGCAAGTTTTTTTTTTTAAATCACTTAGATATATATGTGAGGATGAAAGAAAATTATTTGAAATAAACTTACTTATACTTTTTATTATATAATTTATTAAGGATAACGTTTTTAAATATTTGTTTTATTTAAATAAGAAATTATAAACAAATATACTGAAAGTATGCATACATTTTTTAAAAAGTAAAATAGGTTTCTAACAGATTTAAAGCTTTTGTTTACAAAGATAAGAAAAGTGATTTTATTAAAATATTTAGAAAGGAAATAAAAGAGAACCATGTTAGCTCTTTACGTTAATTAACTAAACCTATCCATATTTACTTTCACTTTCTATTCAACAGGTGTCATAGTAACCCTAGCATTGATTTACATTTTTGATGCTGTAAAAAAAGGTTTTATTTGATGAATTGCATGAGGCAACAATGCTTAATCTTTGTCATCTGTTTTGTAAGCGATGTATATTTTAAAACCTCTCGTTACGAATATTTTAATAAACTGAATTGTTACAGACGTTTGAACAATGGCATCTACGTTAGTCTGGTTTTCGTTGCCATGGTAACAGTGGGTGGATTCCTGAAAGAGTTCTAGTTAAAATAATTGTTCTTGCATGTGATCCGATTTATATAAGATAGCATTTTTTTCACTAATAAAAAAAATTGAAATAAATTATTAAGCAACGCCTTTGATGAAAAATACATTTCAGAGGATTTGTTGATATATGAATTATTATTTAGCTGTAAACAGTAATACAAAATTCCTGAATAAAAAATTTGGACTGTTGACTGACGATTTCCACTTAAAAAATGTCCAATATCTAATTGATTTTTGATCTTCATTTTTTGGGCTTACTTAGAAATTATGTAGATTTATGTAAATTTAAAGTTAAACATTTCTTTCATATTTTTTGAATAAATATTAAGACAATATTTAAACTATTTTTCTTCATTTTATTTTTTTACACAGTATCGTAAGTCAGAGATTACTTTTAAAATTTCTACCCATTGATCTACTTTTCAGAAACACTTTTTCCATAAATCTGGACAACTATGTCATTATTCAACATAGGTATAGATAGTAATAAATTTAAGTAAGGAATTTGTATTACGAAATAATTAGAGGTTATTTCAATTGTGCCTTCAAAAGTGTTTTTGTGAAGAACGACAATTAGTGTTCTTACACTACTTCCAGAACTTTTCTTACTGAAAGTAAACGATATTGAATGGACAGCTGGAAATAAGTACGACGGAGATTCCAATCTTACATTTTTTTTTTGTACATCATTTATTTGCTTCAGTAGAAATAAATTAAGATGTAAAATGTTTTATTATGTGATATAAACTAACAAAATTTTAATTTAATTATTTTAAATATAATTTAAAGAATTATTTGTAAAAAACTCTTAAAAAAAGGTTAAATGAAATTATGATTTCCCTTTATGAAAGTTCTTTCTGAATTTTAATAAACAATGAACATTTATCAGTAAAGTTTTTTTGCCTGAATGAAATGCATGGTGTTGATTTTGGGCTTTAGAACTTTTATTTTTAGAAATATAGTTTAAAAATTAATTATTTTTCGGAATTTCTATATGTATATGACTTTACAAAATAATAAATTAATTTTGCTGTATGTTTGGCCTTTTTTTTTTCTTTTTTTTTAGATATGTAATTCAAAGTTATAGTGGACTTTAAAGCTTCTCTATCAGGAATGGTAGATTTTAATGCAAATCTAAGAACACAATTTATTTTAATTTCTAATTAAGTAATAAACGAACACTGATTTCAGAAAGAAGTAATTTTGTAGTTAAATTTCCTTAAAATCAATACTTTTGACACAAAAAAAAAAGGAATGCGTCAAATCTTGAAATCAATTTTTCAATTTTTTACAGAATCTTTTTAATTTATATAATTTTAAAGTTGCAATTATTTTTATATTTTCTTTGAATTATATTATTCCACTTATATAGATATTGTCTGATCCAAATTTAATAATAGGTTGCGACAAAAATTTAAAAGAGATTCGGACGTTTTTCTGAAAAGATGTAAAACAATAATTTTCAGCTTAAGATTTATTTTTAAAATTTTCACTTAATTATGTAGCAATGACAACCGACTTACTAAAAAATATCATCGCAAAGCCCTTGAATATAAATCCAGTAATTAGAATTAAATCCATTAATTGTAATAAAATATATATCAATTGTTTATTAAAATTAGAGTAAAAAAATTGAGAAGACAAAATTGTTTTGATTGAAAAGATAGTTTTTAAATTTTATATTGCTGTGAAAATAGTATTGTATACTAGTAGTAGTAATAGTATTGTTGTCGTAGATCGATGGATCATTTTGAAGGATTTTTCCATTATTCATGTCTTATCACGTCACAATTTACGGATAATATACCAGTCTATAAACCGTGTCATATTAACATCCTATACAGTATCATATTGGATTGGCAACTAAGTAATTGCAAATTTTTAAAAAGAATGAAAATTCAAAATTTTTGCTTTAAAATATAAATTTATTCAATTAGGTACTGTCCTTTTTTGTTGATGACCTTTTGCCATCGTTCAGGCAGTGTCATAATTCCATGTTCGTAAAATTTCTTATCTTCGCTATCAAAAAACTGAATAAAGTGTGATTTGACATCATTAGCGTCATTAAAAAATTTTCCGTTTAAGGAATTCTGCATGGAACGGAATAAATGATAGTCTGAAGACGCAAAATCAGGGCTATATGGCGGATATGACAATATATCCCAACCCAGATCCAATAATTGTTGGTGAGTGACCAAAGATGTGTGGGGCTTTGCATTATCATAGTGGAAAACAATGCCCTTACGCTTTGCTTGAATTGCATTGCTCAGTTTGGCTGTTTGATAAAAATTCGAAATGGGGAATTTCTGCATAATCCCACCAGCCTGATAGCATAATCTTTTTTTGATGAATCTCTGCTTTTGATGTCGTCTGGGCTGGTTCAACGTGCGTCACCCACGGTCTCTTCCGATTAATGTTGTTATAAACAATCCACATTTCGTCGCCATTAATTAGTCTTTTGAGAAATGGATCAATTTCGTTGCGTTTCAGATGCGAATCGCAGATGCTAATGCGCTGCCCCAAATGAATTTCATTAAGCTTATTAGGGATCCATAGATAGAGTTTCTTGATATAGCCAAGCTTTAAAAAAATTTTTCAATGCATGTATGTGATACATCGGGCTTCTCTGCAATATCACATGTTGTGCTATGACGTTGTGAATCTGTAATGGCCTTGATATGGATCTCATTGGCTTCAACTGGACGTCTAGATCGTTGAGCATTTTTCAATGAAAAATCACCAGAATGAAACTCGGGAAACCAATTTTGACACTGCCTTTCTTTCAAGGTTTCGTTCGCATATACGGCACATAACTTCTTGTGTGCTTGTGGTACGTTCTTGCCCTAAATTGGGATAAAAACAAAACTAAAGAACTAATCGATAAAAAAATTTTACTAAATGAAAGATAGAAGACCAAATAGTAAGAAAAAATTATTGGTTAGGTACTTTGAACACGTTAATGAAACAAAAGTAAGTGTAAAATCCCTCTGTCGACAAAATCCGTAATCACTTAGTTGCCAATCCAATATTTTAAGCTATAATATTAGTGAAAATGACAATAGAGCAGTCTACAAATGGAAATTGCGATGAATTATGAATTCCAAGAAATTTTCTAAAAAAATGTCTTTTTATGAAATACTACCATAAATTTTTGAAATACTACTGTAAAAGGACTAAAAAAATCATACTATTTGTAGCAAAGATTAATTGTTTTTAAGCTATGTTAATGACTACTGTTGCGAAAGCAGTTACACAATTACTTTCAAAGTATTTTTTTATTAAAAAAAAAGCTCTTAAGTAATGTTCTCCTATTTCAAGGACAGAGCAGGCGTGTAAAAGAAGATGAAGTTATTAAACTAACACGCGACACATTTCTTTACTGTGTTGCAGTATATTTTTAGTAACTTTAAATGCTGCTAGTGGCAATATAATACCGCCTATGTAAGAGGATACAATGAAATTGAAAAAATTAAAATTATATTAAAGTGTCGATATACAAGAAATAAAAAAAATGTGAAAGTAAAAAATAATTAAAATTTTATGCAAATAATAGGAATGGTAGTATTTTAAATTTTTCATTGATTGTGTTGAATTTACAATAATTCCACAATTTAGTTTCACACATGTTCATTTTTAAATAATAAACACCAAAAACATTCATTCATAAATGCCAAAAGTTGGGCAAATGCTGTTTTTCTTTTGCAGTGAAATGAAGTTCTCATTGAAAGACCATCTTAAAATGAGGTTCTTGACCTTTGTTACAGTAGATATTTTTAATGTGTGTATATTTATTCCTATTAAATAAAAATATTTTCATTACCAAATCTTTAACTTTCTGCATTTTAAAAATAATAAATGAGTAGGATTTAATGTTTATTTAATCCAGCTTATTCTCATTTAAGATTTATATTCTGGTCTAAAATTGTATACCAAAATGTATTTATTTTTATTATTAATTATCTTTTAAAATATATAAATGAATTCCTCTATTTTGGTGACAAGAAAAATTTCGATTATATTTTTAGTTGATAGTGCCCATGCGATGCTGACTATGTCATAATGAGTGTCAGTGAAAAACATACACAATGTCATAAAAAAATATTATTAGTTATGAAAGCAAAATCAGAATCAAAAGTAGAAATGAACCTACTTGACAGTAATATCATATGCTGAACCCCAATCGATAGTAATTCAAACATTTAATTAAAAATGAAGACATGTTTGAAAAAAATAAACGAGTAATACATTAAAAAAGAATTTTTAAAGTCAATTCCTACTTAGGTTAACAAAAAAAATTATTTTAGTTACTTTTTATTAAATAATTTCAATTAATATAAATATGCACATACATATGACAGAATTACAATATTAAGTGGCAAAATAGAAATTGAATTGAAAAAACTGTATTAACATCAAGTATCATCCACTACAACTTTTATATCTTACTTTTATATTACTTATTAAAATTTTTAGCTTGTCGAAACAGTTGGCGACCATTTGGCGACTCTAATTAAAGTATTAAAATTAATTTAATTTAATTAATGAATTAATATCTTAAATTACATAATGGATGAAGAATTACATCAAGTAATATATAGAAATTTTTTTTAATCTAATTCCTATTTATTTTCTTATATTATTTATAATCGGGTGTCGAGTCAGTAATCTCAGAGCTTCGCGACAAACTTGGCGACCATTTGGAGACATAGCGATGGATTTGGTGAATTTGGAGACCAAATAGAAATTACTGGACAAATTTAATTCATTAATTAATATTTGAAAAAAACTGTATTAACATCAAGTGTCATCCCTACAACTTTTAAAAAAATTATTTGAACTTGAGTGGATGAATAAAAAGTATTTTATTAACGATTGAAAATTTAAACAAGATATATATATATATATATATATATATATATATATATATATATATAT
>JAPMOR010080445.1:573279-602972 GCA_026543865.1 Argiope aurantia | reverse complement strand
TGTGAACTAATAGGAATTGTAAAAAAATCTTCAAACTATTATTATATTTTTAGATGCTATTAGAATATAAATTCTATATAATATTTTTCATAATTCTTGGAACATTAATTCTCATTTGTTTGTTTGTCAAGTAGACATAAAACTCCCCTTCCCCTTGAGGACTTTCAATGAAAATATTTGGACTCATCTAAAAATCAATAAATTTAAAATTAATGAAAAAAGATATTTTGAAAATTCTTATTTTAAAGTTGGAGAGGTATTCGAATTAATACCTCAAAACTTAAAAAAAAAATTAGAATACCGGATACATGTGTTTTAGTTCTTAAAACTTATTGAAAAAATTTATTATATTATAGAAACCTCTCTAAAAATTACGGAGACATTCAAAGCAAAATTGATTTGATCCATAATTATTTGATCTATCTAATGAGGCATTTATTTTTTCAACAACCAAAATAAACGGTACTTCAGGCAAATGCATACGAAAAAAAAATCATCCAATGAAAACAAATAATAAATCGAAAAATTTCTATTATAAATTTTAAATTTGTGCTTCGAGGTGCAATGACCTATCATTGCGACTATCCATTCTTAAAAAGTCATGGCTTTAAGTGTTATAGATTCTTCTAGTTACACAGAAATGCTGTCAAGAAACCAGAGTGTGTGGTCTCTCCGAAACTTTCTCATGCACATTCTAATAATGTCACGTCAGAATGCCTTACATAGCGTTGTCTTACAATAGTTATAAAATATTAACAGTTGACATGATTTTAGCACTTTTACTGAATCTATCGTACCAACCTTGGCGAATTTCGTGGCTATTAATCCCTGGCATGTGGTTAATACTATTATAAAACAGAATTTATGTTTTAGATGCATATTTTCTAATCGAATGAAACAAAAATTTGACACAGAACTACCCTTGAAGTCTAAAATCACATTCCAAATTTGATATAGTTAAGTCATTACGTTTTTTAGTTACTGGATTTACATGTTTCTAAGAGTACAAACCAATAAACAGTCAACCTCTTCTTGTATTTGGCTCAAAATTTGACAGGTGTCTACTCTATAGACGGTAAATCTGTGCAATCCGAATTTTATTCATCTAACTCTCTTCATTTTGTAATTAACGTGTTAACTTATATTCGAACAACCGGACAAATGGTCTCCTCTGAACAAATTTTACTCAAGACAGACGGATGGACATTTTCCAAAAATGTCTTCAAAATTCGAATTCAAGGATGTCTAAAACGTGGCGATTTTTCATTCAAAATCTTGAATTCGAATTTTGAACGATTCCAAAATTTTCTCTATGCTAGTATAGATAAGAGAAAGTAAAAATTATTCTTCCTAAACTTTATTTCTATTTCACTCTGAGAAATTTAACTGCACAATTTAAGGTAGATAATTTCAGGAAATAATTTTGTTTTTAATATTAACATTTCAAATAATAAAATCAACAAGAATTATTAGAAAACCAGAGAATAATCATATCATTAGCTCTAAAAATTTAAATTCTTAAATATTTTCTATTGTAAAATGAACATTTCAGCGTACACTTCTTATCAGTTAAGTTAGCACAAACCTTCTCAATTTTTTATCTTTATTTTTTAATTAAGAAACAACCTACGATAATGTTTGTGAAAGTTTGTTCTTCAATTGAAGATAACGCAGGAATTTTGAAATTTGATTTGCGCGATGACATCAATAGAAAATATCTTCTTTTAATGATCTCCCCATCACTTCATGTGATAAACGATCTTCTCTAAAGGCCAAGCCATGTCAAGTGTTTTTCTGTTATTTAGCGTTAAGCGTTTTTATAGGATGAAGCGAGAGATATTCTGCCTTGGTCACGTCAGTTTCACTTTCTTTGCTAATAAACTAATGCCGGGTTTACACTCGGCTAGTTATAAGGCGGCCAGTAGACAGCGCATGAGAAGAAAAGGATTTAAGTTTGCCATAATTTCATAAAATAGATTTAGGCATTCCCTGCTTGGCTTTATATTGCCGTTTTTTCGTCCCTGAATTTTTCTTTTTTTACAGTGTATCGCATTAAAATTATGGATATTTACACAAAGGAACATGGTAAAATTTTAAAAAAAAGGTCAACATACCTACATTTGGAAAACTATAAAAATGAAATGGCAAATAAAATGAAAAAAAAAACGCAACCTAGCATTAGAAAGAACAAAGAGCAAAAAAATGTCGGAATAAATCTATAAGTGACCAATTTTTTCAAGCCAAAAGAAACCCCGCCAAATTCTACAAACGCATGCGCAGTAAGGGGGGGGATACAATATAGCGGCATATTGTTATACAATAATTTGCCCTCGACCGAACAGCATTTTTCAGTCTTTCTACGCATGCGCTACCAACTGGCCGAATCTAAACCCGGCATATTTTTCCTTCCATAAGATATTTTTCCTTCTTGAAGTTAATGTAAGAGTTGAAATACTCGCTCTGATATAAATTACATCCCATGCCTGAAAAAAAAACCTATGAAATAAAAGGCAAATTTTAACTTGATTTTGAGTCCATTGTGATAATAATTAACTTTTAAACCGTTGAAGATCACCACACACATTCAACTGGAAAAGGGGCTTTAAATGACGTAAGAAAATTATATTTTATATAATTTGAGTTAATAAATATTCTTATGAAAAAATTATGAAATTTAAATTTATACGTTGTTTTCTAGTTTTATTAGTCATATTTAGTAGAATATTTTGGCACAATAACATTTTAATCGAAATGAAGATCCACATTTCTGTAAATAAAACTGTTGGAGTTTGATTATTTGCATTTTTAATGGTTTTGAAAAATTTCCTCGAGTGGCGATATTTTAGTCATCTCGAGGAAGATTATAAATTACCGTATGGCATTCCCTCGAAGAAGATGTTGATTGGCCTGTAACAATGAAATTCGAAGCTTCATTATTCTGTCAGATTTGCTCGCTGAAATGGCCTGAAAATATTCGTCTGTCTGTGACAAAGATAACTCAAAAACGCTTTTAGAGTTAGACGATTCAAATTTGGTATACGGTCTCTACACTGAACTTGTAGATTTTTATCAAATGTTAAGCAAAATCCATTCAAAGAAGTCTGTTTCGAATACTCTCTAAGAAAGGAGTTTTCTCAGAGAACGCCTCGCATGGTATTGGCGTACAATAGTTGCGAAATATCTTTAGCATTTTTACTGAATCTAGCGTGTCATCCTTGGCGAGTTTTTTGGTAATTAAACCCTGACATGCGGTTAATAGTATTCGAAAATCGAATTTGTGTTTTACGCGCGTTTTCCCCAACAGATTGAAACAAAAATTTGACATAAAACTACACTTATATTCAGGAAAATCCATGCCAAATGTAATATATTTAAGTCGTTGCTGTTTGAGTTATCACATTGGCATATTCCAGAAGGAACAAATCGACACAATCAGCCTTCATTGGATTTGGTTCAAAATTTGATATGTGTCTACATTAAATATTTGAGTAGAATTTTTTCATTTTAGCCCTTTTCTTTTTTAGTTTCTGTTTTAACCTATATTCCATCAACCGGACAGACAGACTAGTTTTGAATAGATTTTATTTTTCAAAATTTGATATAAACCAAATTGATAGAAATATATTTGGTGAAAGACTATCTATCAAATTTCATCCAACTAGCAGATAGACCATTTGAATCACAGACAAACAGACGAAAATGCGTTCTTCGATCTCAGGGAAGTCTAAAATAAAGAGATTTGTCAAATTCTCGAGACTGAATTTTTCTGACAATTACAATACTTTCAATACAATGTTTGATACTATTGTAATGGATTGGAACGTGCAAGGATAGAATCTGGAACCTTGTGGTTCGCAGCCGAGTAACATGACCACAATACAAAAGCAAATGCCCTTGTAGCTTAGCTGTTAACTGGCTTATAAGCTTTCACCACACACTAAGTAGGCAATAATATATATATATATATATGTGTGTATATATATATAGAATATATATAGAATTATTTCACCTACAAGAAAACGTGAGAATACCTCGTATATTTTTTGTAGAATCATATTCATAATTGCTATATGGTAACGATTCAAATTTCAATATAACTTGCACTTAACAAAACAATTTTATATTTTCTTTTTGTTCAAAAAATGATTTAACAACAAACATGCTTTTACCTTGAACTAAATTCTGACATCCTGGAAAAGATTTATGGTAATAGTCCTTCAGTTTCTCACTTTTCTTTTATTGTCTTATTTTTTATCTACTAAATTTATAGACTGATTAGTCCTCTAAGCGATTACAGTTTTATATTGCTTAACAATGTCTTGACATGAAAACAGTTGTATCATGACTAGAACGTGCTGCCATGTAATTTACACTGCTTTTAAAAGATACAGAGATTTCTAAGCATAATAGCAAGTAGTGGAACAGCTTCTGGCGGAAATTTCTGGTATTTTCAAAATTGTAATAACAGTTACACTTCTTAAAGAGATTCAGCCCAGTAATTTCAAAATTAAAAATCAGATTCCTGTGTGGATAAAATTTCCCTCAACCTTAAAACAAGAGAAAAGGAAGAAAAATGTCCTCAGCTGATATTACCGAGTAAGAATTTTTTGAATTAATTTTCAGCATCACGTGAGAAAGTCACTGATCGTTTATAAAACGGATAAAAATGGAATTATCTCATTTACGAATATTTGTTTATAATCAGTATGTAGTGATACGAACTATTTAATAACTTAAGCATTATTTTCAAATATCATCTTAAATTAATATTCTTTAACTCGCGCATTTTCCCCCCTTATGCTTTCATGTAGAAAATACAGTTAATATGTTTAAAATGTTATTATTGAATTTGCTTTTATCAGAAATAGATCAAAATAAGGAAAAATTAAAAAAGAAAACGATTTTAATCGTGAATTAAGAAATTAAAAATATTATTTATTAAAAATTTGGCAATAAAATGTCTTAACAGTATAATTCTTTGCTAGAAATTATCTATATAATTTGGCATTTTAATCGCATTTGTATTTTATTTTTATTTTTATTGAATATTTTGATTTTTTTTTCTCTCTACGGTCCAACTTTATTATTTTCAGCTTCTCGTGCATTTCCAGTTTGGTTTTAATCGTCATGATTGATAAAATATTTTCTACTTTTAATATATTAATAAAAGCATGCCTTTAATAAATTTATTATTTTCTACTTTTGGTATTGAATATATTTCATAATTCATTATTATTAATAGTATGGAATATAAATTTAATAGATTAAAATATAACTTATTCCTAAAATTATTAAATTATTGTATTATCATCAGGACGCATGTAACTATACAAAATATTAAAATTAGATAAAATTGCGATAGCAAAATTTCATCTTTACAAATACGAAAACATTTTCATTACATAGAAATGTGTAGAAGTTATTTTATATTTCTATTTTATTGTTATTTTATATTTATATATCATTATTATAATTATTATTATATTATAATTATATATTTATATTTATAGTTATTATTTATGTAGCCATTTTACGTTTTCATTTTTGTTCATAAATAATTCATAAGATTCTATTAAATAGAAAAGAAATTTAGAAAGCAACATTGAAAATAAAATGGACAGCAGCTCTCGAAAAAATAAGCAGATTATATTAAATACGATAGTCCCCTAACTTTTTGAAATAGACTCGCCTGATATCCCATGATGCTATGTTTTGAGCTATCTTCTCTAAGAGCCGGGGAAATATTTTGCTTGTTTTTATTTGAAACCAGCGTGAGTGGTTTCCCAAAACTTACTCACATACTGTCTAATAAACTTGAGATATCAGAGAACGCATTATATGACAACAGTTGCGAAATATTAACTTTTGGGCATGAATTTAGCATTTCTACTGAATCTGTAGGGTCACATTTTTTACTGCAAATAACTCCCTGCTCGCTCTCCATTAAAATAAAGAATAGGCTTAACGAACTCAGTCTGCTATATTTCCAATCTCTTTCAAATCTATATTGCTATTTGAATTTTCTGGCCATTCATTTTATTCTTATTGATAGAAATATAAATATCTGTAAATCTTTATGCATCTGTTCCTTTTGATTTTTTTTCATGTATAACTTAAAAACTATTTCCCATTAAAGCTTAATATCAAAGATTATGTTTATCTTTGCTAATAATAAAGAAGAATGCGTGTTTGTTGGCAATATACAGTTTGATATACCGTTTGACTTAAATCTACCGAATTTCGCACATATATACTTTGAAAGGTAGGAATGCGCACCTGGGAGCGATTTTTTTTTCGAAATTTAATCAGAATTTTAATTAATTAAAAAAATTAGTGAAATTTTGAAGTTTTACCACGATAACGTCTGAATATATCCCAGTACAAAAATGATTTTTATATCAGCTTAAATTTCAAAAAATTATCTTCTTACCGATATCAATATTTGCTGTATGATATTCTTCCTATTTTTTTTAAAATTCATTTAAAAATATTTTAATTTTGCTTTACAACAATATATCTCCTGGTTAAAGCGAAACTAAAATCGTCTAATGTTACTGTAAAATCTATCAATGTTTCATCCTGTTTTGTTTATTTCATTGATGATGATTAAGATATGAATATTCAGCTTTTTTTATTCATCTCCAGTAGGTTAATAAAATGGGGTTTTGATAAAAATAATTTGAATTTTTGTTGTATATATAACTGAAATTTAACATCAAACTCAAGAAGTAGCGAAAATAATGAACGTAGTGACTTTGAAAGCACGCTCACCTCGATTTTAAATATTGCTGCTCTTTCCCACGATATAATAAGATGTAGACTGAAAATTAGTGAAATCCATAGAACAACGATTTGAACTTTGTACGGCTTCTAAAATAGAGCGAGTTGTAAATCTATTGAAATTTGAAGCATAAAAATATATGGTTAAAGCAGCCTTTAAGATATAGTTACATAAAATATTTAATTGCAACTTTTAATCTTGGCGAAACACTAACCGCCAAAAGTGGCTTGTAAAAAGCAAAATATAAGTAACTGAAAAGATCTATTTGTTGGGTGTCCTGTCCCTCTCCGGAGGTCCACTTGAAATAGAAATTCTAGGATGTTGGCGGGCAATTGAAAGTTGAAGTGACTTTTGTGTATCTTCAGATACGATCAAATGATACCAACAAAAATAAATCTCTCAACGGTTTCGTATGATATGAATGAATTCGTACTTCACTAGTGATTCTGCTTCTAGATCATTTGTATAACTTCACAAGAAAATTCTGTGTTACTACTTGGATATCATTTTGGAACCACATAAAATAAAAAAGAGCAATTCACATTGAAATTATTTCTGCATGTTCGTAGTAGATTTTCCTAAAACATCTCGTTTGCAAAAATCCATTTTACATATTTTTTGTACATAAAAGATATTGTAATTTAAAAATTTGTTCTCGGGAATTCGACTACTAAGGATATTTTAGACTTCCTATAAGTATGTTAAGAAATCTTTTTTTTTTTTTTTTTTTTTTTTTTGCGAAATTATGATTATTTTTTATATTTAATATTCTTAATGTTTGATTATATTTCTTTATAAAACTGTTAGAATTTTGTTTCTAAGTCTGTTGTTTGAGAAGTTGCTTTGATTTTTATATTTGCGTCTACATACTTTTTAATGCTATTTTACGTGTTTAGATGCTGTTTTCTCAAATTCTAATCTTTGATAGAATTTTCTTACGAAAGACTCATAAATTAAAATATACTGCATATTTCTTATTCAAATTTGGTGCAATAATTTCTCAATATGTTCTGCAGTTTTTGAACCATATAATAAGTTTTCTATTCTTTTAGGAATATTTTATAATTGTTTCTGTTCTTTACAATGTGAAAAAAAAATTGAAAATTTTATGTTGTTTATCAGTCGAATGCCAATATTTAAAGAATGGAATGAAATACTGTTCATTTTCTTAATGCAAGGACTAGATAATATGTTTCGTAAAGCATATCTGCAAAATTTTAAGTAAATCATTTGACAAATTCTCTAAATTAGATTTTTACTTTAAACCTCTTTTTGACCGAAAAAAAAAAGCTTTTTTTTTTCAATTTTTAAAAAGCTTTTGCCATTTAACTAGTATGATTTACCTTCAAAGATGTTTTTTTTAAATATTTGTCATGTAAATATTTAAAAATATTACTATTTTCGAATGTTTTTTCAAAACATTCAACCCGAACGTAGTCACATACTTTAAGCTGCAACTTTTTGAAGCTTTTGAAATTATGTTTGTCAGTTCGAATTTATACGGCTTTTTATCTCTACAGAAATACAATAACTTTAAATGCAATAGGCTTGAAGAATGAAATTTGATATGTATTTCTTAGAATTAAATTAGAAATCTTTGACGACCAATGATTCACTGGTAATAATGATAATTAAAATATTTAATTAAATATTTTATGTCATTTGATCTCAATGTGCACTTCATCAAAATATTTTTAAACTTCAAATTTTGATAGACATATAACTAATATTGTTGTGAATTCGATCTCCCCCGACCGATGACTCCCCGCGTATGTACGTATAAATTTGTATGGTGCACGTATAAATTTGTCGTGGCCATAAAGTCCTCCGTGTCGAGGCAATACCACTCGGGATACTGGTTCAGAGGTGATCGTTCTCTAATTCAGGTCTAAGCTACAATCTGTGAATGAGTGAATTAAATGCATGGATGAAGTCCGCCCCGTAAAAAGGGTTGTGACTCATGAGCAGCTGAGACGTACTCTTGACCCTAGATGGCGCTACTGAAAACAAGAGATCCTCTCTCGGCTTAAAATCGCTGACTTCTTCAGCGGGCTTGTCTTGGTCAAGAACTCCCAAATATATATATATATATATATAAGGTTTAAAAATATACAAATTTCAAACAATTTTCATATTTTGATTATTAACAATGGAAAAAAATACCTGGAAGAAATATTAACATCAATATTAAAATGAATTGATTTTCACTTCAACAATGAAATATATGGCTGTAAAATATGCTTAAAATGTTTTTTATATTACTGTGGTGACATGTCAAGAATTAATTAATTAATTATGAAAATAATTAATTTTAATTCATTGAAATTCGTATTGATATTTTTAACATTCGCACTGAGGTATATATTTCTTCCAAACTGTATATATCCTTATTTCGATTGCTCTAAATAATACTAAATAATAGTAATTAAATAGTCTGGGCCATAGAGCACAAACATACGCACATTTAATTTTATGATTAACTCGCCGCCTTTGGCGACCAGCCGGTTCGCCAGTATTACCGCTCGCTACAATTTTCAATTAAATATTTTAAGTAACTGGTCTCTTATTAGATTCTCAAACAAAATATTTTTAATCTTCAAATTTTGATAGTCATACCAAACTTATACTGTTGTTTAGATCGTTTCGTTCAATTTACTGTATATATTTTGCTAATTTGTTGTCATTTCCGGTAAAACTTCAACTTTTATTTTAAGTGGAAATGATGAAATTTCAATTAATATAAAGATATTTTTTAATAAAACCAAGCGTTTTATTTTATTTATCATCTTTATTGTTATTTATTATTATTATTATTATTATTATTGAATATGAGTATTGCAAACAGAATCGCTCGGTATTTAAATCTTATGTGAACTACAAAATATTTTTCATAATTTATGTAATATCTCAAAGAATAATTCAACAAAAACTTCTCAGATTCTGCATAAAATTCAGTTTTTAGTTTTGCTTTCAAAATTATTGAAATGAAATCAATAATAATATTTTGTTCCGGCCTATAAATATATTTCAAAAATTATGATGTCTAAATTTAATGCAGTAAGGTATCATATTCTGATAAATATTCTGGACACACCAAATTTTAAATAAATGAATGAATGTTTCTATTTTACACGAATAACTAAGACTTATTTATTTAGTTTTTAATGTTAAAAATTTAGAAAAACTCAGCATTTTCATAAACTAAAGCCAATTAATCTTGAGAAACCTGCGCGCTGATTGGCGTATTTTCTTTGAAACGATCGATGGAAAATCTGAAATTATCCTTTTTTTATTGAATAGTGATATTCAAATTTTCATAAATCCGTCAGTTTAAGTGATTGATTTAGTTTATTGGAAATTAACTCTTTTTATTTAAAATGTTAGTGTTTCAAGAACATTTTGTTAAACGTGATTTCCACAGCAGAAGCTTTATGTAAAATCAAAAATTCGTTATTTATTAGAGCATTTACTGAATCAAGTTACATAAAATATAATCATTTTCCATTTAGACCATTTTAGCATATCTGTGTCTTACTGAAGGTTTACAAATTAGCTGTGTGGCCCTGATTTCAATGGATTCCTGTTCATATTAAACAAAACTTGCCTTAAAATAAAACTGATTTATTGGATTAATAATATAGAGAGTGTAAAAGATCATAAAATAATTTTTCTTGAATTTATTTTTTAGAAAAAATAATATTTCATATTTGTTTCATTTCCTACAAACACGTGCCGAAAATTATATTTTTGCAGATTTCATTTCCAAAAAGATTTAATTTATTTTTAATTGGAGCTTTAATCAATGTGATGGCAACACTTTGAAAAAAGCTAATTTTTTCCCATGAATGCGAAACCTGCTCGTGCAGCTTAAATTTAATTTTTATTTTGTACGAAAAAAATTGTCGAAAAATATAGTTAAAATATTTATTTAAAAGATCATTAAAAATAGAAATTTAATTTTCAGGTTAAAACATTGGTATCATTTAAAAGATAAATTTTTGATCTTTAACTTCATGTAAAAATCTTTTTTGTGCGGTAATATTTTCGGAAGTTATAGCAGAAACACACCAAAATTTCGCTTAATTTTTAAATAAATAAAATTCTAATTAAAAATTTGAAAAAATAACCCCCAGGTGCACATTTCCGGCCTCCAAGGTATCACATGCCAAATTTGGTAGCTGTAAGTTTAATGGTCTGGCCTGTAGAGCGCCAACACACTCATACACACACACACACACACATTGAGCTTTATTATAAGTATATAGATATAGATATAAATAGATAGAGATTATAGATCTCTATTTAATTTTGGATCAAATCTGTCGATGAAAACAGAAATTTTTCCTAATTCCATTTCAATATTTTCATCTCTATTTTATGAAATCAATAGCGCTATAATGTCATGGGATATATCCATCAATAAAAGTTCATGCACAAAATTATTAGAATGTATGTAAGACTATTGAAACAACACAGCTTTAATATCTGACAATTTAGTACTTAAAAACTGTTTGTTGACGGAATCATAGAATTTTATTGAAAAACCTGCACACCCAATGAACCAGGTGGTCGTCAAAAGTGGTTAGACATATTTGAAACAATGATAAATCTTTGATGGGAAATACAATTTTTGTGCTTCCTAAGTCTGTTAATGGATGACAAATATCTGCATACTCCCAATGGTAGTTTTTTGCTTATTTCATTAGTGAATTCTTAAACTGAAATGTACTTGAATGGCGATTGGAAAACACTCTTGAAATTTCATTTCATTTTTATGTCATTTCTATTTCGATGCAAAACCTTGAGCGAAGTGAATAAGAATCCGCTAGTGGAATGAGACGTTTCAAAAACGAGGGAAAAAATAAAACAAAACATATTTTGGTCATAAAAATGTTATTAGTTTAGTTTAGTTATATTAATGTCCCGTTTTAAGGCAACACTAAAGCTGTTTTTGGACGAACCTCGTGATTTTGAACGACGGTCAGACAATGAGGCCGACAACTAAGCTGCACTCTCTCTCCAAGCTTCCACACCACACCAACGGGAGGATGTCTGGCCAAGAGGATTTAACGTGCGCCAGACCCACTTACACGACGTACTTCGGTGGAATCGGATCACGAACCTGAAACCCTCCCGTTCCGAAGCCAAGACCTTACGACCAGACCACCACGGCTCTCATTAACGATGCTATGATTTGACTGATTTCATTTACTTTTTTTAAATTAAATTTTCTTTCTCAGAAAATTAAAATTTCTATAAAGTGATAAAAATTTACAATGAAATTCAATTTAACAAAAATAAAAGTGTTCTATAAATCAGCGTAGACGAAAAATAATCCTCCATCATGTTTTTTAATTATTATTTTATTTAAGCAATTCTGATTAATTCATTTCTGAATTTTCTAGATAATTGTATTTGGTTTATTTCTGTTACTGTATTATGCTGTTTATTTATGAAAGACCAGCAGCAAAAATAATATTGCATTTTACTTTAAATACGGGTTGATGCTAACCTTCTATAATATTTCAAAATAACTGTAAGAAAATTACATTGTACTAATTTATGCTGTTTTCTTTTCCAGCTCTGTACGAGAAGATGGCAGCAAGTAAGTATTTATTTTGATGCTTTCATTTTCATATGAACTTCTGTGCTTTTTATTACTGCAAATAAACATCTATGCTATTCAGCAATAATAAATAAATTAAAAATAAAAATTAAGGTTTCTCTCTTCCGGTATACAGTAGACTCTCTTTAATCCGACACATATGAGACCGAACAGCTGTCGGATTATAAAGAGAGTTTGGACTGTAGAGAATCATATAGACATGACTGAAATGGAGAATTATACAGGGTGGCCATAAAATAACTTTCCCTGTTTGGAGGCATCTACAGCTAAAACGAATAAATGAAATGAAATCGCATTTCATATACAGACTGTCAAAAACATAGGAAAATAAATTCCGCAGAAAAAAAAAATTAGTACCAAAAGTTGCCGATAGGGGAAATACTAGCGATGTAGGAATACAGTTATGAGTGAATTCATGAAACTCGCAGAAAATAATCTTTTGTCCATCAACATTAAGGAGCAAAGCAATAAAGCATTTTAACAACCTTCTCTATGCACATTATACTGCATACAGTGTATGACGTTCTCCATTGCTGAGTGTAAACTGTCAGTTTCCATCCTCATAACAGCTCGTCTTATGCTCTGTTTCAAGACACGCAGGGTTGCTTAAGAGCAGCCACGACATTACACTATTCAGTGTAGAACAGTTTTACCATTAAATCATGCTGAGGTAAGGTAGAACTCATATTAAGCACACATCAGCAGTCAATAATGAACGATAGTCAATAATCAACAACAACCAAGAACACTTCAATAGTCAAGAAAGAACTGCTAACAGGTCGCTTGCTTTTCCCTTTTTACAAAGAATGTGGCGCTGCTGTCACACGCGCACTAGAAATTTTACATAATCCATCTCGATATGCAAATTTCCTTGTTCGTACGTGACAGCAGCGCCAATATTTCTCCCATCGACAACTTTTAGTATTAATTATTTTTTTCCTGCGGAATTCATCTTCCCATGCCTTCATGTGATTTTATTTCATTCATTAGATTTAGCTGTAAAAGCCCACAAACACGGAAAGTTATTTTATGCCCACCTTGTATATTTTTCTACTTGAGGTACCGAGCTACATACATGTATACAAGACGTTGCCGCGACCCACCAAAAATTGACTCAAAACCTACATGGGTTATGACCCACAGGAAACCCCTGAACTATCTTAATCAGAAAGTTTCACTTCATCCGTCGAAATCAGCACTTCTTGCTCTTTGTCCAATTACAGCGCAACAATCCTCGGTATCTACAACAAGTTACGAGCAAACATAATATTCGTTGTACATTGATAAGAATTGAGCGCACTTCTTTTTATCTTCGTGAGTGTTTAGATTTTATTTACAAACAATACTTTCGTAACAATACTGGAGATTGAGGAGCTTTTGAATGTATACAAAACATAAGATTCGAAATATAGCGAAACCGTTATTCGAGAACATAATGATTTCCTGAAACGTAGCTAGTTTCATCTGAGACATTTAGTATGAAATATTTAGTATATAAAGTTCTTGCCTCCAGATGCATACTTGAACTTATTTATTAGAGTATAATTTGCTTATTTAAGAGAAAAAAAATTGAAATTATAGATAGTTTAATAGCAGTGTTTGAAACGAAGAAACTGCATCATTTATTTACTGTCGCATTTTAATTTTTTCTCCCTATCTATAATCCAAAGAGGACATTCTCTATTGATATATTCTTTAGCTGGCAACATTTCGGTCAAAAATGAATTAATTTTAACGCACAACTAGAAATCGAGTGGAACTTCTACATTATTTATCAAACATATTCTTATTTCTGTTTCATATTTCCTCATCCTTTTTCTTTAAATGAGTAGTTATTCTTATTACTTATATTATTTACTGTTTTCGAGGATTTATTTTTGCTTGCAGATAAACAGTACTTATCAAATTAAGTTTAATTTTATCTTTATTAGGTTGTAATACAGCAGAAGATATATTTTGTGATGCTTTTTGCAATCGCGAGCATATGACAAGGGATCTGCATACTTCAAGCGAGTTTAAGGTTTACAAACGAATTTTAAGTCTACCCCCTCCCCGCTCCTCCTCCTCCTCCAAAGCTTAAACATTACTCCTAAGCTACCTCTGCCAGAAAATACTTTGCATAGAGAATAATATTATTATTTAGCACTCTATACCAAAATTCTTAACACAAATTCAATGTAAACCATTATATATGTCAAAAAATGCTAAAAGCATTAAGTATATTATATATAATAAAAATTTTAATTTACTTTTAGTCTTTTTTAATGAAAAAGGTTGACTGCATAAGGGTAAAATCGGGAAAGGAGGAGTCATTATTACTTGGGGAGACTATTTCTGTCTTTTGGTAGATAAGAAAAAAAAAAAGATATTTTGATGCATGCATTTTAATCTCAAGAATTCAGTGACAGAAAAGCAAAAATATTCAGTCTAAAAGGTCTATTATAACCGATATTGAAAGCTTGATCCTAAATAAAAGATTGACAATTCCTGATTTTCTTTGTTAAAATTCATTTCCAGGTTTTTTATGGATATAAAAATTGAAGGAATCAATCAGATATAATTTATCATAATCAAGAAAAAAATGTAATTTTTTACTATGCATTTTATTCCGACATTATATTTATTAGGAAAGAAGGGGGCAGTAGGTGGTTTTTCGGGCATGATATTCTGCATAAACAAAACAATTACACATATAGAATCAGCGGGGGTTCGTCAAATACCTGTTCTACTGACAACAAACCGCTTTACTATTTCCTACTAAAATCAGAGCCAAGTAATTACTAACACAATTTTCAGGCCCCGATATGAAATCATCTCCCTTTTTACACGGATTCACACATCTTTTCAAAAACAGTGCGCGATTGCCTTACCTTTCATTACCCAATCAGGTTTGACAAAATCAGATGACCCCTGACCCCAGGGTGCTTCTCTGCATCGTTATTCTTCTTTGAACCTTGTACTTTGAAGTAGGTCTATCTTTGTGCGTCGAGTTCTAGGGGTAGAAATGAATTCCCTAAACTGTTGCTGTTCTTTCAGATATTCATACGAGTCCATGGAAAGTATGACGAACTACCTGTTGAAAAGAACCAAGCACAGACCTTTGGTAGGAGTTATTTGCGGCTCTGGTATGGGTGGTTTGGCCGATATGTTGGAAGACAAAGAATCATTTCCTTATCATGAAATTCCTGGATTCCCTACTAGCACAGGTAAATTTTTTTATTTTATATATATAATTTTATTCGTTTGTATTTTTATGCTAATTAGCCCCAAGTTACGAAATAGAGATTATTTTTTTATCTAATTTCTTTGTATGTTTAAAAATATGAATGAAACGTAAAGCATCTGATTATATAATAAAGTAACACATTGAAAAAATTAATAAATTGTAACATTATAAGAAAAAAATGTAGTTCAACGTTATTACAATTGAGAAAAATTTATTATCAACAATGTTTGATACTTTTGTTGTCGTATTTTCATTGATGCTTGAGTCAAAGAATCTGATATTTCAAATATTGCATATCTGCCAATCATAAGTTGTTTAAAAGTTGAAAAGATTATTAACTACATATTCTGCCTCAGGAAAAATCATTTCTAGTTAATTGGGTAGTAAATGAAAAATAATTTTTTAATGAATAATCGTTTTTTATTATTTAACAAATTTTTATAGTAATTATTTTTCTTGATTGTAAATTTTCAATTCGATATGGTTAAAAACATTCTATGATGAAGTTTCTATTCTTCAACTATTTGCTTTTGTAATTTGAAAGCTCTAATGTTCTACTTGGGGATCATTTGGAACATTTTTTTTTTTTGCATTATTGATATTACTTGAGCAATATAACTGCTTCAGCCTATAAACATTAGCACGTCTTTAAAAAAATTGGGCGATTTGAAAAATAATTTTATATTAATTCAATAATTTTTAATTACAAATAATTTGAATGACATGCAAGAACAGCATTTCCTTGTCAATTTTGCAGCCTTAAAACGCAGGCACATAGTAAAAATTTTAATGAACTTTATTAATAGAAAAAATATTTTTTATTAAAATAAATTGAATTTAAAAATGGAATATCGCGTCATTTTGCTAGTAACATCGAATGCGCGCATGAAATTGATTCAGTGAATGTGTTAAAACAATCGTTAGCAAAAAAGTAAAACCATCGATGAAAGCGACATTATAGCTGGCATTAAGACACACGGAAATGAATAAGTAAGCCCCTTTTTACTTTCTTGTATACTTTGCATAGTAATCTTCAAAAATTTCTGAATTCGAGATTTTGACCAATCTTCCTGTTTTATACCTTCCTGAATTCGAAAAACACATTTTTGGAAAATGTTCGTCTGTCTGCCTGTGACAAAGGCAACCCAAAAACACTTTGTGCTGGACGGATGAAATCTGGTATAGATCTTTATACCATATATATAGATTCCTATCAAATTTTGAGCAAATTCCGTTCAGAAGAAGTCTGTCTGTCCAGCTATTCGAATATTTAGCGTGTGACTACAAAACGAAAAGAGCTAGATTAATAAAATTCGTTACATAAAATTAACATTAATAATGTAAACAGCTGTCACATTTTGAGCCACTGAGAGGTTGACCGTCTGTCGGCCTGTACTTCAGAAGCATATAAACGCGATGACTCAAAAACGCATTGACTTAAACATACCAAATTTCGTATGGGATTTTGTGACTGCAAGTAAAATTTTGTGTCAATCGGTTTAGAAAACGCATTTAAAATACAGATTCGATTTTTAGAACTATTAACCGAATGTCTGGGATTAATCGCCAAATAACTTGCTAAGAATGACAGGATCGATTCATTAAACATGCTAAATTCACACCAAAGGTTAATATTTCGTAACTATTGTATGTCAATGTCATCTAAGATGTTCATTTTCATATTTCTTATTAGAAAGTGAAGTTATGCGTAAAAGGTTTGGGAGACCACTCCTACTGGTTTTATAAAATTGTAGTTAAAGTAATAAATTCCATTATTTTTCAACTTATTAATCATACTCATTATGAACATATGTAAATGAAATGTGGAGCACTGAATAATAGAACTGAAATTCAGATTCTGTGCCAGTTTAACATTTAGGGCTTTATTTAACATTTTGTTCACAATTTCAATGAAGATAACTATTCAATTTAAGGTAAAATAAAGCGTTTTATAAAACAAGAATGATTTTTTAAAAACAATTTTCTATTTCAGTCCCAGGACACAAAGGAAGGTTGGTGTTCGGAGTTTTGAAAGGGGTACCGACTGTCTGCATGCAAGGAAGATTTCACGTGTATGAAGGTTATTCTCTGTGGAAGGTAAGTGTTTCATCAATAAAGTTTGAAATCATTTTACTCGTAAAATTTGAGAGAAAGAGCCGAACAAAAGTTTACTATCTGATTGGTCTTTACAAAACCTCAGCGGTCTTTGCTCATATGAGTAAATCAATAATGCAACAGATTTTAAAATATAATTTCCTGCATAATCATTTCTTACTGACACTAAAAAAGGAAAATTGATAAAAAGTTGAATAATACAAATGAAATCATTGTAGGAATTATTAATTAAACAGCAACATCCATTCTCGCTCATTTATTGTTTTTTTTATTAAACTGCTTATATTCGATTTTTTCACGGTTGTTTGGATTTTTATCAAATGAATAGTTCTTTTTCGACTTTAAATTAAAAATTCCTATGAATTTATTTCAAAAGATTTATTTGACTTAATATTTAAAAATTAAATTTTTGCATATCGAATGTATTACGATATCATCCCTTCATTTTTGTGAATAATCTCACTTTCATATGAGATATTATTAAATTAATATATACTTTATTAAATTCTATATTAATAATAGAATTATATATTGTTAAATTCTGTGCGTTGATCTCGTATTATCTTAATGTCAACTAACCGTCTTCGACGATCAGGTGACGGATAATTTTTATATTTGAAATAATTGGTAAAACCAAAGAATCATTCCAGCATCCTCAAACATTGCGCCAATTTTGCCAATTTTTATTTCATATGAAAAGCTTACTAATGATCATATGAAAGTCATAATAATTTCATATCAAATCAATAGTTCCCAGCTCACAAAACCACCATTCCTTTTCTACAGGTACTTTAAAGGCATTACTAGTTCTACATTCTCTGTGAGTAAAACCTTGAAAGAGTTTGCTAGTTTACCCATAAAATTAAATATTTAATCTACCAATGTTTATTAATTTTTATTTCATATAAGATCTCACGACCTCTAGATATCATCAAGAGTTGACAGCTACCAGCACTTCAATTTTCAAGATATATGGCAAAATAAAAGACGCAGTCCCCAAACTCAACAACTGGACAAAATTTTCTCACTTTCTTTGTCAGTTGAATGCACTATTTTGCAAGCTTTGCCAAGCAATGAGAATGCTATACCATTATTATACAATAAACTTTCTTCTGTTTCGTTAAAATATATTTCATTAAATTTTGCCAAAATAATATCATTAATCTGGCTACCAAAGACGGATAGTTTTAGTAATATTAATTTAATCACATCAGTCAACTTTTGTGAACTAAACCTTATAATAAAAATATATTAAAAATATAGTTACAATAACCTACATAAAATATTAGGATGATAGAACACTTTGACTAGTTAGTTATACTTGAAAGTGGTTAAATTGTCAAGTTTTTGTCGAAATTGGCATGATCATTTCAGTTGTTGAACTGAAGATTGTGCCAAAGTTTTAATTCGCAATATCTCTCGAACTGTAGAGGAAGAAAGAGGTAAACGACGTATGGAGGAGTCATAAGCATTCAAACGAAACAAAAATTTTCGAAATCGGTATATTAATTGTAGCTGGGAATTCTATCGAAAACGAAGAATGATGAAGGCAAATTATCTTTGATGGCATATCTAGACGTCTGAGCTCCTTTCATAAGGAATAAAACTTTTTGAGATCGCTCAGGTTGGCTACGCTGTTGAAACTATGCTGTAATATTTCCCCGTAGAATATGTGTTGTAAAGTTTTGTTTTTTATCGATTTGGAGGGTGGTGAACTCTTGATGGTTATATCTAGGGATTCCGAGCTTTTATTTCATTTTAAACCTTTTTGAGATGGATTCGGTAGTTTCAGCTGGCAAGTCCTGTCTCAAAATTTCTCCATAGAGGTGTTTTCGATTCCTCTCGAAAATGGAAGATAAAAGAGAATAGATACTTCTTTATGGCATATCTATGAATTATGAGCGTTGATATTTAGTAAAAATTTTCGTTATAAAACTTTTTTTCTAGTAGTTTTAGATAACGAACATTATTGTGGATTTTCCCCTTACATTATATGCTATGGGAAATTTTTCCAATTTCTCTCAAAATAAAAAAATAAAAAAGGAAAAAAATTTGACCGTTGATGACATATTTAGAGGTCATGAGCTTTCGTATGAAACAAATAGATGAAATCGATGTAGTGTCAGGAGCTGGGTGAAGATTCATTCACTTTTCAAATTATTTAAATTTATAGATGACAGGTAGCTGAAAGTCCCGGATTTCATGAAATTCCACAGGTCTTTACTTTCCAATATTTAGAACAGTTTAAATTAAAAAAACTCCTACTTTAATTTTGCTGTCTGATGTTCATTTATTTTTAAAGCGGTTCTGTAGTACATCAAAGAATTTATAAACAGTCCCGTTCTTTCCGGCAATGTAATAATAAATGTTTAAAATAATTTCCTATATAATATTAAATATTCGGTATAATTAATCACTGATTGGATAAACACAAGAGTACTTGTTGTAAGGTAAGCAAAGTGCATAATCTTAAGTTAGCAGAGTACTTGAAACTGTATTAATCGTGTATGTTAAATTCATAAGCGATCGGAGCTCAAATAATCAAAGTTTCCTTTTATTTAAGCTGTAAAATGTATTCCTATTCTTTGTTAAAGAAGTTCACAGGTATTTTGAATATATAAAAAACACCACAGTAAGTACAACTGTAAAATATTCACTTTTTGTCTATAAAGCATATTTTCAGCAACCATTTTTCTTATTTTGTTCACTATAATTAATTTTAAAATTCACCCGAATTAGTTTTTTTTTATAATTCTGAATCTTGCATAGAACTTTTCTTTCATATTTTAGTACCAGTATCATTGAAGTTTTTTCTAAATATATATGGAACATAGATATATATAAATACATGGAAGTCGTCATAAAGGGTATCAAACTAGAAAATATCTGTAAAATTAAAATTCTCATGTTCGGATGGCGTCTTTATTAATGATTTCTTTATTAGAGGTGTTAAATACTAAACTACGAAATTTTAGTAAAGAACTATGGTGTTCATTCATTATATTTGTTGAACAGAATTGTTTGAAACGAACGAATTTTAAATTTTTAACGATTTATGCGCATTTTAAATTTTTTTTATGTAATAAAGTGTGCAATGCCAGTCCGAGTGATGAAGCTTATTGGTGTGAAGACACTGATCGTAACAAATGCCGCTGGTGGTTTGAACCCCGATTTCAGAGTCGGCGACATCATGCTCATCAAAGATCACATCAACTTCCCCGGCTTTGCTGGCGACAACCCTCTGAGAGGAAGAAATGATGACAGGTCTGTTCGAAAATCTTGTTTTTTTGTTTTTTTCTTACATGGTTGTTTTCCCATTGCAAGAATGGGATAAATTAATTATGTGATGTAGATGCAATTTAACTATGCGTAATGTTCCTCAGCGACCCTTAAAATGTGCACACGTCTTATTATTGTGCACACGCAAATATTTTAAATCTACGATTTATAGTTTCTGAAAAATGTGTAAAGAAAACATAAGAAGTGACATCTGAACCACTTTTCTGTAATTACTTGAAACTGGAGAATGATCTGTTTGTGCAATCTTTTCGATTTCTAGCTCACATTTCAAATTTTTTTTACTTTCTCATGTACGACGAGGCATACAAAGAGATCGTATTGTAATCGTCAAAAAATTCAAACTCGAGATTTTGATGACACTTTACATTTTAATTCTCTGTGAATCCGAAAAACACATTTTTGGAATTATGTCTGTCTGTAACTAAAAATGTTTAGAGTTAAACAAAAGAAATGTGGTATATGGACTGTACACAGAATTTGTTATCAAATTTCGAACGGTCTCGATTCAGAAGAAGTCTATCTGTCCGGGTATAAGTGAACGCGATAACTGAAAAACGTAACAGGTAAAATTTGGTTCACAATTTCATCATGTAAAGTGTTTTTTTAAGTTTGGAATCAAATCCGTCAAGAGATTGATCGTCTGCCTGTCTGTATTTTTACATGCATCTAAAGCGATAATTCAAAACGCAATAATTTAGTTAAATGATGTCTGGTTCATAATTTTAGCATCTAACAGTAGATTCTTATCAAATGTTGAACAAGATCGATCAAAAGGTTAGGTTTGTCTGTCGATCTGTACTTTTGCATGCATATAAACGCCATGATTAAAAAAAATAAACTATTTAAATGAAATTTAGCATGTGACTTTGTTAGTAAAATTTTTATTCTTTGTCAAAATTTAATTTTAATTGATCAAAATAAAGTGTCCAAAATTATGCTTACTTTGCTACACTACAAAGCACAAAACGCTCATATGCGAACTCTGAAAATAAAAATGTGTGCACTCGTGACGCTCACGGCTATGTCCAAAGTCTACAAGTCTTATACCGGGTGATGGGGGGGGGAGGTAAACTATTTTTAGAGAGTCTGCGAGAAAGTTTCAGGGTGAGTACTGACTACTCCTACTGGTTATGCATTACGTCTTTCTCCTAAAAGTCTTTCAAATTTTTACATGAATATTCAACGTGCTCATGTAAAAATATTTATGAAAGATATTTTTGTAAGAGTTAATTTTAACAAAATATGTCTCTTATTTATGTTTCACTTATATCTCTCTCATTTCATATACTTTTTAAAAATATATCTCATTTTATAAGACATAATTTTATTGCTTTTACCCTCATCTTTTAATTTATTCTTGAAATTAATTTCTTTTCCCTCGTCAAATCCAGATGGGGACCGAGGTTTCCTGCTATCAACAACGCTTACGACTTGAATCTTCGAAACATTGCAAAAGAGATTGCCATAGATTTGGGACTGGGCAATTTCTTGAGAGAAGGAGTTTATGCCATGGTCGGCGGGCCCTCCTATGAAACAGTGTCCGAATTGAGAGCCCTCAGAACCCTAGGAGCAGATGCCGTAGGTAAGCATCGAATCGAATGTATATAATAATTTGATAAAAATGTAGTGCCTATATCCGTTAGTTTTGTATGAGACGCTAATGTAAGACAATCAAAAGTCGATTCGTAATTAATAAGTTAAGAAAAATTTAAAATTGAATTTGATAGCTATACTTTTGAGCAAGGAGTTTTGATAAGTTCTGAATGGGACGACGTCAACGAATGGGGTTTGCCATCTTTCTGAAAATTTATCCTTTCCGGTATCAGAAGGATTGCATTTCTTTATAAATTAATACAAGGGTGGCGTCTACCATCTGAACATTAATATGCATGAATGAAAATAATGAATAATAAATGAAAAGACAAATAGTGTATAAGAAAAATACAAATAATGTTCAAAAATCTGTTGAAATTAAGCAATAGTTTCATTTTGAATTTTTAAGTACTCTATAGTGCTGTACAGGAAATATTTTTACTTAATAATACTACTTTGTAATATCAAAATGAATGATATTGAATTTATCGGCCCTTGCATATAATACTGAATATGTTGTTGTTTTTTTGTCAAATGATAATGATATACTATGTTAAACTTGCACATATTTTTGAATGATGGTGATCATTCATGTTTTCATTCATTCATGTTTTCATTCATTCATGTTTCACTTTCAAAACGGTTTCTGTTGTTTTATAATGAACAAAAATGAAGAAACACGAGAACTTTTCTTCCTTTTGTTAAATATCAGAATCATTATTCACATGTCGTAAGAATAATTTTTGATAAAATATAAATTAAAGCTATGCCTTAAGACACGAGCCATAATTACCCGTTACCAGAATTTAAGATTAATACTTTTAATGGAATAAAAGTAATTTTTTCTTTTTTATAAAAGTAATTTTTTCTTTTTTATAAAAGAAAGGAAATGCATGCTTTGATTTTAGTTCCAGATAATATATTTTCTTTAAGCAAGCTAAAAGAAATTAAACAAAATTTCTTGCTTATCATAACACGTTATTCGTTTCTTCGCGGTTTAAACTATGGAAGTGAAAAGGAAGTATCTTGTTCGTCGTTGTTCTTTCAGAGAGCATTGAAATAATTAAATTATGGAATTCATTTTGAAATGAATATTTCTGTGAACTCAATGGAAAGAACGATAACATAACTGTTTAAAATTACATAATTACAGTAACACTTATTATAATGACTTGGAAATTAATTAATTAAGATCTTTATTTACCAAACTTATTACAAGAAATTAATCTATGGCTAATCTTCTTTTCATTCAAATCGGACCCATTTTCCTCTTCCCAAATAAAAGTTAATATATTTTCTATATATACTCTGAGAAGCACAGTCGGAGATAATTTTCTTTTTATGTTTCCTTTTTCTGCTAAGATCCGACCATGATCAATTCGTCACAAATCTTTCGAAAATATCTAATTATCAAAATTTATTCTTCTTAATTGAATTATTAGTGATGAAATTAAATGATTTTAGAGGATTAAGAATAATTACAACCTAGCTTTCGGCATTCAGTGCATCTAAATGACTGGCCACCACGGATAATAACACGGGCTGAAAGATCATTTGCAAAATAGCCATCACCGGCCCATGCACCAATTAATTCCATAAGAAATATGACCCATCATCAGGAAATGGCCCAAACGACCATACGATCGCTTCTATATCCTCCAGAAAATGAAGAATCCGCCTAAAAACGATAGCATTTCTTATTGACGACCGCCCATTTTACGCCTAGCGAAGATAGAATTCCTTTTCTGTAACAGAATGCAAATTGTTAATTTATTAATTTTAAAAATATTTTCCTCAGAAAGTTTCCAAGGACATTTGAAGGATTATATATTAAATTCTCTCACATTTGTTCATAGATATGGTTTTTAAAAATCTAAAATATAAAGATTAAGGGAAACTCTCTTAAGTTCTTAACCTCAATTTTGCATCGTTTGCTAATATACGTGATTTTCCTGCTCTAGTCTAAATAAGCCACTAAAACGTTCCATGAGGGAAACCATAGACACAGTGCCTAATTAGAAGTAATTGCTCCAATTAACTAGATTCATGTCCTGCATTTGTGGCCTTGATAGCACATATACAGGGCTTTCATTCTGATCGTGGCTCAGTGGCTAATTTCTAAACTGTTAGCAATAAGCATAACTTCCAATTGGAAAAATGCTTCAAATGGCGGAATAATTTATTTTTTTATATTGTTTAAGTCAATAAATATACTTCTGAAAAAATTAAAAAATGTATTTTTCATATAGTTACATTAAAAACACATTTTACACATTTTAAATTTAAAAGATTGACTAAAACTTACCTGTTATGAAGCTTTAAATATCATTATGTCAGACGATTTAACCCGTTTCAACGGCTTATTCAAAGGAAATGAGCCAATCAATGGAAGCGATATCATCAATTGGCTTAAAATTGTGAAATTAAAAAATTCGTGTTTTATCTGCAGAAGAATTGAAATGTTTACTTTCAAAATGCTAGCCCGCCAAAATAATTTTATTAAATATGATTAATAAGACCGATAGCTTGTATGAGAATTTAGATTCCGTAGTTTTTTAACGGTATATTAATTGGGCCATACAGCATGATTATCATTCTGTACATGATATAAAGCAATTTTTCATTAGAAGTACCTATCTCTATGATTTATAAGTTAGCTGTTGGATCACAATTAGGGTTAGATATCCAAGTCTTTTCTGCCAATCCAACTAGGGTGTAAGACCGAAGACAAAAGACCTGGGAGAGAATCACCTCGTCAATTCGGCGGCTTGCTAAACCAACTCAGCACCAGGAGTAGATCTGTTGGGATTTCAAGAAACATACAGGTGGTTATCAAAATAATGGAAATACCTGTGAATAAAAGTAACATTTTTGAGTGCGCTTCGTAAGCATTAAAATATAATAATAGCCACAGTTTTTTTTTATATATAAATAGAAATGCATATATTCTGGTAGTATGAGTTAGCTTTATTAAAGTTCTGTAATTCTTGGATTTTTTTCAAAAGTGTAAAATGTCGGACTTCTTAGATTTTCAAAGAGGCCAAATTGTAGGGGCCCGACTAGCTGAAGCACGTTTGACCGAAACATCTGAACTTTTAAGTGTTTCTAGAGATACGGTGTCTAAAGTTATGACAGCATACACACAAAGCGGCAAGACAAACTCGGCAAAGCAAAATAGTGGGCGGAAAGAGAAGCTCAGTGAAAGATATCGATGGGTATTGAAGTTTATTGTAAAGTCTAAAAAGCGAATAATTGCAGCAAAGTTACCACAGAGCTCATTTCCCCATCTGGGTTCTTCAGTGTCAGTGATTACAGTTAGAAGGCAAATTTATAAACTGAACATTTATGGAAGAGCAGCAATTCCCCAGCCGCTTGTCACAGATGTTAATGGTAAATGTTCACTACAGTGGTGTGACACTCACAAAAACCTGGTCGATTTATAAGTGGAAGAAAATAATATGGTCTGACGTATCGTGTTTCACACTTTTCCATACAGCAGGACAGGTGCACGTTTGGAGGACACCTGCACAAGCATATGATCGTGATTGTCTTCCTAAAATTGTCAAGCATGGAGGTGGATCTGTCATGATATGGGTAGCCATGTCGTGGTTTTCTGCTGGACCAATAGTAACCCTGAAAGTTAGGATCACTGGGGAGAAGTATAGAGAAATTTTATCTGACCAGGTCCATCCTATGATGCAAACTTTGTTTCCTGCAAGAGTTGGAATTTTCCAGGATGATAATGCACCTATATAGGCATTGAGACTTAACCAATCATGATTTTGATGAACAAGAGGATGAAGTTAAACATCTGCTTGGCCCGCACAATCACCCGACATCAATATAATTGAACCGTTAAGGTCTGTTTTAAAGCGTTAAATACGGATCGATATCCTCCACCGGCATCTCTCCCGGCACAATATTCCTCTATAAACTATTCAACACTTGTATGAATCGATTCCTAGGCGAATCCAAGCTGTCTGACATGCCAAAGGCGGTCCTACACCATACTAATAAAGGATTCTTTATAAATATAAGGTGTTTCCATTATTTTGATAACCACCTGCACAGGGATTACCATTACATGGCCGGTAATTACTTGCTTAATTGGCCTCTCTATTGTAATTGCAAGAAATATACAGTCATTAGATTACATGGCAGATAATTAGTTATATGATTGGCGGCTTTATTGTGATTGTAAAAAATATACAGGCATTACCATTACATGGCAGGTAATCTATTGGCAATCATGATTGGCAGCTCTATTGGGATTTCAAGAAATATATTGGCATTACCATTACAGGGCCTGTCATTAATAACATAATTGACAACTGCGGTGGTATGTGGATTATTATGATCTGTGCAGGAAGCAACAGGACGAATGTTGTAGGAAACATTTCTTTAATAATCACATTCACACACTAAACAATTACAAACACAAAGACAAGACATTTACGCGCGCGTTTCACAGTTCAGCGTCACATCTCCTTCTCATTACAATCGCAATGCATTATGGGATGACATATGGGATGGTCTAAACAGGCATCGCCATCTAGTATCCAAAAGAGAAGATAAGTGTGATGCAACTGCTACACAACTCTATTGGGATTGCAAGAAATAGGTAATGCCTGTATATTTATAAAGGCATTAACATTACATGGCAGGTAATTAATTACATGACTGGCAGCTTTATTGTGATCGCAAGAAATATACAGACATTATCATTACATGACCGGTACACTGTAAATAATATACCAATGTGTAAATAATATACACATTAGTATATTATTTACAGTGTCCTGATTAATAGTGGGGAGGAAGAATGTGATAGAAGCAATAGAGGATAATAAAAAGACATAAAGAATGGGCATCTTGTATGATACTGATACCTTTTATAAGATACCGTCCACTCTTAAGACATCAGAGTAGTCATCTCATATATGATGTTGAATGACAAAATATGCAGTGTGAAATTTATTAATGTTTTCAACCTTTCAGGCATGAGCACGGCCCACGAGGTGATAGCCGCCAAGCACTGTGGACTGCGGGTTTTCGGCCTATCCCTGATTACCAACGAGTGCGTAATGGATTATGATGTCCAGAGAAGTGCAAACCACGCAGAGGTGCTCGAGACGAGCAACAGGAGGAAGACGGACCTGGAAAGGCTGGTCACCAACCTCGTCGGAAGAATCAAGCATTGACGAACTTTGTCATTTTTATGAATCATTTTGTTATTTTTATGAATTATTTCAGAAGGAGTAGATTTTAGCAAAGTGTTCGTACTTAAACCATGTATGCAGTGTTTTTAAGGCTTTGTCAGTAAAGCGTGATAGAAGAATTTTATGTATTGCCTTTGCTTTGATTTTATCTAACAAAACAGATTTTTGAAATCGGCTGATTTTTCACACTAGTATTTTAAAGCTTATAATTTACGAGCAGGTAATAGTTTATGATTGGAAATAACTGATATTTTACTTGAGTTTCTTTATTTTTTAAAGAATATTAATGTATTTGCACGAAAAAAAATCTTTATATTAAAAATATTTTCAGATTTTAATTTTATTAAATATATCCATTTTTGAATTCATATCAGCATTAAAAAATTAAAATTAGTGATATGATTTTCTACAGTCAATTAATGCTTTAAAAATAAGTTTCTTTTGTAAAAATGATTGGTTGGCATGGTTTATAATTCTGAACTGTAAATTACACATGCATTACTATTTTATATAATTTGTCATGGTGATTCCACAATTCCATTATTTTCAGTGCATTCCAATTTTTTATTTGCTTGTAAAATTATAAAAATACTACTCCCAGTGTTTTCTCACAAATCTTTTTATTTGTTTTAGTTCCGAGAATTTTTAATGTAATTTTTTTTTTTTTTTTTTTTTTTTTACCTGAATAATTTTTTTCTATATAACATATTTTGTCTGAATAATTCTTTAAGAAATTCTTGGGTAAAAGAAAAAGAAAAATATAAATAATTTCAAGATTAGATTGAAATTTAAAAAAAAATCCATTCTTGTCTTAACTATTTTTAATATTAATAAATCGAATAACATAATTTGATGAATTTATTAAAATATTCTACAAATTATCAATATTGCTGTTTAACAATTGATTTTGTTTAAATATTTCCTCGCATTGCAAAGACATTCAACAATTTTAAACAGCAAAAATTAGAACTCATACAAATAGCAAGCTATATTTTTAATATAATTCTCTTTTGCTTATCTATAATATAGAAATATATTTTCAAGTTCCACTAAAAGAAAAAAATTATTCTGAATATTAAAATTCATTTTTTTTGTGGCATTACCTTTTTTTACTTTTCATTTTTTGCAATTTCCTTAGAGAAAATAATTATATTCCAAATAAAATCTTGATATGAATATTTAATTAAAATCGATTGTTGTTGTATCATAACCATTTTATTGGATTTATTTTAATAATTAAAAATCATTTTATCGAATAATTACACCAGATTGTGTTCATCAATTTTATTATATTTTATAAACCTATTTTCTGTTATTTTACGAAGCTGACCTATAAAAAAATTCTTTTAGAATAGTAGAAAATTGTATTATAAAATGTTTTATATAACAATGTTTTTCTTATATATATTTTATGCCAGTCAAGTGCTATAAATTTTTATAGTACTTTTATTATATGAAATAAGATGTTAATAAAAATATTTAAAATCATGTTTATGCCTGTGAGATTCTTTATTATAAATGAAAAACAAGATAAATGCAAAATTTTGCTACAAATTAAAAAGAGATATTTTGTCCAATTTAGTTCAATCAAACTCAGTTATGATATAACTTAAAAATCCAGATTAAAGAAGAAAAAATATTTAAAATTAATTAATGTTTCTAATATCTAATCACCTGGATGCTGCATTTTCAGTTCGAAAAAAATTGCGTTACTTGCCGCCTTCAGTGACCAACTTGCTTTCTCGGAATATTTATTATATTTCCTGACAATTGAATTATTATTAAGGGATGTATTATTCAAAACCAATTATTTATTACTTGAGAGATTTTGTA
>JAPMOR010080445.1:473744-573269 GCA_026543865.1 Argiope aurantia | reverse complement strand
AGCGGCAAAAGTTCTTGGAAAAAAAATTGTTTCTAGAATGGAATTCAAAGAATCTGGGATGAAAATGATAGACAAATTAAAGATGATTGGACGAAGATTTTGATGTTGCGTATCAAAGGAGCTATTTATTTTATCACAACTGATAGCAAATATCTTGACGTATGTTTTATCAAATTTTCAGCAAAAATTACCCAAGAACAAAGTATATCGTTCCACCGAAGAATAAATGTTTCAGGCCATGGACAAGAATTTTTTTCAACATTTAGAATAAAGATGGCTGCCAATTTATTTTTTATTGAAACTACAAGATGTAATTGATGATTTTGACATTAAATCTTATCAAAAAACTATTAAAAATAAACTTACGGAGCGATATAATGATAAGATTTGCGATTGCAAACAAAATTAAAGGATCTGTCATTCTCTGTTTTCGAGACGGAAGCTATAATGTTTTAACAAAAGTATAGTACGAAAATACATGATCTAATTCTTAAAAAAAGAGCAACACCTTGGCAGATATGCTTTATTAAATCATTGGCTTTTTAGACACACCTCATCTACATGACACGAATGAACAAATTGGCAAAAGGACATTTTGACAGATTGGCTCAAAGTGTGATAAGAATCTACAATTTAGATGCTAAAACTGTAAATAGAATTTCATTTACGTAAATTGTTACATATTTTTAGATTTGAATGCATGATAAAGTACAGATCAACAGACGATCCTTCTTCTCTAGAAGAATTAATTTCAAATTTAATAAGATCTGCATTACGTTGCTATGCACCAAATTTTATCTCCTTATGTTTTGTAGTTCTATCATTACTGATAGATAATTCCAAAAATGTGTTTTTAAGATTCAGAGAGACCTGAAAAGTGGAGATTTGTCAAAATTTCGAGTTCGAATTTTTTGACGATTACAATAGTTTCTCATTTGAATACAAGAACGTAAAAATGCAGTGGCTTGGATAAATGAAATTTGGTGTATAATTTAACATCTAAAAGGTATAATAAATTTTGAACTAAATCTATAAATAGTTGACTGCTTGTTGAAATGTATTTTCAAGTGCATATAAACTCAATAACTCAAAACCACAAAGATTTAAATAAATGAAATATGACATTTGATTTTGTTATTAAAATTGTAGCTCTCAGTTCAATTTTAGTTTCAGTAGGCCAAGAAACTTCAGCCATAGTGCTTATTCGAATTTTTTTTTCTATATTACTATATTTTCTATATTCTATATTTTCTATTTCTATTTTTCTATATTCTATTAATAAAACTTAAATATACTGGACTCTAAAAATAAAAAAATTCAACACTCGTAGCGTTTATGGCATTATCCATGTGTCATAATTTTAAGTGGAGGAAGCTTTATTAGAAAAGATAAAAATAAAAAAAAGTCGATTTAAGGCAGTCGAAAGACATATAATGAAATTTATATGTAATCTTGTCCCTAAAATTGTAATTGTATATGAAATTTTGGTTTCATTTCATTGGGAAAAGGCACCCAGAATACATAATATAGAAATACAGTTTTCTTCACTATATTATGAAACACTGAACTGTCACGTGTAGGGCTCTGAAAATAAAAATTTGAGCTCTCGTGACGTTCACAGTCTTGCTCAAAGTTTACGATTTCTATGCTAGGGGAGAATTCATAGTATCTTTATTAAGAAATATGCGAGAAAATTTCAGTGAGACAGCTCCTGCTATTTTTACTTTTTCATATACGTAGTAAGAGAAAGTAAAGGAATCGTCAAAAATTTCGAACTCAAGATTTTGACGAATCTCCACATTTAAGACCTCCCTGAGTTCGAAAAACATATTTTTCGAAAATACTCGTCTGCATGCCTGTCTGTGACAAAGATAACTCAAAAACGTCTTAATCTAGATGGTTGAAATTTGGTATTCGGTCTTTACATCAAATTTGTAGATTTCTATGAAATTTTGAATAAACTCTTTTCATAGGAAATACGTCTCTCCAGATATAAGTTAGCAAGATAGCTACAAAACTAAGAAAGCCAGATATATGAAATTCGGTACACATATTTAACATCTATAGTGTAGACAGACACCTAGGAAATTTTGAGCCAAATCCAACTGCGAGTTAATTGTCTGTCGGTCTGTACTTTCAGAAATAAGTAAACGCGGTAATTGAAAAACGCAATGACGTAAATATATCAAATTTGGTATAGGATTTTTTGACTACAAGTGCAGTTTTGTGTCATATCTTTGTTCCAATCGATTGAAAAAAATGTGTCTAAAGCACAAATTCGATTTTCGGATACTATTAACGGCATGCCAGTGATTAATCGCCAAAACCTCGCCAAGATTGAAACGATAAATTCAATGAAAATGCTAAATTTAAGCCAGAAGTTAATATTTCCTACCTATTGTACGAAAATGCCATGCAAGGCGTTTTCTGGCACGACAAGTTTATTTGAGAGTACGCAAGAAAGTTTTAAAGAGACAATTCCCCTGGTTAACTCTATTTTGCTGTTAAAGTATTAAAATTGCAGACTCCTTCTGATGCAAATCTGTTGGGTGTTTAATTATCTTATAGACAATAATATTTTTTGTTTTAGAACATGTGTGAAAAACCCATTTATAGCTAATGGAAGATAAAAATGATAGTCACACATTTGGTTAAAGGAGATATATTTTAATATTTTGAAAAGGGAGGGGCACTTTCCAAACTCAACTTTAAATCACCGCTTTAAGAAAAGATCTCGGATTTTTAATTAGTAATGATTTTTTTTTTAAAAAAACCATTCGATTTATTAACTTAAAATGCAAATGAAACCTTTTATTAAAAGAAATCTAAAAAGAAAGAAAGGAAAGAAAAGGTTTTTAAAAAATATCTCTATCTTATCTATATCTCTTTGACAAACCTAATTTTGAACGGTAAAAGGAGTTGAAAGATTACTTTTATTTTTAGTAAATACAAAAAAAAAAAAAAATGCCTTTAACATTTATCTCTTGTTTGAGTTGACCAACGTCTACCAGAATGTTCTTTCAACATCTAACTTCCGGTTGAGATATCGTGACCGTTCAGCGTACTGTCAAAATGAGGAGGTACGGCAAGCTTCACTCTTACGACTCCTCAGAAGGGACGGTTGAAGAGCGTCTGAAGCTACTGTCATATGTGCGTGACAGGTAAGGTTCTTTTTTCAGATGTATGTATTCACTAAAGTGAAAACTCTGTTGGCCTTCACAAATACAACGTTAAAGATTCCAGTTTTTAAAAACTATTTCTTCCTGTTGTGCACTAAAGCGGAAAGTGAATGAAAACAGCTGCGAAAATAGAAAAGAGTTGGGTGTAAATGTAGTTATAATACTGAACATTTTCTTTTAATCCGTTAACAACAAAACCTCGTCGATAACTGTATATATGTTTTTAAATCATCTTTTTGTGTTTTGTGATGGCATCTATTAAAATTTCAACCTGCGAATTCCATTATACATGTTTTTATTCTGTCAGTTATAATCAAATAAATATCCAAAATCGCACAGATGGTTTAAAATTAAAACATCCAGATTGTATATTTCAGAAAAACAAAATTAAGCATTTTAAAATAATTATACATATTATCGTCTGAAATTTAGGCATGTATCGTCTGAAATTTACGCTTATATGATATACAATTTCTAATAATGCCTGTTTATAAAATTGTTACTGAAATTCATAATAGCATGAATGTATCTATCTATCTATCTATTGGGTTGTTCGGAAAGTAATTTCGTTTGTTTTTGTGTGTGTGTGTGTGTGGAAATGAAAGACAGTTTTCGTATAATAAACAAATACTTTATTAAATTATATATTGGCCGTTCTGGTCCAACACCTTTTGCCATCTTTCTGGTAGTAGCATAATTCCACGCTCATAAAATTTTTGGTCTTTGCTGCCAAAAAACTGATCGAGGTGGTTTTTGACCTCCTCATTTGAGGTGAAGGTTTTACCGTCTAAAAAATTTTGTGAACCAGTTCTGGCACTGGCGTATTGTCAACACACCTTCTCCATACACATCGGTCCATTTCTTTCTGGATTGAACAGCATTTTTACCCTTTCTGTAGTAAAACAGTAAGATATGTCGAAAATGCTGCTTATCGCTCTCCATATTTAAAAGGGCACCAACCAAAAACTACCGCGTAGAATTAATTGGAATTTTTCACCCACAAGCCTTGCTATATGAGCTCTCAAAGCATATAAAAATTATACGGCTTAAATGTGAAGTTGGGTGCAAAAAAATACAATTAAATCCTCTGTCGGGAAAAAACGAAATTACTTTCCGAACAACCCAATAATTTTAGACTCAATTTTATATTTTCAAATTACATTATATTGGTATTGCTGATTACAAAAAAAAAAAAAAAAATTATAATATGGTCATAAAGTTTCTACAAAATTTCGCATTTTGGGAATCAATTTTATACGAAACTAAAAAAAAAAAAAAAATGTTAAAATTCAAAAATTTATTATCTTTAATTGAATTTTCAATAAAAATGTGATACATCATTATGTATTAAATAATGTTTTTATTAATTTGGTGCATTTACATTAACAAAGAATTTTATTTTTGGCATCTTTATCCTCTGAAATTTATCAATTATCTTGGCCTCTAAAAAAAAATTGTTTATTGTAGATTGCTTGCTTTTAGCCGAGATATCTTCATAAATGTCGCTAAGTTTTCAAGTTCTCGAAAACTGCATAATAGAGAATATTCATTGAGAAAATATAACTTCATTTGTTCGAATATAGTCTAAATTTTAATTGGCATATTTTTAGGTGCCATATATAATTTCAAAAGATATATTTGAAACATCTTTTTTTTTTTCTCCCCCACACGACTTGTTTTATCTTGTAAGAAATGCATTTTTTACTTGATTCTTCATTCATTTTCTGATGGCGCCTAAAAGTTCTGAAATTTTGCAAAGTTGTATGTTTTCGCTGACAATGCAATGTTTTAATATTTTTCAGAACTTAATCATCAGTTAATCGATTCATTGAATTAATTTTTTATTCCATTAGGGTAATGGCATTTGGAAGTGAATTTGGGAAATAAACTTATTACATAATATTTAACATAGTGAATTATATATAATATATATTGAAATAACAAATATTGAAATGATATTGAAATATAGATAATAATGGAAATAAATTACTTTCTAATACACTAATAAAAATATGTTTCAGATCAAAATTTATTTGTTCCTGAAAGGAAACTTTATAATCTTACGTATTTTTTAAAAAATTCTTTAATATAGTATACATTTATCTCCATTTTGCTCAAAGAATTCTCTGATTCTCGAAAAGAGAGCGAGAGTTCTACCCATCTTCCATTTCACATTATAGCGATTCTTGTGAAAATATGTGCATTTCTAAACGTTTAAAGAATAATAAAACTGAGCCGATTGTCAAAAGCGGCGCTTTGTTTAATTTAAGGAGATCTTGAAAATCACTTATGTATTTAATTTTCTTTTTAAATGACATATTGCTATGTCCAGAAATTGAGATATTATAGATGGAAGAAATATATACTTTAACCCCTTAACTGGAGTGCCCGAGTATAGTCAGTATATCAATAAACATATTTTCTCAAGAAACACATTAAGTCATTCACAGACATTATTATTCTATACAGGAATTACGTGAAATACATGAACATCACATGTTTCATATATTCTTACTTGAATCAATACGAAATACTTCACCAAAACATAAGAAATCTTTTAATCAGATAGCAGAAAAAACAACGCAGTTAAAGGGTTAAAAAGAAAATATCAAACAAATCAATATGGAATATAATTTCTTTTTATTTTCTACGAAATATTATAATCGTTAAAACAGAAAGAAAAAAATTATATCTCGAGATTTTGACGAATTTCCAAGTTGTAGATCTGTCAAAGTTTAGAAAACACATATTTGGAATAATGTCTGTCTATGAACATCATAATTCAAAAATGCTTTTAACAGATGAAAATTGGTATGTTCTGTTTATACCAAATTTGGTATGTGTTTTTTATACCAAATTTGTGGATAGCTATCAAATTTCAAGTGAAACTCGATCAACAGAAACCTATCTGTCTGAGTGCAACTGAACACGGCCACTACTAAACGAAAAAAGCGAGATAGAATTGGCACACAGTTTTGACATCTAAAATGAATTCTATTAAATTTTGAATAAAATGCGTCGAAGAGTCGACTGTCTATCAGTCTGTACATTCACATGCATGTAAACACGATAACTCAAAAATGCAATTATTTAGATAAATCAAATTTCGTATGATATCTTAGAAAAATTGTAATTCTGGTTATAATTTTGGTTTCAATCAGCCGAAAATAGAGTGTTATGCATATTTGGTTTTCTTTACAATATGAGTACAAAACTCTCACGGGATTCTGTTAGTAAAAATTTGAACACTCATGGTTTTCACGGTATTTCTCAAAGTTCGCAATTTCATACGGATATACGTTTTGTACCGGGTGATTCCAAAGTCCGTTAACATTTGAAAACTCTATAATTAACGGAATAATGTAGATAGACAAGTTGTGCAAGTTTGAGGTTCGAACTCGCTACGTTAGGGTTCATAGCCGATTAACAAAGCCACTAGACAAAAGTGTATACTCCTCTCCGGAAGTTGTTATCTGGCTTATGATGTTACCACCACAAAGTAAATATAGACAGACTTGCGTGAAACGGCAGGTAGTTTTACTGAAATAAGAAAAGGCCAATAGATCATTCATCATATGATAATAAATGCAATAATTAGCATAACTGACTTTTAGCAGACTTTGTTCTTTATATTAATATTTGTAGCCTAAGAACAATGTTAACAGCATATCTGTAGGCGTGGTGAGAAATTGTCGTCAAATGTTGCCTTTTAACATCCCTGAAGTCGGACGATTGCGGTAGACTTGCGACTTCAAGCAACCTTACATTCCACAGGCAGTTCTAGGATTTTCAGTTGTCCAAACTCAGCAGTTGTAGGGAGTTGACAGACCCTGGGAGTATGAAATGGGCTTTGTCGGTTCACAACATGTTAAGTAAACAATCGTCATCTTATGGGTTTTTTTAAAGTTTTAATAAAACCTTCGTGTCATTTCAAGGATTTGTGTGAATTTTTACCTCTTAATCAATGTTATTCAGTGAATTATTGAATTTTCAAATTTTAAGGGACTTTTGAATCACCCGGTACTTTGCAGGGTTGGCATTTGCATCTCGGACCAATTTCTTTGAAATCAAATTAATTAAATATTAAACAAGATGTTGACGGAATTATGAAAATTTTATTGTTGTTGTTTCTGATGGCACTTGCCATGGACAAGCCCGCTGATTTCAAATTCAGCGATTATAAGCCGGGAGAGAGCGTCTCTTGTTTTTAGCAGCGCCAACTAGGGTCAAGAGTAGAAAATTTTATTACAATATATAATTTATCGCCGCTTTAAAATTAACACAAATCTATCTTATTTGATACCAATTTAACCGTCCGGTAGGGTTCCCTTTCCTTGAATTTTAACAGTTTTATATTATTTACAAAAATACATTTTAGCGATCCGTCAAATACATAAACTCGAAATTTTCTTCTATTGATGTGTAAACTTTACAATATGAGTAGCCTTATTTTCTATACAATTGGTATGAGAAATAAGAAAGGGAAGTTACAGTGCCATGTAAATCAACTGGCCAATTATAATTTTAAGTGTTATAACGTCATGAGACGACTTGAATGTATACGGACGGATCACATACAAAAAGAAAGAAGAAGGTAAATAAAAAGTGACTTTAATTTCTGTCACAATCTGATGCTTAAAAATATTTTCTTAATAGAATTATGAGCATCAAAGTTATGAACAAGAGATTTAACATAGCTAATATTGCCAACTAACCAGATGTTCGTTAAAAATGGCTAGTTAAGTTTATTAACATACGAGAATAAGGAAAATGCACAATAAATGTATAATATTAAAATAAATTTAAAAAAAAGATACATCGGATTTCAAAATAATTTTATTCAGGTATCTATAGAAGATTCAATTATTTAATTTGCACATTAGTAAGTGTGGTTGATTTAATCACACCTTTATCAGCGACTTTCAAAGGAGCAGACTTATAAGTGGCGTTGCAATCGCCATCCGTTTTAAGATCAGGAGCAACTTGCTCAAATATTTTCTTCTTCGGATTTAACAAAGAATCGGGTTCCCCAGGATACTGATCACATATAACTCTGTCGCCTGGAGCACTACCTGGAGGGGGTGTTAATATTTCGACTTTTTCTGGGGTGGAGGCACACATTACCATAGCTTCCGAAGTGATTCCTCTCATTTTTGCAGGTTTTAGGTTGCAAAGTACAACTACCAAACGATTCTGCATTTCTTCTAAAGGTACAAATTTAACAAGACCTGAAACTACAGTTCTCGGTTTTTCTTCTCCCACGTCGATTTCTTCAACGTACAAGCTCTCAGCGTCTGGGTGTTTCTTGGCATTGAGAATGCAACCAATTCTGAGATCAAGGCGGCTGACATTAACTTCTTTATTTTCTTCGGCAAGTTGCTTATCTTGTTTGGCTGGTTTTGGCGCTTTTTCTTTCTTTGGCGCAGCTGATTCTTTCTTGGGTGCACTTTGTTGTGCTTCCCTTTTAGGCGTAGCAGCAGCTTTTGGTGCAGATTCGGGCGCGGTTGTAGTTGGTGTATTAGTTACTGGATCTTTAGGGACAGAGTTAACTTTACTTGCATCAGAAAGTAAGGGATACTGTTTTATACCAGTCATTGTTTCTAATTCAATGACTCTGGTCTTCCAAAATTCAAGTTCCTTCTTCAGCTGTAGATTCTTTTCTTTGATCTCATTTGTCAGCTGTTCCTGCTTAACTTTGGCAGCAGCTTTTTGCAACAGTGGAAGCTCTTTTTGAATAAATTTTATAATTTCTTCTCCCTTGGCATTGTTTAGCTGTATCCTTTGTAGTATTTCTTCGTTCACCATTATCTGCAAATATATATAAAAAAGAAAATACTTTTAAAAATTCATAAAAAAATAAACGCCGTAGAAAAAACATGATTAAACCCATCCAATTAAAAATATTTAAATACCGGATGTCCCTGAATTATGGACCAAACTTTAATAGCAAGTAAAATACTTATAAGAAAGCCCTCCCCCCCCTTCTATATAGGAAATAAAATGTAGCGGTAAAAACAAGAAATGCTGAGGACCGAATGGCCCACATCTAGTTTCTTGACATAAAATGAACCGCTCTCGCAAAATTGGCAGTTTAAAGACGAAACATTTTTGTGATCTGATTTTGTTCTATTGTTAAGTGTTTATGGTACAACTTGAACGCCTGTCTTCCGTAATAATTCGCAGTTCACTACATAACATGCATGGCTGCTTTCTTAGGAAGCGTAAATCGCTTCATCAAGCAAAAATATAATTTAATACTAAAGAATCGTTTGAAATTCGTGTAATTCCATTCAAACTCAACAAAATACTTTTGCCGACGATTTGATAAGATTAACTAAATAAATCTCTATAAGTATTCGATATTTTCTTCCCAAAAATTCATCTTTATTTAAGCTACGTCATTAAACTTGTATATCGTCTGTTCCAAAAATATTACGCGAATAAATAGCTTTTTTTTTCTTTCCATTTCTTATTTCTTTATCCTGCATTTTTCATTTCCGATCCGATACTGTTATATAAAAAGTGCTTCTCTATATGTAATTTATCTATCGTCAAAGTCGGTGCATGAGTTCTGAGATATCCTGTATAACTACCAATACAACGAACAGATATAACCAATTTTCAGAAACCTATATATAATATTTTCTTCAACTGAACTAACTGTTAAAATGGTTTTTGTAACCTTCCTAATGGTGTAAATTTACCCTGTGTAAGGTGTATGTTTGCGCATTCGTCGAAGGGTAATAAACAACTTTGAATTTCTCAATTTTCCCCCTTCCTGTGGTTTTTATTTTTCCCATTTCTGAAGGGTAGGACAGTAATAGTTAGCCCTTCTCCTTACGACAACAAGTTTTTTTTTCTTTTCATTTTGACTCTCATGACATTGTATAGCTACGCCACAGTATTTGTAAAAACGATCATTTGAAAAAATCATAGTAACGCTCATTTTGTCAATATGAAAAAAGTATATGAGAAGTGTTAACTCATTTATAACTTGTGCTCAGTTTTTTTTTTTTTTTTTTTCATTGGTATGTGTCTTACTCTTATAGTAAAGTTATGCACATATATAATTCTTTTTTTAAAATTAATTAATTCTGATACATTATTCTACGAAAACAGTTATACAAAGCAAACTTGTTATTAAACCATTTGAATTCTACTACTCCTTGAGTAACAGAACATAATTGGTATAGAATGCTCAATAACATCACGAAATTGTATGGCATTCAGAATATCGACAGCATCTTGAAGATATCGTATGCTAATAAGTTAGGAAAAGATAAAGTAGAAGAAATGTCTATTCTTTTTAAATAAACATAAAAGCATAGAACCTATTATCCTCTAAAATAATTAATGGTTACTAAGGCAGAAGAATGTTTCAAAATTTTCAGTTGACAAAACAAAAGGTAGAGATAAATTCCTTTTATCAGAGTTAAGTCATTAATTTGCTTGCAATTGTTAAACAAGAGCAACTAAACAATGAAGTGATCTGGATGAGATAAGGACAATGAAACCGAAATGAATATTAAAATTATATTATTGTGATGAAGAACAAAAATAGTTATGAAGAAAAATTTTAAACTACCCAAAAATATATCAAATCATGTAGAAATTAAAACTAAATTTTGCAGTGAAAATTAAGTTAATTTCTAGAAAATTCAGCTATCGAAAAATATTTCGTGCAAAAGTCTTTTGTTACGATGAGATAATTGCCTAGAATGATCATTCTATCTTTAATAATAAAATATTAGAAAATGAAAATTTTAAACTTTTTTACCATTAATTTTAAACTCCTTTCAGCATGATGACTTGTTTTTACAATTTCAATCAATCTACAACCTATCCCTCACTGTTCAAATGCAATTCCATTGTCTTAAAAATATGATAACTCTGTTCACAAGACAACATGAGCAAAGTATTATACATATAGTGATATTTTTTTAAATTAAATTAAATATTAATTAATTTTTTAATTTTTATTTTAAATTAACTCATATAACTTCATTCTAAAATATTCTCTCATTTCCTGATTCAATTCACATTTTTTATTTAACTATTTTTAAAACACACTCCAGAAAATTGATAGCTTCAGCATTTTTTCATGCTCCAAGTGAAGGGATTAAAAAAAATCTCTAATGCTTACGACATTTTTTTTTAAAAGATACCTTCTTCTAAGTCTACACAAGTCAAGGAAATCCCTATCAAAATGACATAGTAAAATTACTGAAGGGAAAAATTTCTGAGTCTTTTGTCTTATATTGTGATAGGAACCAATGTTAGTTTATCATTGTTCCATATCCATAATATTCCTCCTGTGATGAAATAAATCAAAGTTAAATTTCAAAACGTTTCTTCTTTTTAGCTACACATCTGCAAAATTATGTATATATATATGTGTGTGTGTGTGTGTAATTATAGCTTAAATTCTTCATTTAATCTAAATTAACTTCCAAAACTTTATCTTAATTTAGCCCATAGTAACTTCATTCTGAAATATTCTCTTATTTCGTGATCCAATTTCACTTTCGATTTAATTAATCCTTTTGTAAAAATAATGTGCAATCACTTCAACGTATTAAATGAAAATGATATCTTTGGTGCCCTTGAAAAGATGTCAATGGTCACCACTTGTATTGAATTGTCGCTTGGCCATAAATCCTATGTTATATAAGACTAGTGATCATTTGCTTCGCCCCTTTTTGCGTCTTACTTCTGCTTTTATGCCGCCCCGCATCTTCTTGTAAAAAATCATGCCAACCTGCATTCTACTTAAACCAAAATATGTTACATATTATTTAGTCGACAGGATTCAAAATAATCTTATATATATATATATATATATTTAGGAGGTCTATCTTTTTAAAGGTGCAATGAACCAAAAAAAATGCAGAAAACAAAATCAGATTATTACCAAAAGTTATGTACAAATATGGTTACTTTTTGACATAATCACTATGAAGATTCAGGCATTTGTGGCGTGGAGAGATTCAGGTAAGTGGAGAGTCAGTATATCTGATTCCTTTTTGAAACATGTTGCAGTGAGTAACGAAAGATAGGTCTTAACATTTATTTGAAAATCCACATTAGTCTGGAAATTTTGGCATCGTAGCCAGTTCTTCAATTTTCTGCTCACATGGGAAACTGAGTATTTTCATGCAGTTACTTTGCTGGGTTATTGATATGATTAAGATTTTTACATATTCCAGATTCTGCAAATTTTATTCTTGCCACTTTATTTTAATGAAGAGAAAATCAAGGTTTTCATATGATTCTTTTAAAATTACAGCATGAATACAGGAATATAACTATACATTATCAGTACCAGCCATCTTTTAAACTTGTCTTTCTAAAATCATGTCTTCCCTGTTGTGGATTCATGATCCAAGAAATATAAATGAACTATAAGTCGAGATATATTTATACTATACATATGCTATTGTTTTTGGGATAAAACTTATTCACCCCCCCCCCCATTTTCTGTGCCAAAATGTTGTTCATGTTGCAAATAACTTTTTACAAGCATACATATAATCAGTGGCAAACGGTACAGATATAATAAATGAAATGCTTCCTTTGTGCATAACTTTCACTGTTTTTACAACAAACTTATTGTTTTCATTATTGGCATCCTAATGTAGGCAAGCAAAAATTAGTTTTAAATACTAGCAATTTACAAAAATATTTCACATTAATTCTATCAAATAGACACTTTTTTTTTTAATCTGTGAAAGAATTAAGCGTAACAAGTGAAAAACAAATGCTATTTTTGTGCTTAGTATATCTGATTTACTAAAAAACATTTGACATAATACAGGCACAATTTGCTTTGTCCTGTGTCATTTTTCTCATATTCTCTTCCAATTAAAGCTGAATTTCTTCAAATAATATGATAAAATAAATTTTATCAAAACAGAATAAAATGTAGGAATTTATCAACTGATTATTGATGATTACAATTTAATTAGAATTTTTAAATATCACTTCTTTCTGTTAACATAAGCCTTCACTCACAGTATTGCCTGTTTAAGATTTCCAAATAAAAATTATAAAATATGCAAATTATTAAAAACAATTTTTTAAATTTTATGCAAACAGATATTTGAGAGGCAGTCTATAACATTGTAATATACATATACTTTTTAAAAATCTGTTGAAAAATCCAAAAAAGTATTTTCACATAGATCACAAAATGGCATATTATTATATATGTATTAAATTACTGATATAAAATGGCAAATGCTTTTAAATAAAAAAAATTATAAACAGAAAGTAATAAGATGCAAGAAACTGCAAAATGCAATTCCCATATAAAATTTAATTAAATGGTAAAAATTAACTATTGCATATATATATATATATATATATATAATACAAAATTTTATATTTATGCAATTATATAATGGATAATAATACAGAAAATTTTATATCCACAAAACAATAATAGTACATACTAAAAATTTATTTTAAAGAGTTTAGCTAATTTCTAATCATGAAACAAAAAAATCAAAGGTAAGCAGGTGCCAAATATTTTTCTAGCAGAAAAAATTCTGATATAGGCTACAAACCAAAGGAAGACAAAAAATCAATCTATAAATACAACTTGTACTTTATGAAATTATGAGGCTAGGCATTGAAAATGCAAAGTGCATGCAATAAATTACAGTTCACAGAATAGATCTGTAAGTATTTTTTTTTTTTTAGATATAGAAATTGCATTCTGAAAATATTTTAATGCTTTCCAAACAATTTAGAATCTGATTATTTAATAATGTTACTCCTTCATTTATATCAATAAATGATTATATATATAATACAATACTAAAATTTTCTGTTTTTACATTCCTGGCTTCTTGGTGATACTTATTCTCTTATACTTTTCAAATCACATATAATCAATAACTACCAAATCTTAATGATTTCACACCTGAATCTTTCTGCACAATGTCATTCTTTTTATGTGTAAAGATTTCTTTTTTTTTTTCATTCTATACACTATATAACAGAAAATGACACATGCCGAGATCTACAATTCAAATTCCCACTATATTATGTAAGAAGCGAAAGATCTGTCGTGACTTGAAATAAGGAGGAGAATAGAAGTTTCAACAGTGTGCTTTTATCTTCCCTCAAAAATATTACACAATTTTCATTTGATAAAACTAATAACAATAGCAGTTATAATTATAAAAGCCCCCCCAAAAAAAATTCAAATGTAGAGTTTTTTTTTCTAAAAATAACAATAAAAATTGGTATTTTACAACGTTATGATATTAAAAACCATTTGTAATTGTTAGTAATGAGCTATTTTTTTAAAACTAAATTCATTAAATCGCTTTAAGTAACTATACACTTTCGTAAAGATAAATGAAATGAAAAATCAAAGTAAAAAAAAATTTCATGCTTTACTTTCCTGAACAATGTTGTTTAAATGCAATTTTTCGTAATAACTAATCCAAGATAACAAAATGTTATAAAGTGCTGGAATCGGAAATATTTCCTTCCTAATTACCACTTCGTCTAATTCTGCATTTTTAAAAGTTCGCGAAAAATTTTACATTTTAATGTAACACCATTAATCTTAAAACGATTATTAAACAAAGGTGATTTTCAGTAGGAGATTCGATTTACCTGGTGCACATTAATATAAGATAATGTTTTCAAAACCTTATCGAAAATAGTAATCCTCCGTATGTAAAATGTAGAAATATGCAGCATCACTATTCCGTACATTTAAAACATTCTGGTTACCGCTGCTAAACTTTAGGCTATTTTAAGAGCAAAAAATTACTACAATTACCTTACTAGCACTTTTTTAAATCCAAAGAAAAGTATGCAAATTCAATATTAAATTAATTTTAAGATGCAACGTGCAACAGAAACAGAATCCAGAAACGAAAACAAAAGGTTTAGAAGTATTTGCGCTGCTTTTAGAGTCCTTAAAGATGAACAGCGAAAATTTTAGTTCAGTCTTCAACACAATACATTTGTATTTCTTCTTAATTTTTAAGCATTTGTTACATATATCATCATGATTATTATTTGTATTACAAAATTTGCTTAATTACTCATTTTTTTCTTATATTATGTCCAATGTAACAATAATAAAGTTTAAAGTTAATTACAAAAAAAAACCCAAAGAAAAAGAGAAATAAAAAGATATCAAGCTCCTAATATAAAATTAATTTTCACATCAAAGTCTTTATTTGAACTAGTTCATTTCTGGTTACAACAAAAATGATAATTTTCTTCGAAATGAAAACAAAAAGAAAAGTGATTGCACAATTATTACATCTCAACATTTTGACAGGACACCATGATAAGAAATGAAGTGAGTTGTCAAACATCTTAATTATTAATAGTTTCTTTTTACGAATTTTTTTGTAAATTTTTTTAACTAATAGTAATCACTTTTAATTATGAATGCATTTGGGCTAATCTTGAATTAGCTAAACAAGAATTATCTTTGAAAATTTAGAGAAAATAGTTATATTTCTAATCCTTGGTTCTAATACAATTTTTGTGTTTGACATTTTCTTTCTGTTTACATTATAATTAAATTTGCAAATAAAAACAATACCTTTACGGCTGGGCGAAAGACGTTAATTGATTATTGTGCGATATTTTCTGGCAATATTTTTGTGTTCTTTGTTTATCTCCGTCACGTGAATGTCAAGTTCAATGGTTACTATTCGAAAGTAACTGTGGCAGGTGTTTAGTGATGTCACCATATAGGTAATGAATGACCAGCACACGAACAGCATGAATATACAGAATGCTGACGCATAAATACTCTGTAGAAGCAGAACCTGAAAGCATCAGCCTGAGGGAAAGGTCTAGGTAATTATAGATATACTGAACGGTGCTTTAACGGTTTGTTGTGTGTGTGTGTTTTCAGTTGTTTTCATGACTAGAAATTTCGTGCTGTCGATCAGAAGGTATATATGCAGCTGCTTTCTTAATAGCAGTACATTGCTGTGTTGTTTAAACTTTAAGTTAATTGATATATTTCTCGAAACTGTATTTTTCTTTCAGTGACATTGCAAGCGATGTACTTTTTGTAAAAGAGCTCTGAATATTTTATGCTTTACGATATGTTATGCATTATTAAAATTGTATTTACCATCATTTTGTGATACCGTCTTTTTGAAAAGTAATTAATTTCGCCGTTTTACAGGTTTTTTTTCTTTTATTTTTTTTGTCAGTTTTATATTTTAAAATAATTTTATATGCGCTTATTCGTGAAGCAAATATTTTGCTATTAAAACTTAAAATGTTTTTTATCCGTTTTTGTATTTGTAGTGTAAATTTGTATTTCGCTAAATTTGAAAACAATTTAAACTTGTAGTTTATACAATATTTCGTACATTATTTTATTAAATTGTGATATTCTTCTAAATGTTTGAAAGCGTCTTGCAAGTAAAATGAATTTTAAATTTTAGTTATTGTAGTGATATATATATTAGTGATTGTATTTAAAGTAATGTATCTGAAGAGTTAAGATGTTTATGAAATGATTCTCAGTTCATTTGTTTGTGGAGCATATATAATCCTATTAAGGATTTTTTTTGCAATTAAAATAAAAATATTTTCTTCCTTTAATCATTTAAATGAAAAGATTCTATTGAAATGTATAGAATTTTAAATAAAATAAATTGTTTTAGATTCCTTGCCTCTTTGTTTTATTCCTATCATGTTTGAAATGCTGAAAATTTTAATGAACCATTTATTTTAAATTTTTAAAAAAATTAAGATGTAGTTTATAATGTTTCTTTTTAAATGTTCAAAGTCATCTTTTGTAGTTTCTGTTGTTTAAGCATTATTTACAATCCTTTTTTATTAAGCAAATTTAAAAATGCAGCAGCAATTATCATTCTTTCAAAAACCATCCTTCAGAAATTCTGATTCATGTAATCTTTTTTTTTTTTTTTTTTTCCAAAAAAAGAAAGTATTTTGTTTAAGGTTTTGCATCAGCATTGATATTAAATTTTTGCATTCAAATCGTTAATTTTATTTTAAATTGTAGTATATTCTTTATTATTAGAATTCTAATCTTAATATTTATGATTTGTTTTAATAAGTAAAACAGTAGAACTAAAAACTGAGTCCTAAATACACATAAAGGAATTTGTATCTGCTTCACATATCATGTGTTGTATTTATTTTATAATTTTAAGGGCAATTTACTTAAAAAAAAGTTTCATCAAGAATTTTTATAGGTTAATCTTAATAAGAAAAAAAAATCGTACATTATATGCTTTTTTTCCCCCCTAAATATAAAAGTTTTAACATCCTTCATTTTGTCTCTTCCTCCCATACTTTCATGATTTGAAAATGATAGATCAAGAACTAGATATGTAATACTCTTGCAGAAATGTTGATTTCAAATATTTTTTACATTTCTAAAAGTTTTTTTTTTTTTTTTGTTCTAGAATTATTTTTTTTACTTAAACTTAGTTCTTGTAATTTTTTTTTTCTCTTGCTGAGTTTTAAGCATGTGGGCAAAAAAAAAAAATAATTAAATGTTTACATTTCTAAAATTTTAAAAATCTATTTGTATTAAAATCTATGTACTATAAATCTTTGAGATAAAATATAGTTAGAAAATTGTGTAATTTTTAAATGATTTAAAATTGCAGAATTATCAGCTATGCAAATATATGTATTGTTGTTCAAATGAAGGGTACTTTGACATTAATTTTTGAATTGCAAACTTAATACATGAATAAATATTTATCCAGCATATTCCTGGATATTTTGTTACAAGGAATTGCATTACGTTTATATCATAGCAACCATTACTTTAGAAAACTATATAAAGAAATTAGATTTTGTTGTTTAATCAAATGAAAGGAATAGTCCATAATATGATTTGAGTAAAATTTGTTTCCCTGCAAGTTTATATATAAAAAAAATATGTCATTGAGATTAAAATTTCATCACACTAGACTTATTGAGTTTAACAGTTGTAATGAATTGGAAATGGCTAGAGGATTAAGAATTTTCAGTTTCGTGTCAGCGATTTTTATTGGCATGTACATCATGGAAAAAGTCTGTGCTAAATATAATTTTCTGGAAATTTTTCATCCATTTTTTGTAATTTCAGAAAGCAACTTTTTTAACATTATAATTAATTTTTGCTTTCTTTTATTGATTTTGTGAAGCCTAATAATTGAAATGAAGTTAGTTTCAGAAGTTGTAAATTTTCATTGTGTCCTCACTTGAACTTAAATAATTTCAGGCTGTCATTCAAAATATGTTATAAATAAAATTTAATTCTTTAGTAATAGTTCTCTACTCATTAGATCCTTATGCAGGTTGAGAGCCACCAATCTGAAATCCCGCAAATGTCGCAATTATTTCATAGAGCAGTTTATTAAGGATTATCTTGAATTTCGATTATAGGTTTATATATATATATATGTATGTATTTTTTTTTCATTATTGTTTCAGTAACCACTTGATAAATGATTCTGTTGAGCCTATTCTAAGTAGTGATGAAGGATTCGAAGCTGGAGAAGATGATTCCTTATTAGAACCTCATTACTTGCTGCGGAAAAAAAGAAGTCTAAAATACAAGTTTTTCTGCTTTTTTTGTCATTGTCTACAGCTGTTCTGTAATAGGTAATATTTTATAAGAATATTTTAATTTTATATACTTTTTAATATATAATAATCGATTAGGGTTTTGTTAATCAGTGATCTTGTTTTATATTACAATGGATCATAAATTTAATTTTTATATTTTATCTGTTTCATTTAATATCTATTTGATACTGTTAGTCAATTTATTAATTGCTTGTTTTTCTCATTATTATATTGATTTTTCTAAAACACCACTACATGCCTTCTCTGTTTTATTCGGTTACATCTTAAGTAATTACAATTATTCTTTTATTTCCTTGAAATTTTTTTTGTAATGGCTGTTTTGTTTTTTCTTTAATCTTAATTGGTCTTATATTGAATCAAGAAAAAGGAGCATGGATTATATAAAATAGAAAAATAGTATTCTTTTCATTAAATTTTATGTACTTATCAATGTTTCATTTAAGTTTTAGGGATTTTTATTTACTTTGGTATTATCTTTAGCTGTGGATATTTACTTCAGTTAGACATTTGAAGACTATGAACCTAAATCGTTTTTATTATTCCAAATTTAATGCATTTGAAAATTTAGGGATAAATGTTTTCAGAAATAATAAATGTTTGAAAAGCATATTTTCAGATATCTTCCCCTCCCCTTTTTTGTTACATTTTATTTTTTAATAAAAACCTGTGAGCTTCCTTAAATTATTCTCTACTATACATCCAAGTTAGATTTTTTGTTAAATAAATTATACATGGCTGTTTGCTTTATCTAAAAAAATTTGAGGGGGGGTGTCTTTACAGGACTCTCCCCCCTATTAACATTAAAAATTTATATTTTTGCCCTTGTGTACCGAAGTTAAGAATAATCATTTATTAAATATCTATGTAATGTATTCTTATTTTAAAAATTAATGGAAAATTTTTTAAACATGATATAATTCACTTTTATTCAAAAATTGCTCTAGTATTATGCTACTTATTGTAAATTGTCGATCTTTCCAAGGAATGCTTTTTTAAATTGGTATTGTATTTAATGAATTGTTCATCCATTTGACCACTGAATTATTTTTAGTAAATAGGTTAAAACTGTAATTGTGTAAGTTTTTTAGTTGATTTTTTTAGTGCAAAAATAATCATCAAATTTTTTAATGAATTGAAAATTTAATTAAACATATACTTCTTGGGAAACGAATTATTTTTTTATATACGCTATTTAAAATGTGTGCTTATATTTTTCTCCTGTATACTCTTATCTTAAAAAATATTTTTTAAAAATAAACATCCCAAATTAAATTACCTCTTCCAAATTAATCATTTTTATATTTTTGGCTTTTCCAAATTTATTACAAATATTAATTTCTGTATGCAAATGATAAGTGTTCTACTTCCTTAGTTAGATTGTGGACTAAACTACAAAAGATGTTGCTTTTTTTTTAACAAAATTTTTAATTTAGTAATTTGAAATAGTTTTGTAAGATTTTGTTTTATATAAATATCTTTTAACTTTTTTTTTTTTTTTTTTTTTAGAAAAAAGAAAGTGTATCGCATCATTTAAAAGTTGTTGCTATAATTTCTTTTAATTTAACAAATTTTCAAGAATTTAATGCTTTGAAATTGCTTTATAATATTTGTATTGTAAAATTCTTGACTTAAAATATTGGAAATTAATACTCTGGTCTAAGAACTTGACAATTTACACAATAATACTTAAATTTTTGCTATGTTTTTAATGTATGAATTTTATAACTCTCTTAGTTTTTGTTATTGGCTGATAATACAAAAAAAATAATCATTACATCTGTTGACAGTAAATACTTCTTTGATTTTTTTTTGTAACTTACTATAATGCATTTTTAATTATAATTTTAATGTATTTTTAAATGAAATTTTGTCTTTTATTGGGAAGCAAGATCTGTTTTTTAAGCAACATTAATGATGATATTTAATAATTTATTGTTAATATGTACTTCTTAATTTTTAGGCTTTCTAACTATCTTAGAGCAACCAACTGGTTTGCCAGAATTAATGTTGCCTAAAATTTTCAGTTTACCTGTTAATTGGGTAAGATGAAATATTTCAATGAAAAAGAAATGGAATATAAGTTAATTACCCAGTTAACAGGTTAAATATTTCTTGTAATTTGGTCTCTTCATAGCTTCTTGACCAAAATGTTTTTCAGCTATGTATCTATACTATTACAGAAGCTTTATTTGTTCTGTTTATTGTATTATGTAACTGTCTAATTTTCTGCCAGTGCTCATAAAAGTTGAAGATATGATTAAACTTCAAATAATACAAAAGCGTTTTTGCTGAAACCAAACATATTTTTAAAATATATGAGTGCAGAAAACATTGTTCAGCATTGAAGTCTTATGCACACTAGAAAATATTTTTAAGAATTTATGTGATATCTGATAGAATTAGTCTATAATAATTTTTCTAATCATCATAAAATTCAGTTTTTAATTTTGTTTTCAAAAGGATATAAATAGCATAAATAATATTTTGTTTTAGTCAATAAATGCACTTCTGAAAAAATTATGATTTTATTGTCTTAAAGAATCATATTCAGTGAAATATTCTGGACACTGCAACTTTTAAAACAAAAAGAATTTTTGTTTGTTTGTATATCAGCTTTCTTAATGGTTGTTGTTTATCTTTTGATCAAGTCTGACTGATTTATGAAGTTTTGAGTATTGCTATTTTAGGCAATCAGCAATTTCTTAATTTTAGGCTAATTAGCTATTTGGAAACTGTGTATTGATTGACATATCTTCTTTGAGACAGTCAATGAAGTGATATAAAATCATGTGTTTTGATATGATTGATAGTGATATTCAAATTATCGCCATTCAATTGTTTTAGTTGCAATAGAGTGTACCGTTCTTCCAATTTAAAATATTAACGTTTGAAGAATATTTTATTAAACTTGATTTGTGTGACTGAAGGTCTGTTTAAAAATATTACATTTTAATTCATTAGAACACTTATTGATCCATACTGCATAAAATAGTAATTTTCATTTAGAACAACTTTTTTTAATAAGTATATATGTCTAATATTAGCTGTTTAGAAATTAAGTGCTGCAATCCAGTTAGAGTGTACATTCTGTCTGTGTGTGTGTGTGTGTGTGTGTGTGTGTGTGTGTGTGTGTGTATATATATATATATATATATATATATATAAACAGATGGATAAATTATATTTGTCTTAAAAACTACAAAATTATTGAAATAATAATAAAGAATATTTTAAAAATTCACATGAAACTTATGCTTACTTTTATCTTTCTGGAAAATAGTGTGTTTCATTCACTTTTACAGATACATGCTGAAGATGACTCTCATTGCAGATTTAATTTAGAAAAGTGTAAACTTAATCTTTTAATTTAAGCTTTTGTGTAATTTAATTTTATTTTGTATGGAATAAATTGTAGGAAAATATATTTAAAAAATGTTTTTTTAATAATCATTTAAAAATAGGAACTATGTTGAAAAATTCATGTCATTGAGAAGATAATTTTTAGAAATTTAAGATGATATAGAAATTATTTTTGTAGTTTAATAAATATGGACGTTATTGCAGAAAAACTCCAACATTTTACTCAATTCTGAATTAAAATTTTAATTAATATTTTTTAAAAAATGGCTCCAAGGTGTACATTCTCACCCTGCCAAATTTGTTAGTTTTAGGTCAAGTGAAGGCCTGTAGAGTGCTAATTCACACATAAACATATATTGATTTTTATTACTAGTAAAGATTTCGAAAACTAATTCTAGATATTGCTTTTTCAGGTTTCCCAAAGCCATGCCTAGATTGTGCCGCGAGAGGGAATACAAGGCCCGCACTGTTTTCATAGGTCGAACAAACAATGAGAGCTTTCCGCCAAATATTATTAGAAATCAAAAATATAATATTTTGACATTTATTCCATTAGTAAGTAGTACTTTTTGTAGTTTATTTTTGAGCTTTGTGAAAAAAGATTTAGTTGAAGCTAGAAAGCCCTTAAGCTAGAAATATTTAAATTATAACATGAATTTTTAACAATATACAAAACTGGGGGGAACTGATATTTAAAGATAAAAACATGGTATACATAAATGAATAGCATTACATTAAAAATTATATGTTTACAATATTTCAAATAAATATTAGTTATGCTGTATTTTTTATTTGTAATAGGTTTTAATTTCTTGGATTATTTTTAAATTTTAAGTCAAAGTTTTTCCATCAAATATAAATTTTGATATTTTCTAAAACACTAATAACTTTAAAATAGCTTGATATATTGAAACAATATAAGAATTTTTTTCTGAAACTAAATATTGGTTCATTCTTGATGATCATTAATTAGCATTCTCTTGATGAATATTACTCCAGAAAATGGCTTCATTATGAAAATAAATTTTTTAAATAATTAATGCAGAGGAAAGCAAATATATAAAACAAAGCTTTTGGATGACTTATTTTTTATAAGACGAAAAATCTCATTCTATTCATTTCTTCCATAAACTCTTCAGGATTTTTTAAAATATCCATTGCTTTAACTGCAGCATATAAGATAAACTAGAGACTTTAGTGTTTTTTAACTAACAAGGGAAGGGCACGGGATTGAAATCTGAGATCGGAATGAGATTTAGTATATTGATAGTATGCATTTAGAATGTTCATTCATGAAAATATTAAAATGCAATAGCCAGTCAATTTCGAGAAAATGGTCCTCAAACTTTTGGTAAAGCTTATATACTGATAACTTGACTCCCATCCCGATGATCCCCATGACATGGTTGTCTAGATAACCATCTCGTATGCAGCTAGGAATTTTTTTCTTTTTTAATAACTTTTATTCAGTTAAAAGTTTACAAATATTCTTAATTAATGTTTTTAATTTTTTCATTTGAAAAAAATATTTATTATCGAAATACATATTAAAATTTTAAAAGAAAAAATTATAAATATAAATGCTTTTTTTAAACAAAATAAAATTATTTCAATGTAATTTACTATTTACAGATAGTATTAATTAATATGCTATTTATTTTTATGCAAAGATAAATGTTTATTCTTTTATAGTCTGTGTATTTTCTGTGGGCGGATCAAGGTCACATTCTCTACCACATTGCTGGTATTAGACAACCAATAACGAGGTAGAAAATGTAACCTTGTACTGCCTACAGAAAATACACAGACTATAATACTTAAAATTATAATTTAATGTTTAAAGGAAAAATATTTAAAAACATAACATTAATGGCTACAGAGAATTTAACTTGCTTACATCATCTTCAAATAATTAATTTTCAAATTCTTAGAATTGATAATTTATCATTATTAAAATCCAACTTGATGAAGCTGTATTTATATCAAAAATTGAAGGAAACAGCTGATATTTGTTAAATATATAAACAAACATCCCCAACTGCAGTAATCAAAAGAAATAGTAGAGAGCAGGTGTTAATTTATTGAATGCATAGGCAGGTGGTTCAAAGCTTATTTATCCTTAACTGGGGTGATGAAATTTTAGGATTTAACTGGGGAGGTGTGGTTTACAAGACTACATTTCATCACTCAAATAAAATTTTCTAATGAATGTATTAGTATGAAAAACTGCCAATATATTTTGCAGATATTTTTCTTAGATATGTTTTAGAAATTTTTCAAAGTATGTTACAATAAATAATATTCTTGAAAAACATATTACTTTTTAAATCTTATTTATTTGTACCATATATGGATATATATAGAAGACAATATAAAATTCAACAATTATATGAAAAATAAAAAAAATTGACAATGAGTAAAATTGGCCCTTTTTTATCGACTTGTGCAACTTTCATAGCATGGTTTTTAGGGCATTTTAAACATACAGGTTAAGAATTAGTATAAAAATCAACCTATAAATATTATATATATAGGCATATTAATATATTTTATCAATTTTTCAAAATACATTATCTCTAGAAAAATTAATTATGTTTGAACATACATATCAGAATCAGTTGAATGTGAACTGTCATCCAAAAACTCCTATATAATTATCCTTATCACTAAAATCACTTTCTGCTTCATTTAGAAGTGTCTGGAGCACTGCTTCATAATAGAATCAGTAAATTGGATGATATTTCAGGGTCCAAGTTTTAGCACCATTTTCTAAGCCTTGTTTATCACTGGGACATTAATGAGGAGGTGCGGTCTTAGAGACGGCACTCAAAGAAAAAACTAAATTATTTTTAAAAGCATCCGCTGAAATCAATTTAAAAAGTGCACATGTATTGAAGGTCACAAAACAGGACGCTACAGGGTCAATCCATTTAATTGAGCTAAAAATAGAATAGGGGTGGCCGAAAATCCATTGCTAGCGGTCTTGCAGACCACAAGTCCCCATTTAAGGGTATACAAAATTCTTATTTAATCGAACATGATCAAGAAATAAATTCTTGCAAAGATAGTGTAAAAATTCAATCAATTGTCTTCACCAATTTTTAATAAGATAAGGTATGTATGGTGGGTACACTGCCCAATTTTCTGATGAAAGAGATATTTTTAAATGCAAATGAAGTTTGTTTTCCCATAGATCTCTTAAAGAAACTTTGCTCATTTGGACAATCATCATTTATCAGTTGTGCAAAAATATATTTTGTTTCCAACGTTTTTACTGTAGTTACCATTCTGGTTCTCGTATATAGTCGAAACTAAATGTATATAAGAAATTTTTTTAGAAATTTTGAATAATTTATTTTACAATGTAAGTATTTATAATTAATAATTATCACCATTTATTTTATTTATTACTATTTTTAAATATTAAATTGCAATTTAAGTATTAAAAATATAAACATCTATCTTTGCATAACAATAAGTAGCATATTAATTAAAACTATCTGTAAATAGTTAATTAAATTTAAATAATTTAATTTTGTTTAAAAAATGCATCTGTATTTATAATTTTTTCTTTTAAAATTTTAATTTTATTATTATGTATTTTGATAATAAATATTTATTTTGGATGAAAAAATTAAAAACATATTAAGGGTATTTGTAAATTTTTAATTGAATAAAAGTTATTTAAAAAAAATTCTTAGCGAGGTTCGAACCCTGACTTTCTGCATACGAGACGGTTACCTAGGCAACCGTGCCATTCGGATCATCATAACGGGAGTCAAGTTATCAGTATATAAGCTTTATCAAAAGTTTGAGGACCATTTTCTCAAAATTGACCATTGTATTTTAATATTTTCATGAATGAATATTCTAAATGTATACCATCATTATACTAAATCTCATCCCAATCTCGGATTTCAACCCTGTGCCCTCCCCTTGTAAATACTTTGTACAGTTTTTTAAGTGTCATATTGTTTCAAAAGCATTTATCATTGTTGATACCAAAATATGTTTGAAAAATTGTCTGACAGAAGAGAATGATTTATTACAGAGTGGAAAGCCTTTTAATTAATGCATAGTTAATGGAATACTTTATTAGTTATCATCTATCTTAATGGAGAAGTTTGAAAGTTTTTTTTTTTTTTTCATAAATTTTTACTAATAGAAAGGCATATTCTGTTAATAGATGGTCATTAACATATATTCAAAAAGCTTTTCTAGGGGAAAAGATTAATTTGATATTACTGATGTCCAAAATGAAGGTCACTTACACATTTCTTATAATGATTCAAAACTGCTAGCAGAAAAATTATTAAAATTTGTATTTATATATTTCAAAGAATAGATAGTACAATGTTTACATTTTGAATAAACAGTGTTAGTGTATAAGTTTTGAATGTGAAATTTGCAATTTAAGCATATGAGATTTTTGGCTGCAAGGTTGTGCATATTGAGTTAGAATCTACAAGTGTGACTAATTGCAGTTAGAATGAGTTCTCATAATCATTTAAATGATTCAAGAGGATAGAAAGGTATTGGTAGATTTGAAGCTGATCAATCTGAAGTGAAAGTAGCTTAATGGTTACAAATGGTTCCAAAAAGTATATCCTGGTCATAGTATCAAATATTTATAATTAATTCTATCACCAAGATGCCTGACGAAGACTGTCCAAAAATGTTGACACCTGCTCAGGATCGATTCTAGGCATTAAGTGCACAATGGCATAAACAGACAATGGTTACTGAGCTGTCTTGTGACCTTTGTGTTGCGTTTGGGAGGAAAAAATTCAGGGGAACAATGTAGAAATGCTTAGAAGAGGGGGCTTTTTATGCATAATGTGCTAAACAGCATCTTTCTTGGATACACCAAGAATGTGCAGATGTATGTGTGTTTGTTATTCTTTTCACTGATGAATAGAGATTCAGCAGACAGTGGTTCTTGTCTTCATCTGGAAACAACATAATCCACATTTTCGTCCCTCAGGGAAGTCTTCCATTTTGGTGGCAGAAGAATCATTCTCTGAGGTGGCATCATGTTGTCCAGTGGTATATCGCTTTGATATAGATAATTTCACCATACAGCATTATATTGATAAGATTCTTGAAGCTTATGTGAGTTTTTTTCCATGCCACTACAATCATGGACTTCCTGTTTATAGACAATAATACATGGATCTGTTGTTTTTCTTAAAGAGGATATTCAGCATATGGACTGATCCCCAGTTTCCTGATCAGTTGAAATTCAAGATAATTTAATACCAAAAATGTGTGCCATATTTATATGTATAATATAGTATTTCTTTGTTAATATCTGATTCTTTTTTTCCTTTTTAGGTGCTCTTTCATCAATTCAAATTTTTCTTGAACCTGTATTTTTTAGTTATGGCATTATCACAATTTATCCCTGATGTTAGAATAGGATATTTATATACTTATTGGGGTCCATTGGTAAGTTTTATTGTTATTATCATCAAAGCTAAAATTATATTCAGTGAAAGACCTTCAAAAGAAAAATTCATTTTTGCTGTCTTTATCATTCATTGCAGTGTTTACTGACATTTTACTGCATCCTTTTATTTTGTATCTTTACTCATACTGGAAAGCGATTTGAATTTGTAATGAACGTAGAAAAATGTATTGCAGTGATGCACTATGTTGTTTAAATTTAAACTGATATTTAAGTAGAATGCTCATATCAAATTTTAATGCCATGTAATGCATAAGCCATTAACTATACAAATTTAAAAGCTAAGTTTTTTTTTTTTTTCTTATGGTATGGCTAAATCTAAAATAGTTGCAGATTATTGTTATATCCATTGACTAACAATATTTATTAAAATTAGGCAGCATCTTAATGTCTCCTGTCCCTACTTTAGCCCATTTTATATTGTTGTACAATGTAGCTTAAGCTGTATAATTTTTAATGTTGGATTTAAAGTTCAATTATTTCTTGCATTGTGTAGAATATTTTTATTTTGCATGTTCCATTCCAATTTCCTTTTGGAAAGTTAATGGAAAATACATTTGTATTGGTTTTTTCTGTAATCTATTTTCGAAAAACTTTCATTAATTGTTGTATTTATTTATTTCAGGGTTTTGTGCTGACTGTGACACTTATTCGTGAAGCCATTGATGATTTCAGACGTTATCGAAGAGACAGAGAAGTAAACTACAGAAAATATAGAAAATTGACATCTCGTGGTGTTGTGCAAGTTCCTAGTGCAAACATAAAGGTTTCAGACCTGATTATAGTTGATAAAGTAAGATAAACTCTTCCTTCAAAATCAGTTATATATTCAATAATTATAGTTAGAACTTAAAAGAAATACTGATTTAAAAACTTAAATAAAAAAATGTGTTTAATGTAACAAAGAAAATACATATGCATTTAATAGTATATCTTTTTACTAATAAACTGTTCCAAGAATATCTATCTAGTGTGTGCTTTATATAAAAGTTTTGAGCATGCTATTTAAATATTGATGATATGGAATATTTTAAAGGTCAAACTGGAAAATATTTCCTTATTTTTTAAGGAATAATTTAATTATAGATTTTTAGATTTTTTTCCCCTTTTAGAAAGGCTATTGCATATGCTCAAAAAAGGGTCGTCCCCCCCCTCCTGCCTTGAAAATGAGATTAGAATTCTTTATCTTTTTTAGCAATTAATATCTTTAAATTCTGTCTGCATTTTTTTTACATAAAAATATTTTTTTATCCTTATTTCCTTGTGCTTTAAACATTGATATTAGTTTCTGAAAAAGCCGATGTTCATTATAATATGAATATTTTATAACCATTATATTTTTCTTTTCAGGATCAAAGAGTTCCTGCTGATATGGTTTTTCTGTCGACTACAGAAAAAACTGGATCTTGTTTTATTAGATCTGATCAATTGGATGGTGAAACAGATTGGAAACTGAGATTAGCTGTTTCTACCACACAACGTTTGTCTTCCACAGATGTAAGTATTTATTCTGAAGGAACTTACTATCTTTGTTCTGATTGTATTTAAATATTTTTTCATTACTTAGTTAGTCTTTTCCATGATATAATGCCAGAAAATTATTTACCTTCATTTGTGGGCCATTGCATTTGCTGTATTACTAATAAAGATTTCACTCCCTTCTTTGAACTAATAATTGTATTAATCTGTGGTTTCACTCCTTTTTTCTATTTAGTCATCCTATGACAGGTATTTGATTGTTAATTATTGGTCAGTGAAACAAGAATAGGAACCCCATTAGTGTTCAAGAGAGACTTTAGATCCTGGTTTCTGTTTACTTCAAAACAAGGGAAAGGGCACTCTTATTTCATCCTAAATTTCCTGTAATGAGTGGTATTTGTAGTTTCCTCTAATCTGTAAGCTGAAAATTAATGAAGGCAATTTCATCTGTTTTGTGCTTTAGCTTTTCAATTTGATTGTTTATTGAACTTGCCTTTGACTGCTTGTAAAAAAAATGACACATATGGTTGAATTATTGTACTGGTATGGTATTAAAATAAATAGTTGAAATACTTATATTGGATTTATATTTAATTACATATCGAATATTGATGTATTTGGCAACATAGCTACTCTTGCATTCCCACCCCCATAAAAAGCAAAATATATGTATATAACGCATAAACTGACACCTTGTTAATAGGACCTAATGTAGCATTTGAGTTTGATATTTTTGCTTTTTATTAATATACTCATATCTGTTTATAGGATTGAGAATTATAATATTATGCTAAAAATGTAATGTGGATGGTATTGTTTTTTAATCAAATTTTATTGATATTTAATATAGTTTGTATCAAAAAATTTTAATTCCCTTAATTGTTTTCTGCTCTAAAAGTTTTAAATTTCTTTTTGATTTCAGGAGTTGTTCCAAATGGATGCTTCTGTTTATGCTGAAGAACCAAAAAAAGACATTCATAGTTTTGTTGGAAAGTTTACAAGAGTAAGACAAAAAAAAAAAAAATTCTAATTAAATATATAGTTCTAAAGTATGCATTTTCCTGTGCCATTCAAATTTATATGTATTATATTTTGTTAAAGAATGATGGTGAAGGAGCAGAAGTTTCTTTGGGTATTGAAAATACATTATGGGCTAATACTGTAGTGGCATCAGGAACTGCCATTGGTATAGTCATTTACACTGGTTCTGAAACTCGAAGTGTCATGAACAATTCTGAACCTAGAAGCAAGGTAACAAAATCTTAAGTACCATATTTATTTCAGGGAATTTTAAATTATTTGTTGCACACCTGAAAGGGGAGAATTTTGATGCTTTGAGAGCTTCAAAATTTCTTTCAGGTTCTTTGATGGTAATTAATAAAAATTTAAAAAAATATTTTAAATCAAATTTTTAAGTTAAAAAATATAGCAAAGCTTGCCAAATTATTTTATACTTACATTGAGTATTTCATTTTTCATTCTTTGTAATTTTAAATGGGAAATAAATTTTCAAAACAAGTGATCGAGTTTGTCTGGTAATAAAGAAATCATACATGAGAAATGTATAAACTCTGAATTGGAGAATAAAATTTGTTGTTAATTTCATTCTGTATTTTTCAGAGAAATCATGGGACTGAATTTTTTTTAAATAAAAAAAATATATCATTTTGAAATTGATGAAAATCCTGAATTTTTTCTCCCTTACTGTTCATTTCTATAAAATTCTCATTTTGGTCCTTTAATTTGGATTGATTTTTCTATATAAAATTATAAATTGAAAATTATTTACCGATTCCCACAGAATTTTTATCTTTTAGATGAATTTAAAGGGGGGGGGAATGTTAATGTAATTGTAATTACTTCTGCAATTAATTTCTGCAACCATTAATAATTAGAGTAACATTTTTTTAGTTCCATTGTGAGCTTAAAACGTCTAATTTCTTGTTATTTCTTGCATTTTTTTTTAATTCATGGAGAAAAATTTTTACATGATAAAAATGAAACTTGTGGTTTAATTAGTGATTTACTAGAATTGAAAACTCTTGTTTCAGATGCAAGCATTTCTTTAGGTTTTTTTATTTATTTATTTAATGTAAATATTCTCAAAAGCTGAAGAAAATCAATTGTGAAAGTTATCTTGTTTTGTCTACTCTCTCTTTTCATTTTATTTTTTAATGTTTTATAAAATACTTTTTGTAAATGCTGCAGGTTGGAATAACTGATCTTGAATTGAATCAACAGACTAAAGTTCTTTTTGCTGCTGTTATTGGTCTTGCTCTTGTAATGATGGCATTAAAGGTAAAATATTAAAAAAAATTTTGTGTGTATATATATATATATATATATATATATATATTTGTAGATTTGTAGATTTATTTCTGTCTTCATCCATTATCACACAATTTTTCAAAATAAAATGTATATATTTATTTTCGAATGACATGCATTAAACTTTTCGTAGCATATTTTGTAAAAATTGCTTGAATTAAAGAATAATCTTTGAAAAATTAATCAGTGTAACTTTTATAATTTAGAGCACTGATGAAAAAATCTTTTTATGATAAAAGAACTAAGAATATTTTTTAAGAATAATTAATTGCATGTATAAAAAGACTTTTACTTGCTTAAAACTTTATCATAAAATAAATTAAAAGCTCTGTATATCTATTTTAGGGATTTGGTGGTTTGTGGTATCGATATTTATTCCGTTTCATCCTTTTATTTTCCTACATTATACCAATCAGGTAAATATTTTTGTTGAAACATTTTTAGTCATAGACTTTTTTTAAAACTGCAATATGAGTACTATTTTAATATTTTATTCAATATATTACTGTTGAATATTGTGATAAATGTTATTTATAGTTTTCAATTTGTATTTTTAGCAACTTTGAAATTAATTCTGTTAAATAGAAAATTATCTTATAAAATAAGCTGTTTCTTTGAAGTTTATATTTTAATGGCAATCAGGAATTATATTACTATCTTATGTTTTAACAATTAGATCTGAAAGACATTGGGGAAAGGGAAAAATCATATTGAAATAATTGAGCATTTCTAACTTCCTCATTATTATCTTATGATAGTATGATAATCTGATAATAACTATTTTAATGCAGTCTTGATATTGCTCTATTATGTTCATTCAATTAAGCAAAATTCTGTATACCCTTTTATAAGCAGGTAAAAATTAGTGCCTCAAAGTTGAACTGGAGGGATATATTTTGAAGATATTTGTCTTAAAACTGGCTAGCTAATGTGCTTTTCGTAAATTAAGGTGAATGTCTTAAGAATGTGCCATTAATATACCAAGTCTTATTCTGAATTGAATTTCCCTTAAAGAACCCTCTCTTTGTTAGAATGAGAGAGGAAAGGAATTAAGCTATTTACATTTAATGATATATTTTCTTATAATCCTTGTGTAGTTGAATTTACCTCTGTGTTATATTCTAAAAGATCTTAAGTTTTACAAACTTTCTTTTCTGAAGAAACAAAGTGATAGAATTTCCATCTAATTGTTTCAGTTTGAGGGTGAACTTGGATATGGGTAAGATGGTATATTCGTGGATGATGCAAAAGGATAAAGATATACCCAATACAGTTGTAAGGAGCACAACAATTCCTGAAGAGCTTGGCAGATTAACATTCTTGTTATCTGACAAAACAGGAACATTAACAAAAAATGAAATGGTACGTTTTTTTTTTTACTCAAATTGTTAATAAAATGTTAACAATTATTTTTACTGTAAGTTTTCTGCCCAGTTGTATGAACAACATTTATGAAAATATAGATTTCCATCTGTTTGCTATAGAATATAATATAATTTTTTATTGGGAATACTTTTGTGTTTATAATCTTTTATCTGTAGTTTCTGTTGTATTAGATTTTATTAATTTTTAATTGGATTGCCTTATGACTTTTTTTCTGTTAGTTATTAAAATTTTGAAATAATATAATATTACTACATGATAAGTTTTTAACAAACATTGATAATATGGAAGATATAAAGACAGTCTTAAATTGCTAAATATTTTAAACTGAATTGAACAATTGTATTAGCCCATTTCACTGTGCTTTATATTTGTTTTCATAGAAAATTATATATTATGATTGCTGTTTAAAATAATTACTATAAGCTTTAGCATAAATATGGAAACATTTCTTTCCTTTTTTTAAATTCTTTTAGTAATTTTCTTTAATATTTTTACACTTTAAAATTGTAACAAGCATGTTTTGTTTTAGGTCTTCAAAAAACTTCATTTGGGAACAGTAGCGTATGGATCTGAATCATTTGATGAGGTAATCTTTTAGATTGTTGCTTGATTATTTTTTTAATGTAGGTGTGTGGGGAAAATTTTCAAAATATTTCTATTTATAATTCTTGTTAGATTTAAAAGTTTTATGAATAAGCTGAACTATTTATATTATCTTGAAGTTCTTGTTCTTCAATTAAAAGTTTGATGAATAAGCTGAAATATTTATAGTATCTTGCATATATTTTTGTTATTGGTTAGATGTTCAGAAGAATTGTCATCTTTTTTTTTTTTAATTTACTTCACTAATTTAGCATTTATTCATAGACAGAATAACAAAAACACAGTTATAAAATTCAGATCAAACTGTGCTTCTTTAATTAAAAATGTCATTAATTTAAAAAAATCATTAAAGAATTTTATTATAAATTGGGATGATAATAATTGTCTTTTTATTTATTTTTATTTAATGATTTTCAATGTTTAACCATTATTCTTTTTGCAAGATTTTGTTTTTATGAATTTAAAATTAGCTTTTCTTATTGATCATCATTTTTTTTAAATTTTTTTTTAGTATTTTTGTACTGGATAAGAATCTGACATTTAAATTAAATCCTAAAATTTCAAACAACCTTTGTTGAATCCCATTTTCTAAAATATAACAAGATAAAAAATAAATGTTATTCTAGATTTTTAAACAATACCTTTTTACCTGTAAAAATAAGGTATTGAACAAGTTAATAAAAAACCAATGCCTTTTGTTAGTCATCATAATTTACAATATATTAATAATTAGATTTTTTTTTTAAATTGTGCTAAAATTTTTAGGTTGCTGCTCATATTAAAACATCTTATGCTCCTACTCCATCTGGGAGCTCTTCAGCTGGTGCCACTCCAACCAAAATGCCTTTGCCTAAAATGAGAAGAACTGTAGTGACAAGAGTACAAGAGGCTGTCAGAGCTCTGGCTCTTTGTCACAATGTAACTCCTGTCTATGAAGATACAGATTCAGTTTGCATTGATACATCTGATGCTAGCATAAACTGTGAAACAGAAGCAGACCAACAATCTAACCAATCATTTGTGTATCAAGCATCAAGTCCAGATGAGGTAAGAGGGTTTCTATCCTCAATTGTTTTTTCTTCCAAATATGTTATTTGTCTTTAAGAGGGTAACATAGGCAGCCGTTTTTGAGGGTTCAAATATTATTGAAAATTTTATTTCTATTAGCAGTAGATTTTGATGTGATTTTTTTTGAAGGACTTTTCATAGAAAGTAGTCTAAACTTTAATTACAGAATATCTGTACAAAGTTTGATGCACATTAGCTGTGTTCAATATATAATAGCCTCTTAATTTAAGACAATTAGGATACAAAAACTTTGATTTATAGATAGTTAAGTATATTTTTAAAAACATGTTTTGTTGATAATAGCTAGAAATTTTTTTAAGATAGTCTTATTTTAAAATATCTTAGAGCATTTCTGAATTTAAAAATCTATGTTTGAGTGATTTGTAAGGAAATTAACTTAATAATATGAATTTGTAAAGATATTATCATTTCAAACTATGAAAGTGAAATTTTACATAACCTGTCCTTAATATAAAAGGACTATAGTTTCTTATTTTTGTAATATTTTTTGCTCATAAATCAGAGTAGGTGATAGTTTAATCGCTCCATTTGTAATGTTATTTTTCAACTATTCTATATTTTTTAAATATAATTTTTATTTGCTTTTTTTAGATCAAGGAATCTTAACTAAGTGACAATTGAAGTCCCACTGCCTCTAAATTAATGGCAATGCCATCTATATTCCATATTTTGGTGTAGATATGAACTAATATCACATTTGAGATGTTTAAGCATACTTGCATAATTTTTTTTCCCAATTTAAATGAGAATAGCGTATATATAACTGCTTTCTATATTGAAATTTCTTTAATTTTTTGTATTTGTCAACCTATTATTCCATATATTTAGAGTATGTTTATGTTAATTAAGCTAATGAAATTGTAAAAAATTTTGAATATGAAAATTGCAACTTTTTTTTCTTTCCTTTCTTGTGTTGCACTGACTATAAATTTTGCTTTGTATATATATATATATATATATATATTCTAATTTCAAGGTTGCACTGGTTGCCTGGACAGAAAGTGTTGGCTTAACTCTGATTCATCGAGATATAACTTCTATGAAACTAAAAACTGCTCACAATCAGATCTTGAATTATTCTATTCTTCAAATATTTCCTTTCACCTCTGAGACTAAAAGAATGGGTATAATTGTAAAAGTAAGTTTTTAGTTGGAATTTGTCATATGTAACAAAACGTAAATACAGAAAGCATTTTCAGTTGAATCTCATTTTTTATTGTATTTTAGAAATTAGTGAAATTTTCATCTTAGTATTGTTATTTAAGATATATTTTCGAATTGACTGGCAACAAAATTGACATGCTTTGTGGGGAGAGGTTAGATAAGTGATAATTGGCAATGCATTGTCGGTTTTCATGCATTCCAATTCCTCATTTTAAAATTCAAATGTAAGAAAATGGTATTTTCTGTAATTTTATGGTGGCTTATAAAGTTATTTGCATAACTAGATTTGTGTCAAAGGGTTATGTCTTTTAAATTTTGAGAAGCATGGAAAAAATCAATTGCCTTTTTGAAATAGAAGTTAACTTGAAAAATGTACATCGCTTAAAAAAAAAACTCAGTTTGTATTCTTTTTTTTTTATCATTTAATTTTTCTGTGCTTTTTAAACTTTTTCTCAAAGTAAACTATTGAAAAGAATTGGTAATACATATCATACTTAAATATATTATGATTATTTGCTTGTAAAAGACTATCTCCTTATTGTTATTATAATAAAGTTGTGTGTTGACACTCTACAATCAGACCATTTGACATTTACTTAATTTTTCACGTATATGTTTGGAGAGTGGGGATGTGCACCTTGGAGCGATATTTTTAAAATTTCATGCAAGGGTGCATGCATGTATGTCTTGGAAAGTGGGACCGTGCAGGTCAGAAAGATTTTTTAAAATTTTTAATTAGAATTTCAATTCATTAAAAATTAAACTGAATTTTTTCTTTTTACTGCCATAACTTTTATGCTTAAAGAGGTTTTTTAATGCTATCAATTTAATAGTTGTACATTATTTTCCCTGATTTTTTTGGTAATTTTTAAATCTTTTTTTGCTTTATTTCCAAGTACAATGTTAAGCTGAAACTCAACGCATTTTCGTTCTACCGTCAATTATTTAATTGCTGGATTTTCTTCTATTGTTTTAAATTACGGGAGATGATTTTTTAATATTTATGTTGTTTATAAGACGAATACAATGTGCATTTGTAATACCATGGAAGTTGGAAGAGAAATGAACTAGACAATTATTTTTTGAATAGCACTATGGTGCCGAGTACTTTTCACTATTAATAAAGTTTTGCAAAAAATATGCAAAACTGTTAAAACATTATGTTATGGACATGAAATTACATCTGAGATATCTAAATGAAATTAAATATTACCAATATTCCTGATAGCTGTAGTTAATGTCAGTTTGTTTGTAATATAAGTGTTTCTTTACTATTAGGTTGTAAACTTGCAAAGCAGAATCATATGAAGTTGATAAAAAGCACAAGGAAATGATATAATTTGTTTTTACTTCACTATATTGAAATAACATCAAAGCTTCTCTTGATGAATGGCAGTCAACATTTAGTTCATTTTTCTTTCAAAAATTATCATGCATGCTATATTAAATTAGTTTATTAAATTTAATAATTAGAATTTTCCTTTGTGAATTTTAGGAAGAAAGCTCTGGGGATATTATATTTTTTATGAAAGGTGCTGATGTTGTAATGTCCTCCATTGTACAATATAATGATTGGTTAGATGAAGAGGTAATTCAGATTTTTAGATTTTGTCAAATAATATTAAAATGCAGTTTTTTTTTCCCTTCTGAATTTAACATTGATGGAATTCTTCACAGGGTTCTACAGTCTTTTAATTCCTTGTAATTAGTTTTCAGGTTAATTTCTTTAGCAATTTTTCTGTCATTGAATTTTCATTTATATTTATTTCAGTGTTATGCAACATAGAGTTATGGGGCTGTATTGAATGTTATACTACAGAAATAGTTTACTGCAGTCATATTAATGTTTTTAAATTAAAAAAAAATTGTAATACTAAATGAAGAATTTGAAATGGAAATGCTGTCTATACATTATTTTCTGTTGTCAATATTTCATTTCTCAACTAAAACAAATGATTAGGACATAAATGAAAAGTTCACTTTTCTTTCCTCACTTCCCCACCCATCTTTCAACATTAGAATTCTTTATTTCATATTTAACTCTTTAATATAATTAAGAGTTTATAGACATTATGAAATGTTGTCTGTTTACTGATTGATCACTCTGTACACACGTCTGTCTCTCAAGAGTTTTAAATTTAATGATACTTCTGTAACTGTTGCAATATATATATATATATATATATAGTGACTTTATATAATATTTATTTTTTATATAAAAATATTTAAAGTGTAAATGCAAATATGATACAAAAAGAGATCTGTTGAAAGAAATGGAAGAAGTTAAGTGTTATAGGAAATCTTTTCTTATGAACATACATTAATTCGCATGTAATTGAATATATATTTTGAAGTCGTATATTATGAGATTGGATAAAAGCACACTGTAATAATAATAGAAAGATTTCATTATGAGCATTAATATAAGAAAACAAATTATAAAGCTTTATTTCTCTTATCTGTGTCTTGTTCGAAAAGTTTTCTTTGTTTTCTCAATTTATGTTGAGTTCACTTTGGAACTTTCAAAATACTCTATAAGAAGAAAAAAATTCTTGTAAATTTTTGTTGTTTTTGTTACTTTTTGTTTACTTTGTAACTTTTCTGACTCATTTTTCAATTTTTCATTTAAAAATAAACTAGTGAAAAGTTTTGAGGAAAATAGTTATTATTGCTAATAAAATAGGGCAAACCTTTTTATAGTGTGGAAATATGGCTCGAGAAGGTCTAAGAACTTTAGTTGTTGCCAAGAAAGTTCTCACTGACGAACAGTATGCTGATTTTGAGGTAAGTAATGAAACATTTGCTTCCTTTTCATTACATTAAATGCAAAGTAGCTTGCACATATAAAATTATATCTTATGGTATTGTCCACCTGCAGAGACAAATTTTTGAAAAAATCCCTCTAATGAGCTATTTCAGTTCATTTTTTGTATCAGTGCAATTGCAAATAATAGAAAATATTGCTCAGAAAATTTTGTGCCAGTTGAAATTTTGTAAAATGTGCCAATTTGGGTAAAAAATAGTGAAAATTGTAATAAAAAGCAAAACACTCTGCAAAAAAATTTTATTGCACATATTCGAATTATCTTTATACACAACATATTTACAGCTTTGGTGAAGGCAATGAATTAGAATCTAAGAAATATGTGCATTTTCAAAATTTTTTTTCAAATTGAGTATTTCTGTATTGAAAATTTTACAAAATTCGTTGTTGAAAATTACATTAGGCAGCTCTTAAAAAAAAATCTGCTCAGTTCAATATAATATCCCTAGTTCATTGCCTTTGGAATACTTAAAGTAACATATATGCAAGGAATTGAGAAGTTTTTAAGATATGTTTTACATATGAAAATTTTGACAAAATCCAAGTTTTTCTAAAAATTTATTTAAAGATTTCATTAATATGCATCTCTTGCTGATAGAACATATTATAAAATGAATTAAAATTCAGAAAGAATGTGTATTTGTTAAAATGGTGGAAAATATTCAACTTCCGGTTTCGTTTTCAGCTGCTGCGGTTTATAAAAAAAATCACATATCTCTGTTCCTATTTATCATAGAATTTAAACAAGCACAAATTTGGGAACCCAAGTAAATGGATTTTAAAATAAAAGAATGTATGAATTTTGACCAAAAACTGCCTTTTAAAACATAGACACCTTAAGTCAAAAAATTATATGTATTTTTCTAACTCTTTATAATAAATGTGCAGGCAGCCATTGCACAATTTTTATCCTTTAAAAGGCTTGCAGAAATTTTACTTTTTGTAATTTTTATCTCTACATCATTGTATCCTTGTATTTTAGTCAAATTTTTAAAACTATCTAAATTGTTTTAGAAGTATTATTATTATTATTTTTTTCATTTTAGTTTTAAATTGATTCATTGTGCAGCACTGGCAGGATAGTATTACTTTGATTGTAGCTTAATGCATCAGCATCTCCACCTACCTAAATTTCATCTTATTGCTTAGATTACTATTTGTTTAAAATTTTATAGCTACTAAATGCAGGTTATGATTTTGGGAAAAATGAAGTTAATCCTAGACTGACGGTTTTCTTGCTGAAGTAACTTCTTTTTGTAGTTAGTTTGTTATTAAAATTTGAAAAAAAAAATGTTGTTCCCCCCTCCCCATTGTTGAATTTTATAGAAATCCAATTTTTTATTAAATAGCCATCTTAATGTAAGGCTCTGTGTTCTCTAGAGATTAAGACTGCATGATGCAATGCAGCTTTTTTGGATATAGATTTAAATGTTGTATTTAAAATTATACATATTTTGTATAATTGTATTTATTCTATGATATATTCCTGAAATGTTAAAAAGTTCTTTCACATAAATGAGATTCTTCTATATAAATGTAATGTGTGTTTGGTATTTTAATCTTTTCATTCAAATTTAAGTTCATAAGTTGCTTTGAATTGTCATTGTAGACCAAAAATAGCTTTGGAAAACTCATCAATACACTTCTAAATAAATGCTATTTTGGTTTGTGTTTATTACTTTTTTTTTTAAAGAAATTTCTCCTCTCTTCTGCAGAAAGTGTATCACTTACAATCTTGTTCCTTTTGTGCAAAGTAAAAATTTTAAGGATGTAATAAATGATCAAAAGCTTCTGTTTTATTTTTAATTCCTTTCCTGATAAGTAAATTTTTTTTTAAAACGGATTTTGTGCCTTTATTAACAAATGTTTTAAGTGTTCCAATTAGTACATGCAAAAAAAAAAAATTAAAATGTTTACATACATTTTATTTTATACAGAGGCTGACTATTATTTCAAAAGAAATGACACTTGGAAAATTCTTGCAATTATTCATAAATCATTGTCTCCTTCAACTTAAAATTATTCCTCATTCAAAAATTTATGACTAAGTATAATGCTATTCCCATATTAACCTAACTAAATAGAGCTTAATTTTCGTAAGTTTCTTGAAAGTTTTCAAAAGTTATAAAATTTTCAAATTAATTTTAAAATAATAAATTGAAACCAAATAATTTTCTCTCTGTCTCTCTCTCAATATATATATAATATAAAGATTTTAAAAATATAATGTATTAAAAATTAAAGAATTCCTTGCATTATTTCAAAAATAAAGCAAAAAACAATTTCAAAATCTCTGTGCTTTAATTTTCAAATCTCACTGATGGGAGAGAAGTATGAACCAATTAAAAATTGCAAAAACATGTTGGCTTCGTAGACATGACAAAATGGGAACAGTGGTATTCATTTCAATTAATATCAGAAGTCAAATATAATTGCTACATAAATAGAATACTCGGCATTAAAGGATTAACTTCTAAACAAAAACTCAAGTAGTTTTGATTAAATGTGAACAAGTACAAATTAGCATGGAAATTTCTGCCAAATTAATAAATAGGCAGTTTAGCTCAAAAGGAATGGATATTATATATGGTAAAACTTGTGTCCAAAAAATATTTGATAGTTGCAATAGTTTAAAGGATCTGAAATGTGATTTTTGCCTCAATGCTCATAGAAACTTCAGCTACTTTTTAACTGAAATTAATTTTTAAAAAAGTTAAGTATGGTTGTTAAGTTGTAGTTATATTTTTTAGGCTCGCTTGAATCAAGCTAAAGTGAGTATTCATGATCGAACAGCCAAAGTGACAGCTGTTATAGAAAGTTTGGAAAGAGATATGGAGCTGCTTTGTTTAACTGGAGTAGAAGATAAACTTCAAGATAATGTTCGTCCAACTTTGGAGCTTCTCAAAAATGCTGGTATTAGGGTAATGTTTTAGATATTTTAAAATATTTAACTAATGAATTAAAAAAAATGAAATTTTTGTAGAAGTTGGTATGCAGCTTTTTTAGTCTGCAATTTGCTTAGCTAAAATATGAATTTTGAAATGGTTATATGAATAATATTGTTATGAATTCAGGGTTCTTTCAATTTGTTAGTCGGTGAAGAAACAGTCCTTTAAAGGTCTAAAGTATTTATTCCAGTAAATTCAGGACTTTACATGAAGAAACAAATACACAGATGAACACACACAATACTCAGCAGCACACTACAATCAAATTACCCACAAGTAGTAATTGGTAGTAATAACAACCACAACACACAAAGCAGTCTGATAGAATTCAACTGGAGGAGGGAAACTATGTACTTACACTCTATGGTCTCTCCAAACACCTGAAATTCTCCACTGTCTCCTCCCTTTAGCTGTATCCAACTGCCAATTCACTACTACAAGAGTGGCTACTCCACATTTGACTCGATGCTGCTCATACTATAATAAGCAACAGGATTTGGCATACAGTTCAATTCAGCAAACGAGCTTTGCCGTCGACTCGCTATGTGACTCTTTCCACTATTCTTCAGCTTACATTGCCAGCCTTTTATAGTTCCCTTAGCCGGACAGAGAAGGTTCTGGAACAATCGAGCATATCTTGGTTCCTATTGGCTATATCGCCAAGATTCTGGAAGATTCCACTATTATCTATTTTGTCGCCAAGTCCGGGGGTCACTGATCCAACATCCAGTAGAGCAGATCATAAAACGGTCTTTCCAGTGATTGCACTAATCATGCTGGGAAGCAACATTACAGATTTGTAACAATATTTACTAAAGTAAATAATGCTGTACCCTAAATTTATATGAATGAATTTATATGGTTGCAGCCACTCATAGCTATTTCTTATTTTCATACTATGTGATTTTTATAACTCAAATTATATTCTTGGGTTGTATAAGTTTTTCATAATTTGAAGAGTTTGCATATTTCAGATATGGATGCTGACTGGTGACAAATTAGAAACTGCTATCAGCATTGCCAAGTCTTCCCGTTTAGTTGCTAGAAATCAGCAAATTCATGTCTTTCAGACTGTTACTTCACGTAATGAAGTTCACTTGGAGCTTAACAATTTCAGAAGAAAGAATGACTCTGTTTTAATCATCAGAGGAGATTGTTTAGAGGTGAGCCTTAATTTCTTTTGCTTGCATCAATAACGTTAGTAGAATTTGCATAGAGTTTGAATACAATTAAATGAATGTTATATGAAAGTAGGTCTATTATAACAATTATCCTTTTAAAAATATTCCAAACTTATCTGTTGCCAAAGGCAATTTTTTTATTATTTATACTGTGGTATTTAATTATTTACCAATCATTCTCCTCTACTGGGGGGGGGGTGCATTATAACCATTTCATTACTGTCCTGGTCCAAAGAGCTGTGCAAATTATATCCAAACGAGGTGTTTTTTTTTTTTTTTAAACAAGGCGTATAAGTTATAAAACAAGTTATAACATAAGATGTCCTTGCTTTACATCCTACACTATTCATTTGAAATAAAAATTGGCCCTGTAGTATAAAATTTGCAAGACTGGTTGGGCTGGATCAACAATGAAAGGGTTAAATATCAGAATGAAAAGCTTCTAGTATAGTGGTAAATTCTTGCTTCCATGGTGAGTAAAGTAATAGTTTAGAATGCTACCTCCATACCAATAATAAGACATATTTCCTATGGGAGGAGTTATACCATGTCCAGTGATGGTCATTAGGACTCAACTATAGTTTTTTGCCAGTGCTAGTTCTTTGATATGGATCATTCAATTCAACCAGGATATTATAACGGGATGGGGTGGGGGGCTCTTTTTCTCTTACTATCGTTCTCATCCTTAGAGCACCATGAGTATGAAGTCGCCAGATAATTAAGCAGGTTCTCACTTCTGATTGTAGAAATGATGTGGGTATGGTTTATGCATGCTAATTATTGGGGATCAAATCTTAGTTTTTATGTAAATTTTGTAATAACAATAACTCACTTCATCTTAGATGCTTTGGGAATATAACAAATACTTTTTTTATGGTTACCAATTGCTTTATTTTTAATAAACCACTGACTGTGTTAAAATATATATCTTATTATTTAATTGATATTTTTTTTAATATCATAAAATTAATTTCTTTCAATGAATAAGCTTTTATTCTTTTTTGTATTTAAAGCTGTGTCTGAAATTCTATCCAAGTGAATTTATGGAATTGGCTTGCCAGTGTCCTGCTGTTGTCTGTTGTCGTTGCTCTCCCACTCAAAAAGCGGAAGTAGTCAGATTAATACAGCTTGAAACAGGGAAAAGAGCTTGTGCTATTGGTAAGATTTTTACTCTGTTATTAATATTATCTGTATTTACTTATTTTGTTTTATATCTTTTAAGTGAATAAAGCATTTTTTAGAATATTTTATATGTATATTTTTAACAAAATATATATGCATTATTTACACTCATATATAAAAGAAAATTTATATTTGCAAATATGAATTATTTACTTCAGAACAGAACTTGAATATTGCTGAGAAATTTAAATCGGGTAGATCGCAACCTTTTTTTTTTTTTTTAAAGGTCACATATTGGCATTTGATGATATTGCATATGAAGTTTATTATATGGTTTCCCAAATAAAAAGGGGACTTCAGTTATATGTAAATGAATTTTAATTACAATATTATGATTGCAGTTCATGTAGAGCAATACTGTGATAAATATTTGGCATTGATTCCACAACGTAGGAGGGGAGTGAATGATATCAATTATAGTTGCTGTTGGATACAGTTTTTCCTGCAATTCTTTTTCCCTCTTAGCTATAACCAAGCGTTTTGTAGACTATGTAATGCACAATTACTTTGCTCATTGATAATTCAACAGCAGTTTCACATGTTCTGATCTAATGATTCTGTTGTATTTTGGATATATAATCAAAATCTTAAATATCTATACTCTTGCAATAAACATTTTTTTTTTCTTTACTGCAAGATTGTAATGTTTCAATTATAGGGCTGTTATCCCAATGGTGTTTTGATTATTTTTAGGTGATGGAGGAAATGATGTGAGTATGATCCAAGCTGCAGATGTTGGTATTGGAATTGTGGGTAAAGAAGGCAAACAAGCATCTTTAGCTGCAGATTTTTCTGTCACTCAGTTCAGTCATATAGCCCGTCTCATTTTAGTACATGGACGTTACAGGTATTTTTCACTTCCATATTATCAAGTTATGTAATAAATTTCTGTTAAAATGTAATTTTTAATAAACACTACAATAGTTGGATATAGTTATACAAATCGTTGCACAATAGACTTTATGGAATACAGTTTAATTTTTGGAAAATTGCAATATTTTGCATAAACAGTTATCTTCCATGAACCAAATAGAGGTAGTTGTCATTTATTATGAAAAATACTTCAACTGATCTAAAGAATTGTCTTTTTATTATTAATCAATAAATTAATTGCTGAAAAAATTGCAAAATAAAATTTTAAAGAACCTCTGAATTCTATTAATTATATTTTGCACAATATTTTTAAAGCACTAAAACAAAACAAAAAAAAATCCATGTTTTTGTATCTAGAATTCACTGTATTATGAAAGTTTGAATATTGCTTTTAGAAATAATTTTAGACAATTTCAGTGATCACTTTTAGAATGACCCACCTCAGTGCATGACATTTTCTTGAGACAGCTTTTGATTAATGTGAATGAATGAAATTCAGAGCTTTATGACTCTATCAATTTTGGTCAGGGATGAGAGGAAAATTTTTATTTATTCATTTTTACTTAAAATGCTAGTGTAACCGGAAGATTTTACAAAAGACTAAAATAAGCAGGATTGCATAAAAATGTAATTTCATTATTGTTTCAATGGTAAATTTATTGACTGAAACATCAAAAAATATACTTCAGCATTTTTAACTTTTTTTTTGTCTGGGAGTATATATCTGCCTATAATAGTTTAAAAATTAACCATTGTTCCCAAGGAGAATAGGCATCCTATATTATTTGGCTTCGGTTCCCAGTTATATGACTGCATATAAATTCATGATATATTATCTACAGTTCTGGTTTTCCACCACAAATATGAAACTAGCAAAACCAAGTATATACTTTTTCTATGGTGTTGCTCAGAATGGCACAAAATTCAATCTTGCTAAACTTGATATGAATACCATAACTATATTTCATATTAATCCTTTAATGGATTGAAGATTTGCATGGTAGAAGAACTTCTTCTGTTGGTAGGTTCTGAAGAGAAAAAAAAAACTCTATCATCAGTCTGTGGTCTTAACTATCACTATTTAAAAAATTGGTGGAGAAATTGTGTGTTTTAGCAATATTTGTTTGCAGCTTGGTGGTTGATTTTCCCCCAAGCTCACAGATAATTTAATTTTTATGGTAAAATTGATGTTTAGAATATAAAAAGCTAATAATAATTTGACAGTTTTTAAAAGAAAAATCTTTTTGTTATATTAGAGAAAGGTTCATATGGTTTTTAAATGGATTCTGAAGGTGGAAAAAAAATTTAAATTTCTGTATAGATCATAAAAGTTCAGTTTAAAAAATTTGGTTGTAAGTATGAAATAAAAATATTAATAAGAAGGTTTTTTTTCTAGTTATAAGCGATCTGCAGCTCTTAGTCAATTTGTCATTCATCGTGGTCTAATAATATCTACAATGCAAGCATTTTTCTCAGCTGTATTTTATTTTGCATCTGTAGCTTTATATCCAGGTTTCCTCATGGTTGGGTAAGTAAATTTTTTCAATCTTCCTTAAAAAAAAAAATTATTTGCATTTTTATTTTAAGCAGGAATAAGGAATGATAATCCTTGTATCATGTTATCATAATCTGTAAAAATGTGTGAAAAAGAAATATGGCAAAAACAATTTCATGGCCCATGGGATCAGGTTCCCATTCCTAAATATCTATTTGGTAGGCAATTTTATTTATAATTGGTTAAATTTGGCATTTTAACAATATCAAAAATGGTTTTAGTTTATTAAAAATAGTATTTTAAAAAAGGTAACACGAAAATTATTACCTTTTAAATGCTTTTCTTGCTCAAATGTGATCATCTATACTACTTTGATTTTTTTTAAAAAATCTTTGAATTGTATTTCTTGATCAATCAATTGAATTTCTTAATCTGCTAATGTGCATGAGAATTTCAGCTATGACTTTAATTAATTTATGGCAAGTCAATGCATATGAAATTTTTTACCGCAGTTTTCATTAATTAATTTATGACAGTCATATCTGAGGTATTATTAACAACTTAACTGTCTAAACAGTCACATCTTTTAATTGTGTAAGAAAACAAGAAAATTAAGGAGATTAAAATTACTTTTTCATATTGAAAATTTGACTCTTAATAATTTACCATATGGTATATATTATATGGTAAATTGTATGCTATATTAATTTTCAGAAAGTTATCTTTTAATATAAAAATTCATAATATAAAGACTGGCTAAAGCAAGGATTTTTTTTTAATTATTATTGTAGGTATGCAACTATATACACCATGTTCCCTGTATTTTCTCTGGTATTAGACAAAGATGTTTCACCAGAAATTGCACTCACTTATCCTGAATTATATAAAGAGCTTTGTAAAGTAAGATTATTCATTTGAAATTTTAGTTTTATTTGATCTATTCATGTGAACATGAATTGAAATTTTAATGCAAAATTATGTTTACTCTAGGGTAGATCACTGTCCTTCAAGACATTTTTTATATGGGTTATCATCAGCATATACCAAGGTAATTTGAAATGATTTTGTACAGAATGTTATGTTAATGATATTACTGCTTAGTTATATATTTGTGACCCAATAGCTTCTAAATAGCTAGTAATAGACAATTTAATGAAGAAATGTATATTTTAAATTATCTAGATTAATAAATGTAGGCTTAAAAAATCTAAATTTTCATTCTGGCCCCCATTTTTATCGGTCATATTTATTAAAATATTCTTAACTCATTTTGTATTTAAAATAAAAAAAAAAAACTACCTTTAGCAAACGAAAATGACTAAGTTATGGAGCTTGGATTTCAATGACCACTTCAAGAAACTTCCACCAATTAATGAATGGTGTTTCCTCAAAGTGGTTATTGGTTGGTTTATAAATAATGATATTTAAGGTATTATAGCTCAGTCATTTTTCCTTGTGTGATATGTCAAAAAAAAAAAACATTATAAAAGTTAGAACTTTTTTTTTTGGATCGAAATTGCATTTATTAATACAAACATAAAATATATGAATCTGCACCACTTTCGGCTCTCCTTTTCCAACCGGAACTATATGCATATCTATTAAACATTTATAAATTAACTATTGAACATGATTGGAGTAACATGAGAGTATAATATATTTAGGATTTTCCATGCTATGAAAAATGAAATAATTATATATCTGTTAATGATTTATATAATATATATATATATATAGAAAGATAGTTGATATCTTTAAACATCTACTATCGGCATATATGATTTCCTATTGATGTCTATCGCACTTTTCTGGCATTTAATTTATCTGTGTCATAAATGAATAGGAATATGGATAATAATTTTTTTTTTTAATTTTTGAGATTTGTAAGTTTTTTTTATGGAATAATTATGCGATATTTTGAATATTTCAAATACTTTTTATATAAATTTATTGTTTATTTAATCATGCTTAAGTTCAGCTTCTTGCTCTAAGCCAGTGTCATACCCAATTTTTTTTAAACCAGTTTTAATAAATTCAGTAGTTTTGTTTTGTGTATTTGTGAACATTATGAACACAGAAGATTTCACCGTAAAGGAAAAAACAAATTAATGTTACCATATATTTACATCTAAAGTGTTCTACAACTGATAATTTTTTGCTTCTTCATCTGTGACTACTGAATATTTATGAGATTTCTACTAGAACTTTGGTTAGTTATTCTGTGACTTAGCATTTAGTTTTGTAACAGTATATGTTGTATTTATAAGCAATAGATGCATATCTCATTTAAACATGAGTTTTGTTTCCCATGATCTAAACAGGATATAAATTGAGCATTTATTTATTATTATCTGAGAGCATAATGTTTTGGTTTGAGGTTTTTCTAGCCTCAAAATGCATAGGCAACAAATAGGCAATTTATTGCTTTTGAGGTATCCATTTTTCGCTTTTAGGACTATTAGAAAATATGCAGAAGGTTGTCACTTTTAACAATTTATCACCAACTAAAGTGCAACTTGATCTCCAAATTATTCCTTCGCTGAATTCTTACAAAGTGTCTTAATTAATTTAAGTCATTAACCTGTTTAAACTGGTGTGGAACTATCAGATTATGCATCCAATATTTTGGAAAGCGATAGGTTTTTTCATCTCAAAATTGATCAAGCTCTAAAACTTTGTATGCCAGCTAGAAAAATTGAAAATGAAAGTTTAAAAAAATTGAGAGAGGGAGGGATAGAGACTGATAGAGAAGTCTTGTGATTGTTTCAAACTTATTAATGATTTTTATTAAGATAAATAATGACTTAAAAAATAATGTTCTCGCATGATAACTTGAAATTTGCAATCGTAGTTCATTTTTATTTTTTTATTTATCTTTTGTAATATTGATGCAGTTTTCATGAAAGTTCTTCATAATGATTTGATGTTGAATAGAAAATGTTTGTTGTGTATATGAATTTTAAATTATGTAAAAATATAAATTGGTTATTATTTGCTTTAATGAACATATAATTATAATTTTTTTCTATTGGAAGTGAATAAGATGAAATTCGTATAAAACTTTTTTTCACATTTGATTTTTAAAAAATTAGGCCCTAATGTACATATTAAATGGGGTATTTGGTAGAAATATTTTTTTATTCTTTGTATTGAGAATTCAGTTTTTTTCTTGCTGTTGTAAAATTTAGAAAATTACAATGTTGTATTGCTTATAAAATTTACAATATGTGTGTGTATTTTATTAATTGAATAAATATGATGGACATTATAAAATCTACTCTATTTATATAATGGCCAAGATGGTATATTTATTTAATGACTGTGGATGCCCTTTGGTTCATTTATATAATTTATTATTATAACTAAGTCAATTTTTAATTTGGTTTATAGTTTATTAAAATTACTATTAAAATGTTGTGTTATTTGATGGCTTAGTTTTAGATGGTATGTATAATATTCAAATATAAACTGTATGAAACTGGAAATATATGTATGTGTAAGATTATATTAGAAATAAACATCTATCAAAAAATTAAATTGCAACAAATGCCTTTCATTAACTGAAAGGCATCAAATTTATGGAGTATTGAATATATTGTGACCATAAATAAAAATTGCAGTTTAAATGCAATAAATTGTTCCCATTCTCAAAATTAGAGTAAATTTTATTGATTAAATTACATGAACAAAATCTTGTATTGATAAAAAACGAAATTTTATCTACAGTTTATTTCTTAATTTGAATTTAATTATAAATAAAAATAGAGATTTAGACTTGGGATAAATTTTTGGGCACAGGGATTATTGTATTTTATATAATTAAATAAGATTAGAAATGGAAGTCGTATTGTAAAAGCAAAATTTAAATTTCATTTACCCAAATTATCTTAATAAGATAATTATTATTTTCTTCTATTTTAGGTGGAATAATTATGTATGGAGCATTATTTCTTTATAAAGCTGAGTTCATTCATATTGTGTCCATTAGCTTTACAGCTCTGATTTTCACAGAGCTCTTAATGGTTGCATTGACTGTGCGGACATGGCATTGGCTAATGGTGATTGCAGAATTATTTAGTCTGATCATTTATCTTCTTTCTCTGTTCTTCATGAAGCAATTTTTTGGTAAGATTTTTAAAAAATTAGTTTTCTCAAAATTTAAGATTTATTTTAATATATCAGTGCTCTGTAGAACAAGCTAAGGAAAGATGAGAATGTTTCTCTGAATTCTATTAATTAGAAGCAAACAAAATCGTCTTTGTTTGGGTTGAAGAATACTATGATCTTTTAATCTTTGATAAAAAATAAATAAGTAATAAAGTTAAAATAAAGTTTTTAAAATACCTATATAGATTTCTTTAATAATTGTTAAACCAGCTAATGTCAAATCTAAAAACACTCCCCACCTCCACCCATTTCTCGATTGTTTTGCATTGAAATTAGATTACAGTTAGGAGACAGTGGCATTCAGTTATATTTTCCATGTATTTATTTTTAAAGCATGTTGCAGATAAATTGATTGCATATTGAATTATATATTTTTTATAATTGTTCTTATTTATGTATATAAGTATTATTTGTTATGTAATATTTTCTAATTATATATATTTAGAACAGTATTTTCATATATTTTTGTCGTAACATACAGTAATCAAATGCCTTATTTGTAATTTTTATTTTAGATTCATGGTTTTACGAATTATATGTTGAGTTTGTCTGAAAATATTTTGACTGATTAAAAATTGGAGGGTGGGGGCTAAATTTGCAATAACTATGTAGAAGTCAATCTCAATTTATCATTTTACCTTATGCATCTATTCACCAAAATTCCTACAGCATGGACTTTGAGTTAATTCATAACATTTAATTTAGTAATCATGAATACATAAATTGAGTTTCAAAACTTTGATATATATTATTTCTTACATAATTATTCAGTAAACCTACATTTTACAAGAAGACATCCTAATATATATTTAGTGATTTTAGTTTGATATCAGTAAGTTTTGTTCGAAAATTGCCAAATTGAATTAAAAATTGTGTAGAGTATTTAGAAACTTTTTGAATATATTTTGCTTTAAAAAATGCATTATTAGTTCAGGCATCTTTTTACAGTTTGATTTATATAAAATATATAATATAATTACTATATATGCAATTTTCCATTTGCAGATTCTGAATTTATTTGGACTCCTACATTTTTCTGGAAAGTTACTTTACTCACTGTTGTGAGCTGTGTGCCTTTATATGTTTTAAAATATTTGCATAGAAAAGTTGCTCCTCCAAGTTATGCAAAGCTTACATAAATAAAAACACTAAACTGAATTGTGAGAGAACCATTGGAGAGAGAATGGATGGGCTTGTAAGAACTTTTATGTGATATATTTTAATTTTCCTTCTGTTTGATAGTGTTGCTTAAATTATTTTGTACAAATACATTTGCACTTATAAAATATTTTCAACATTTTTTAATTTTACTATGTACACGAATCAAAGTTGTGTTTCTTTTAAACGAATGATATTTTCTTTTTTCAAAAATACTCCCAGCTTTCTGGACACTCATTCTTTTATACATTAATCAAATGTAATTAGAGTTAAAAATAATAGTGTGACTTCTTAACTTTTTTTTATTATTGTTTCTCTGTTGTGATTGTAAGATTCTGTGATATCAAAGAAGAAAATTTTTATGATGTTTGAAGTATTTTGTGTTAATGAGTGTTTAGTTTTAATATTTCTTTGGCATGCATTTAAGAAGACCAGACTCTGTACTTCCTCGGTTATTCTCAAAATTTTATAGATTTTTGTATGAATTTCTCTTTTATGATGTATTTTTGAAATTATAATATTTTTACAAGAATAATGTATGGCTAATTGCTCAAATAAGATAAGGTATATATTTAAAATTTTGTTTTTTCTTTAATTCTTTATTTAAATCGTTTAAAATAGTTTTATTGATATTTTTTTTTTTTTTTTTTTTTTTTGCTTTCTTTATGAAAAAAGTATAATTTATACTAAAGCTACTTCTTTATTATTTGTTCTACATCAGAAAATAGCTTGATATTTATTTATTCAATTATATTTGCACTCAGTCATTGGTTTTATATGCATCTCTTCACCGTAGAGTTGCATTTTTTTAACATATCATGAAAAAGAAATTAAATCTTATAAAACCTCATAGAAAATTATATATGTGAAACTTGCTTAAAGCAATTTTAATATTTCTTATACTAATTATTAAAAGCATGTGTGCTGTGATAAATTCAAAAATTGATTCATATATAATTTAATTCAAAAATTTTTGAAGATAAATTTTTTGCTTTAACAATTGTTCAGAAATAATACTAAGCACAGATTTAAAAACTTATGAAATGATAAATTTTTTTAATCATGATTTGAAAATGTAAACAATTCTCAATTATTGTTCATTCTATTTCAAAAACCAATTGAATTTGCATTCTGACTGTAAACTTGTTTTGAAAGGCCACCTTATCTGTTGTTATTCTCTACCATTTTATCCTAGTCATTTTTTCAATAACTTATTTCATTATTTTGGATTTAATAATTCTGGAATAAATATTATTAGATGAAAATTTGGTGGCACTCTTGTTTCAGCACACCTTCCATTTATTTTAAAAGGCTCTTATATGTCATAGAGTTTTGTTTCAAAAAGCTGCTCTGTCCTCTTTAAATATTCTGTGAAAATATAGGCTCCAAAGTAAAAACACTTCCTATGCATTTTTATTAATTCAGTTTATTATTTTTTATGCTTTATGATGATTTTTTATTCTAATCAAGATAAAAGCTAACTGAGATTACATTTCATTATTTTTCATATTTTTTGGTTGGAAAATTTGAGTACTACAAAGATAAATTTGAAGTGTTTTTGACATGTAACGGGTCCAAATTTCTAATTCTTAGTGCTAATTGTGAAGTTATTTTTATGTTAACCAATAATGGTCTGTAGCCAATTATTGTGGAATTGTTATAAAATGGATATTGTTTTTTTAATACTAAATTGTAGATCTTCAGACCAATTTTATATTTGTTTTATGAGGGCTTTCATTTAATTTCATTATTTAAATTTAATTATAATGACAAATTAACATATATATATGTTAATTGGTTAATTTGTGTGCTTTTTTTCCCCCAACCAATGTGGAAACGCTTTATTTAAAAATGTTTTTATTATTATTATTCTTTAATTTGTTATCCACATATATATATATAGCTAAGAGAATAATGTATGATATATATATAACTTCTTGCTGAATTTTTCTGTATTTTTTCATATTATGTAGAGTAAAATAATTCAAGCCTGTACTTGAGATATTTTAAAGGAAACTTACACCTTTATTAAATTCCATATAGTGAGGTTGGAGATAATATATTCTGATGTGCTTAAAGGAGACAATCTTTCACTTTTAATCTTTTTATTCAAAATTTCTCTCCCTTTTAAGTCATTGTTTATAACATTCTATTGCATGATTAAAAGTTTTGCAATGTTTCAATTCCAGCACCAGGTTAAAGCTTGTAATCTTCATGTATTGATTTCAATGCATTATTGTCCATAGTTTTGAAATGCACTCATTATTTAAAATGATGATACTCATTCCTTGATGAATGGCCAAATATTATTACTCCGTTTTCGTGTGTTTTAATGTTTAGTGAAATACAGGGTGTGCATTTGTATCTTTAATCAGCAAAATTATGATGAAACAAAGAAAGCTTAAATTTTGGATGTAATGTTTACCTGTAATAATGTGGCTCTGCCCTACTTGCTGAAACTTAAAACTGTGCTCCAATCAGTGATCATGGAAATTGTATTGAAAAAAAAATGACAAATGATAAAAAAAAATAAGATATGTCTCTTATTAGACCTCTATGTGTGTTCATACATTGGTTACTTAAGTAGAAGCTCTGAAATCACTGATTTTCAATTGAAGTAATGTTATAGCACTTGGTGAATTAACACCAATATTTTATGACAGCATTATTAATTTATTATCCTTCTAAAATTTATACAGTCTGATATAATGAAAAATAAAATTTAAAATTATTGGACTTATTTTATGTCCATTTTTACAGTAATGTGTATTGGAAATGTTCTCTACTAGTAGCAGTTGAAGGATTTAAAATTTACAAAGAGGTCCATTTGATATTGGTAATGGTGTCATTTTTTTAAAATAAGCTCCCTCTTTTATCTTTTGCCACAGTTTCAAAGGGGGATACTGCAATCACTTGTGATGAATTTTATTTTTAGTCGACATTACTTACAAAAATCTGGTTTTCTTGATTGCATAAAATTTTGCAGTATAAAGGTATAAATATATATCTTGTATGCATAAATTAATATTAGAAGAAGTAAATCTGTTTCAACTCTATTTTTTAAAAAAATTGTATCTTCATACGTTTCATGGTAATGTTAAAAATTCCAACTGTATCAATAATTTTTACCTCTATTTTGTATTTGACTGTTTACAATGTGCCTTTTTAATGTTGTGTTTATTCAAAAGATGAAAAGTGGTAGTGTGTGGCTGTAATTTTATAACCTTACTTGGTCAACCAATAGTAGTGTTTTTGCCTTTTTAAATGTTGAAGTGATGTTCCATGCTCATAATTTAAAACTGATGTCTAGCAGATTATGTGGGTGCTGTTTGTATTTCATACCTTATTGATGTAAATATCTCATTGTTATTGTGAATAAAAATATTTATAGAATTCGTTTTTTACATTCATTTGCTTTAAAAGATCATTGTTTTTACAAAAATAACTGTTTGAGAGGAGGATAAAGGAAAGCTATTTTTTTTTCTTTATCAAGATAAGATATAATGCAACTTAGTGTCAGCTAAAAATTTACATTTTAAAAAAATCTTGTTAACTCAGGATATTTATGGAAAGGATGCAAGTTTCTAAATATTGTAATTTTATTGTGTAGGTATAAATTTTCTTATTTACTTTATAAAGAGAAAAAAATGCTTTTGTTAGAATCGTAGAATATCCTAAATTTTTAAAATAACCTATTTCGCCAGACAATGCGCTTAAGTTAATAAATGTTCTTGAGACACTTTTTTATTTAAAATGCATTACACCAGATGCTGTTTAATGTGATCATTGTGGGATATAAAACTGATAGCAATTACTGAATACTTGATTTAAAAAATATTGAATTGGATAAAATGAACTTTTTTTATCATATCAAATTGGGGGAAGCATTTACTTCCGGCTATCTATAATTCTTTTCATAAAAAAACTGCTAAAAATATTCTATATTTGTTGCTTATCCGAAATTATTCCTTTAGGATTTATTTGCATATTATTCATACATTTGTCTTTTTTATTATTATTATTATTTGTTTATATTCTAAAACCAAGCATGCAGTATTGTTCAAGTGCTAAACAAATTTTGGTATCTTTTGGAGGGTTTTTTCCAATATATTTATCCAGGTCGAAATCATCAGTGTTTATTATTTGTTCTGGTTTGCAAAAAGCAGATGATTTTTCAAAATTGAAAAAGGGCATACACACAATGAAATATTTGACTGCCAGTGTTATGGTGACCTATTTTTAATAAAATTTTATGCTTATTTTATACTTTATTTATTGCTACTTTTATGCTAAGATCCTCAATTTTGTCTTTAAAATTCAAATCGGTTCTGTTTAAAAATTCCGTTTTTCTGTTGTAATTCAATTTAAGGCAAAAGTGGTTTAACAGATTTTAAGATAGATCTAGCAGATCAGCTGACCATTTAAACCAATCTAGGCTGCCCTAGCCGGATAAAAAAAAATGTAAATCCAATTACTAGGGTTGGGCGATGGCGGAACTTCATAATCGCTATATATCGTCCAACACATATCGATATTTTTCAATATATGGGGATATTTATTTAAAGATATAAGTTAAAAATAGCATCGCTTAACATGTTGACTGATCAAAACGACTTCAAATAAAAGGAAGTTTCAATTTATATAATAAAAATATTTGTTTTCTTTTGAATAAAAAATAATTTTTTAAAACTTCTTTAATAAAGTGCGTTAGTGCCGAAGCAGTGTCTGCATGTTACTTGTTTTAAACGCAATGTTACAAATTGTATTTTTATAAATTAGAATATGGCAGTATTTATAAAAATATTAAAAATTCTGTATGAAGGACAATAAGAATGAAAAGCAACAAAAATCACTAACCTGCAATCAAAACGAAATCGAAAGCGTAAATGAATTGTGAATATCAATTTATTGTATCCAGATTTATAATAAACCGCTAGGCGTAAGCGTAAAAAATATAACGGAATTTCCTTTACATTTTTGTAGGCGAGTACGCTTGAGTATGAAAATGCGAGCTGAAAATAAAATTGTTGATTTTATCTGAATTGATCCTTTTTGCTTTTATTTCTGAAGATGAATTTTTAGCGATTAAACAAAGGACAGGCTACTAGGAATGACGAATATTTTACGAGCGGTTATTACGTAATCCGTATCAAGAAGTCACAAATACCAGTGATCAATACTTTTCAAAGAGGGGTGTGATTCAAGTCCTTGATACGATCTTATTGATGATATTTAGATTACAGGTCTTGGATCACGGTATTAAGTATTAATCGATACGATCTGTGAATGGGTTGAAAAGTTAATGGATCGGTTATTCTTGGAATTATCGTATCATATGACTAAAATTTATCGGAAAGTGTAAAATCTCCACTCCACTTTATGGGAGTGACCTTGACTCTGCGATATTCGCATTTCACAGTGCACTATTCCTTAAAGATCATTTTTAAGCTTGTGACATGACTTTGATTGTATATAGTCTGTTTACTGCTAGCACCATCTATTGGTAGAATATTGAACTAAAGTAAACATTTTAAAGAAATGACATATATTTTTAATTCAAATTTTTCAGAAAATGGTTCACTCCAATAAAGAAATTAAATAAACAGTTTTGAAAAAAAATCAAATTTAAGAAGTTGATTAGAAATTTTACCATTGAAATAGATAAATTAATTCAATCCCACGTTACTTAAATTAGTAAATTAAGTATTAAGTACAATTAATAAATTTTATATTTAATACTAATTAGCAAAATTATTTTTATTCAAAAAATCGTGGATTAGCATCTCTACAGGTTACAACCTTCTGATAAACGCAATTATTTTTACATAATGGTATTATTCAGTTAGGGAACAGAAATCGGTTTATTCCCAAAATGACAAGCAAGTACTTTTATATATTAGAACATGGCAGTATTTATAGAAATATGAACAGAAATTCTGTATGAACCGACAAAGAATGAAGAGCAACAAAAATAAACACTAACCGATAGTACAAACGAAATCGAAAACGTAAATTAATAGTGAATATCGATTTATGGTATCGCGATTTATCGTGAACTATTATTCATGATCATGATTTCGATAAATCGATATTTTTCGAAAAGTAGCATCGAAACATCGATTTTTATTTTTCGATAAATCGAAAATCGGCTCAGCCCTACCAATTACATGGGAAAGACACCACCAAAATATTTCCTTACAAGAGAGACAAGAAATTCCAGGAACGTTAATTGTTAATGCTGATTGAAAATGAAGGATTTTCTAAAAGCTTATGAAATGCTTGATTTATTTAAACTTATGAAATGCCCAGAGTGGTCTTAAGATTGGGCGCATTTGAGCAGTTGATTGAGTTATTCAACATTCTGTAAAATGTTTTGACATTTCTAGGAAAAATAGGAAACAGTATTTTATATCTGTCCTTGCCTTTCGCAGACGACATATTTATGCGAATTTTCAGAATCAAATTTTGTGACTCCTGGAATAAATAAATTTTCTTTTCGGCACACTATTTTTAATATCCCAAGCACTTTTTGTACAAGTTTATTAATTTTACTATTCAATTATTCATATTTATTTAACTTCTTGGTATTTATATTCAGCACAAACCTTTGATTTATGAAGTTTAACTTTTTTTTTTTTGTCTGCATTCCATGATATTTGAATACTATTGACAAGCTAACGAAACGACTTGGAATGGGCACAAAAGATCCCAGGAAATTATTCTAAAATTGATTTTTTTTATTTTCCCCATTCTTATCGGACATGACAATTCGCATATATTTTTCATATGCAGAATAAGGCATTATTAATAGCTAAAGAAAATCAATAATTAACAAACTGTCAAAAACGGAAGTTAGCAACGTACTACACCTGATACCTGATTGATATTTTTTTTTAAATGACCGCAACCGTTTAGGTAAATTAGTTTATTTTTAATTCATCTTTTTGTGGCCTTATAGCATATCCAAAACTTTTTTTAAATATATATTAAACTTCATTAATGAATAGTCAATTCGTATTGTGTATTCTAGTATAAAGTCGCTGTTATGAACACATTACATTCTATACAGTCAAGACGGTGTACCTATTTATAAAAAGCTCTATATGTTTTATATATCTTCATAGAAGTTCTTTACAATACTCTTTATATTATATTATACTTTTTATATTATTATTATTATATATATAATTACATGATCGAAACTTGTATAAATTTAATATTGACAATCAGTAATCATAGAAGCTTTAATAACGATTTTTACTAATGTTTCCATACATTTCTTAAAATTAAAGTTTGCGAATATCAACTTTCATTTTGTATTTAAAATAAAATCGTATGCCGTATAATTAATTACACAGTCTAGTAACAAATGCCTCATTCCAAATCGATTTATTGACTAGGAATATTTATTGCTGTATTTGTTGTTGTATATTAAGACTCGATTATTTTTGCAGACGATACATCTTTCATGTCGCCTGTTGTTTTGTCTGCAGCGTAGATCACGCTTACCAAAGCAAAAATTCTTTTCACGAAGAACGTTCGATCATGTATGCGCATATGTTAATTTCGTGAACGTATTCGGTTCGTAGTCAAACATTATACTTATTTTTTTTTCCCGCAGAAATCTTTTTGGTGAATAAAATCTCTCTGAAAGAACATGTGCTGTTCGTCTTTAAAAAAATTCATACAAGAATGAAGTGGATTGTTATAGATTCGTATTCTAAAAAGAGGGTTGTCATGTTTAAAAGTTCTGGAACGCTCGCTGTATTACGTATTCATCATGACGCAGTTCTAGACTTGAGTTTATAGTCAAATTCATTCGTAATTTGACATGGAAAAATATATATAGCAACAGTTTTATTATTTGTTATAAATAGATAGGCAATTGTATTTTTATAGGCTAGCCGAAGGATGGAGTGATGAAACTGAATAATTCGTTTTTTGGCATTTAAATAAAAAGCGATTAACCGGTTAACTGTTTCGACCTCTTTGGAAAATGTGCACCTAAATTGTGCCGCATAAATTTAGCGATGGCGAGTATATTCGTCAGTCACAGAGTATGTGTAATATAAAATTATATTGTAATAAAATGACTTTTATTTTTTTATTTTAATAATCACATTTATTTATTTGCTTAAACTAACATTCATTTTTTTTTTTTTTTTTTTTTGCATATGAACGAAAAGAAACATAAAAAAATTGGATGACTAATACAACACAGCGATACATTTAACAAAAAACAATTCATACTATATAAGGTTTTATTTATAATAATAATTTATAATCTTTTATTTGTTCCTTTGATTTCGACTTGGCCTCAAAATATTTTAAACATCTTGAAATTTACGAATGTATTTGTGTTTTTACTAAAATTATAATTCAAATTGCAAATTGTCAATACTTAATACTATTGATGAATAAACTCATCATTACGCCAATTATTCTGCTTTTCCCATGACAAGTATACTTGTCAAAAACAGTTAACTGGTTATTCTGAAAGGAAAAGCTTAAATAACAGACATAAAAAACATAAATAAATAGCTTAATTAGGTCAGGAGTACATTTACATAAAGTATAAATTTGAAAAAAAAATATTACATTTAAAGCAATTATTATTGTTATTTGAATGACATTTTCAGAAAGAATGTGTTACATAGAAAAGAACTTCTTTCAGATTGATGGCAGGATTTATGTTGGATAAAAAAATAGGATCCAATTCGCAATCGGAATCAAAACCATATTCTAGAAGTATTGTTCTACCATTTCAGACGGCCCTGCAATGGTTGATTTTTAGAAAATAGTAGTGAAAATTAAATTTGAATATTTTTTGTTTGTTTGTTTATTTCTCTTATTAGACTTCAACAAATTTGTTTGATGATCGTTATGCTCGTAAACATTAGGGTTATTAGAACTCAAATGTAATTTTGTAGGGAACCAATAGCCACAAATTTCCTTTCTTCTTTTTTCTATTTTAAGTTATTATTTTTCGAGAATCGGCCATTATTTTTGGACACTATTAACACATACCAGGGATTAACCAGGCCATATAACTCGCCAAGGATCTAGTATGGAATCAAGCACGTAGTATGTAGAAAGTAAAGTAAAAATATTCGAACTCGAGATTTTGACGAATCTCCACGTTATGTCTGTCTGTTGATTTGTAATTTCAGAAATATGTAAGCGCGATAATTCAAAAACACAAATTATATTAAATTTGGTATGAGATTTTGTAATTACTAATGCAGCTTTGTGTGAAATTTTTGTTTCAAACGGTTGGGAAGAACGCGTCTAAAACACAAATTCGATTTTTGGATACTATCAAACGCATCGCCAAATAACTCGCCGATGATGACACGATAGATTCAGTAAAAATGCTAAATTCACGCGAAAGGTTAATATTCTGTAACTATTGTATGCTAATGCCATGTAAACCGTTCAACAACACAACAAGTAACACAACAAGTTTATTAGAGAGTATGCGAGAAAGTTTTGAGGAGACCACTCTCGCTGTTTTACATCTGCGGGAGAAGGAACAATATCGTTTGAAATGCGGGGGATATTTATTTCCGATTGCTTTCACAGGAAGTAAGAAAGCTGGCTTATCAGAATGTACAATGTTGGCATTCAGAAATTGCTTTTTTCCTGTGCATATCGTTTTAAAGCGCCCTCGTGACATAGAGGAAATACATTATGCTCTATCAGGTCAGCCTACACACCGGTCCTTTGGTAACATTTGACATTAAAAATAGACCGCTGTGACCTGGGACTCTATTGAAGGAAAATGGACGCGACGGGCTTCTCTGCAAAATTTACGCACAAAAATGTGTGCGATAAGAAGCAGTTTATTATTTGCTTGCGTTAATTGCAGTTTTGATGCCGATTGACTTTTATGTTGATTGGTTAAATAATATTTCTGTATTTTGCAGTGAATCATTTGATAACAAGCAATTTTTGTTAAATAATTGATAAATAATTACCAAATGTCTTTTGTGTCTTAATTAATAAAATAATAGTAAAAAATATTTTAATGTTGTTTTTACTATTACGACTTGCCATATATTCGATCCACCCCCCTGTGTGCACTTCGAAATGAGGATGAGAAGCTTTCAGCATGGTGGTTGGTTTTCGCCACCCCGGAGGGTGTACGAAAAGATAAGGGTCTAGCTCCTCCCATCCATGACGGACTTTTTGATAAATTCCGGATATTTTTATGTTATTGCAATTTCATTAGATTATTTACTTCGTATTTGTTGTATTAGTAGAAAAAACCCGCAATATTTACTTTCGTCGTTTCTGCTTTCCCGTTAGTTCTGTCGGAATGGAAATTAAGATACATAAAAAAATATACGGCAAACCAGATAATAAACAAGATAATACCAAACCATGGTAAAAACTTGGAGGAGGGGTAGAGAACAAGGATGAGAATAATTTTCACTTAGGAAATCCAGATCGCTATCCATTTTTTTTTTTAATTTATAAACAAGGACTGTCTCGATTACACGGAAACAGGATGGATGTTTATTTCTAATTTCTATACTAGTGAAGATATTTTTATGAAATTTATCAACAGTGGCACATTTATTTAAAACAATCATTTTACTTTCTCGTATGCGTAGTATAGAGAAAGAATAGCAATCGTCAAAAAATTCGAACTTGAGAATTTGACGAATCTCCATGGTTTGAGAGTTCCCCGAGTTCGAAAATGACATTTTTGGAAAATGTCCTCCGTCTGTCTAGATAACTCAAAAACGCTTTGAGCTAGACGGATGAAATCTGGTGTACGGTCATTACACCAAATTGATAAATTACTCTAAACGTTTTGAGCAAACTTCAGTCGGAGGAAGTCCCTCTGTCCAGTTGTTCGAATATAATAACAAGATGACTACAAAATGAGCGGAGCTAGATGGATACAATTCGATTCATATATTTAACGTCTATAATGTAGACACCTGTGAAATTTTGAGTCAAAACCAACAATGGGTTGACTCTCAGTCGGTCTGTACTTTTAAAAACATGTAAACTCAGTGAGTTAAATATATTAAATTTATGATTATGGGATTTTTTGACTACAAGTGCGGTTTCGTGTCAAATCTTTGTTTCGATCAATTGAGAAAAACATGTATATGGTACAAATTCTTTTCAGACACTATGAACCGCATACCAGGGATAATCACCAAAAAACTCGCCATGGATGACACGACTGGTTCAGTAAAAATGCTAAATTCGAGCCAAAAGTTAATATTTCGTAACTATTGTATGCTAATACTTTGTAAGGCTTTCTCTGGCATGACAACTTTTATAAGAGAGTATACGAGAAAGTTTTGGGAAGACACTCCCAAAAAAATACTTTTATTTTACTCCCAAAATCGATGTTGCAATCCTTCTCCCTTAATCTTGAGATATCCGGTAGCTAATTGTTTTGGATGGTGATAACTTGCAATAATAAAATTATTCTTATGATTTTTTTCACACTTTGATACTTTTCCTGACAGTTCGACTAGACTACGGATACTGAAAATGAACGCAATACTTTTCTTAAATAAAAGACGTATTTAAAAAAAAAAAAAGAAGAAAAGAAGCAACATTGAATTTGTATGCAATAACAGAAGGAAAATGGGATAGATAGATACTCATAAAATTTGAGCCAAATCCAACAAGGATTTGACTGTCTGTTGGTCTGTACTTTTAAAAACATGCAAACACAATGATTTAAAAACACAGTGACTTAAATATATCAAATTTGGTGTGGGATTTTGTGACTACAAGTGCAGTTTTGTTTCAATCAATTGAAAAAATGTGTCTAAAATACACTTTTGATTTTTGGTTTAGTTTAGTTATATTAACGTCCCATTTAAAGCAACACTAGGGCTATTTTGGGACGGACCTCGTAATTTTGAACCGCGGTCAGATGAAGAGGACGACACCTGAGCTGGCACCCCCCTCTCCAACCACACCACACCACACCACACCAACGGGAGGACGTTTGGTCAAGACAGATTTAACGTGCAACAGACCTTCTTACACGACGGTTCTTCGGTGGAATCGGGCCTCGAACCTGAAATTCTCCGGTTCCGAAGCCGAGATCTTACCACCAGGCCACCGCGGCCTCATTTGATTTTTGGATACTATTAACGAATGCCGAGCATTAATCGCCAAATAACTCACCAAAGATGACACGACTGATTCAGTAAAAATGATAAATTCGCGCCAAAAGTTAATAATTCGTAACTATTGTACAATGTTATGCAAGGGGTTTTCCTCTGAATGACAAGTTTATTAGAGAGTATGAGAGGAAGTTTTGGGGAGACCACTTCCGCTGGTTATTTCCTATGTTTGAACCTCGCCGCGTCACTTGCGTTCTTGCATTCCTACACACTAGATGATTATTTTAAATAAATATACCACTGCTGAAAATTTAACTAAAATATCTCCATTAGTGTAGAAATTACAAAACATCTTGTTTCCTTTGAATTGAGACACCCTTTATTTATGACTATAAAAATGGATAGCGACCTGGGTTTCCTGCGTGAATGTTATTCGTATCCTTGTTTAGCATTTCCCGTCAAATTTGTGCCATGAATTTTGAATCACCTTGTATTTGTATTAATATATGTAAATGGGAAAAATTATAGATCAAATTTGAAAAGCTGTACAAGCCTTTAGTAACATGGATACTTAGGTGTAAAAAAAAAAAAAACGCTTGTAAGAATTGCTGGTTGTAATCAGAGTCGGCCTTCTCTTCAAAGGGGCCTGCGTGCAAGAAGTCATTTGAGGCCCTAATTTTTTTGTAAAGCAAAAAAAAAAAAAAAAAAAAAAAAATACAAATCTGAATATATATTATTAATGCATATTTATGTAATGCGTGATTTTTTTTCTCTCTAATACATCAATTACTTCTGAAAACTTACAATTTTTTACAATTTCTTTTTCGATGCTTAATACAGCAAGTGTTTTAAGTGTTCTGAACACATGCTTGACTGAAGATAATTCTTCATTAATTTGAATTTGCTGAAAGAGCGCTCAGCACCTGCTGTAGTAACTGGCAACGTAAAGAAAAGTTTTACACAGTTAATACATTTAGAAATAACTCAATATAATTATTATTTAGTATGCATTGTAATATGTCTTGTGAATTATTTACATCTTTTTCATTCAAAATCAAATCCCGTAACAAACAAATTTCTTGGATTAGGTTTTCATCTACATCTGTGTTATAAAACTTTACAAAGTTTTTAAAACATTTCTCTAATTTATATTTTTTTGAAGTTGTTATATCGGTGATTAATTTGAAATCAGAAATTCTATTTGGTATACTTTTAAACCCAACTTCTATTTGTACAATAACAGTATCAATTACAATGTTAAAAAAATAACATCTAAATTCCCTTACCGTTTTTATTTTATATATAACTTCGGAACATAATGTTCAAACTACGTGCTAGCACTTTTGCTTCGTCGTAAAATGTATTCAATTTTGTTCTTAAATTTTGGATTTCAGTTTTAATTTTATTGACTAAATTGTAAGCCGAGTCAAAAACAATTGTTTCTGCTTGAAATATTTTATTGAAAGTGTTAATTTTGGAAAATATTGCAAACAATACAATTAAACATAAAATAAATGACATTTCTTGCACCTAATAAACTTTTAGCTTTGGATACCGCTGTATTAACGTTACTTGCATCATTTAAACATCAATAAATTCTTCTAGGGGATTAGGCATTACAAGATTGTTCAAACTGTGTATACACTACTTCACCTAATCTATTTGTCACATAATGGTTTAAGAGTAATGTTTAAATACTTTGAAGAATTTCCCATCTTTTTCCCATTGCAAAAAATAAGCAATATAAATGTTGTAATATCCTAAGAAGTTTTTTTACTATATACACTGCTGCAAGCGGCGTCACAAATTAATAAATTAAAGGAATGTGATAGGCAAGAAACATAAATTGCATGCGGATGTAGAGAAAGTATTCTAGATTACACTCCTTTATATTTCCCTTTCAATGTTATTACCGTTGTCGAATGCTTGCCCTCTACAATTCATAATATCTAAATCAAGTTCAGTGAATCTTTTCAATAGAGCTTTTGTTAGTCCTTCTCCAGTCACATCAGTTACTTCAATAAACCCTATTAATGACTCGTTTATAGCTAACCTTTTCTCTTCAAATTTTACATACCTAATAATGATTAAAGTTTGTTCCTTATGGGAAATATCAGAAGTACAATCCCTTTGAATACTATAGTACATGGCTGCTTTGATATCATGTTTCATTTTGTTAAAGACATCATTTCCTAATGCAGAGATAAAATGTTCTTTCGAACTATGTGCCAAATGATGCACAATTCTATTTTTCGAATTTATTACTTTGTTTATATGATCCGTTTGCATGGGGTCGCATTTACTTAATAATTCGATCAAGCATAAAGAATTTCCATTATTAGGCTATCCTTTTACTTCGCGATTTCCTCGAAATGGAAGATTAGAAAAATAGAACCATTTAACTTGATTTGTTTTACCAATAGTTGGACGTAAATTTAGTCATTTTAGTAATTCTTCCCAAGCAATAAACTATTTGAAATGACAACTAGAACGCTCATGATCTTGGATTACAGCTGACAGCTTTCTCCAGTTATTATAGCCACTTATAAATCGTGTAGTTTGGTCATTTGCTCTTCTTTTGGAAAACAGTATACAACAGAAACAAAACACGGAGTCTTGCGTTTTAGAATAAATTAACCATCTGAGAAGTTGGGTCTCACGATTTGGCATCTTTTTAAAGTGGTACGTAGTGGCAATGATCTACCTTCAGCATTTTTAGCAAAAAATCCCTTGTGTTGTACAAGTCTGGATTAACACAAAACATTATCAGTTATAATACTTGGCCATAAACCATGATCACTTAAACTCTCTTGATTCGTATTTGTTATTGTGTTTTCCGTCATTATTTTCTAATTCGGTCATATTTGCATAAACACACGGTTCTTCAACAATTTTCACAGTTTCAACATTTTCATTGCGAGACTGTGATTTTTCCCGGAACTTTCTTCCTCAGTTGAAGTTTGAATTGCAATTTCGGAAACTGAAGCAATTTCTTTGCTAGAATTACTTCGTAGCCAAGAAAAAAGATCTACATGTGACTTCTTGAAGTTTGGCTTTTCTTCTTTTTTCTTTTCTGATAATTTTTTTGACACCCAGAGGATTATTTCCTTGGCGGGGACATAGTTATATCTAACAGTATTAAGGAGTTTATAGACTGAATTATCAAATTATTATATGCTATACTATAAGCTATTACCTAGTAGGTCAGGTAACTGATTATAAATCTATTTAACTTATATTAACAATATTTTGCACACTTGCACAAGACTATAATATATATTATGAACTTCGTAAGCCGAACAACGTCATTGCGAGTTTGTTTAGAAATATTCAGACCTCTATCAAAAGTAGGAGTATCAGCAGAAATGGTCATTATAAAACTGCCAGATGTAACATCATCATCAGATTTAGAAATTTTGGAAAATTCAACACCCACCTTCAGGTTTAATCGTCAAGTTTGCCTGATTTATTACGTAGCAACTTAATATGAGATCGTAAGTAGTACAATTATTAGGTACTACAGAAATAGAAACTGGAAAACTTTGTTTATCAATAATAATTTCAGATTCAAAGGAACCTATTATTTTAGTTCGTGAAAAACCGCATCCAGTTACTTTTGTCTTGTTATTGGCGATCCTAGTTTAATCCATGCAGAATGTTTGAGAAGCGTCGAAAAACAACGACTAATCTAAAAAATGTATTATTAAAAATAACAACCTCTTTATGCATATTCCACGGAGAAGGCAGACAGTGTGACATTATCATATGGGGTAGAACTGTCATTTCGAGTAGTACGGTGAAGATTTATGCCTAAAAAGAGTACAAGAAACAGATTTAGGACCACGAGAACGATTAGGGCAAGATTTTGAGATATGTCCAAAATCATCAGATTTAGAAAAACAACGCATCTTACTGTTAGTCGGATTACTAAGATTCGATTTTGATTCTCTTTGTTGGACAGGAATTTCATCAGTTGTACCATGTCGTTGGCCGTCATTAGCATATCTGGAATGGGACGTCTAAATTATTTGCGTTCATTGCATTTACGACAGTTTCAAAAATATGTAATTTTTCTTTTAACTCTGAATAACATTTTGCACCATAAAGAATAATTTCATTAGAAGGGGAACCCTATATCCCATTTATTGTGCATTGAATAACAGAACATTCGTCAATAATGGTTTCAGACTGATTTACAATTTCATGCGTGGCAATAAAATACTGCATACAAGTTTCATTCGAGTGCATTTTACGTGTTTCTAGTTGTTTAGGTACTTCAATAGAAGTTACTTTATCAGAAAATTCGTTAATTAATACTATTTTAAAAGCATGATACGATTTTAGATATCTAGGAGCAAATAAAAAAAGATTTAGCTGCACCGGAAACTAACCTCTTCGCAATGATTACTTTTTGTTGTTCGCCATAGAAGGGAAAAGCGAAAAAGTCCCTTCACCATCACAAAAAAAAAATCATATAGAAAAGGAATCATTTCCTGCAAAGTTTCTACAATTGCTACAGAGATCGCATAACAAAAAGCAAAACTAAAGATTTATTTCATTCATTGTTTAGTTATTCGAAGGATCATTTTCCAGTGATTCTGTTTCGGCGCTAGTAATGAATGCGTACCTGTTAGTTATTTATGTTTCGTCTGAAGTAGCGGGGAGGAGGAAGGAAGAAATATTATTAGCATTACTAGATGTGCATTCTCTTTCGGTTTGCGAATTCTGTTGAGACCATAGGTTGAGACAAAGGTTCTTGTGTTTCCAATAAAAAACTGATATCTAGCGAATTCTGAAATTCAGTTAAATTGGTTAGGACTTTAAAAATATTTTCGCACAAAGCATCTTTGTCAGCCTCAGTTACTTCCAAGTGTAATAAATGAGAAACGGGGATAAAACCAGATAAGGAAAAATTCTTCTGCAATTCTTCTTTATGTTTCTCTATATTTAAATTTTCTAATTTTTCAAAAATTTTCAATCTTTTTCGCGAAAAATGGTCAAAATTATTGTAACCTAGCACAGAGTTAAGCACTTTTTCTGAATTAGTTTTAGCATATTTATGGGATTTGGTGATTAATGGAATATCGCCTAATTTTAAAGACATTTTAATGAATTAAAACAGAACTAATACACATTCAATCGGAATAAAATTTATGAGAGATATTGGATTAAAATAATGCACTATAAATTATAAAGTTTTCATAAATCGCTTTATTTATAAGGGGGGGAAATGTGGGGAAAAATTGCGCCTATCTGATTGAGAGTAGTCGAACTATTCACTCCTTAATAATTCACACATTTTCCCAATAATTCAATTTCTTTAATTTAGAAATATCTAACAGGATGACGTTTCTTTTTAAAAGCGGCCAATATACGTCATCACAGTAGCACAAGAACATGAAGTAAATGAACCTTGAAACTTTTCACTTGAGTCATATCCATCAAAAACATGCACTAATGCTCATTCATCAATCCAGTAAAGAGTCAATAGCAAAAGTAAACTCTTATGTAAAATTTGTAACATCAATTATTTAACGTCTTAAATAAATTGTGCTAACGTCCGCAGTATTTTGAGGATTTGCTAGGGGTATTCACGAGAAAGGTCGAGCCCCCTTAAAGATCAGAATTAATATGTAAAATATATTTATTAAGATTACAAGGACGAAACATAACTAAACTAACACAGAACACATAAAAAGATACATGAGCGTGATCGGTACGTCTTACCGTCAAGCTCTCGTCTGCCAATTATGACGGGAAAGCCTCATGACGCAACATGGCGCTACACAGGATAAGATGACTGTTAGCAGCTCCCACAATACAGCTGTATCACTTGGGAAGAAACCAATCAAATGAGTAACATGCTTTTTTTCGGAATATCCCTTTTCATGTTGATGTATTCTCTGATCGCTTCAAAGGCTTGTCTGCTTCATCGACATAAATCGTTACTTGCCAATTCATACCAGCAACCAGGAAATGATGTGTCCTGATGTATACTTTCCCTGATCTGATCTGTAATTTAAGTATGCAAAATATTATTCAAACGTTTTAATCTATACTTCTAATATACAACATTCAAAGAAATTTCTTAGTTCGAAATAAAAGTTGCGCCAAATATTATCAACAGTTTTTAGAAGTTGTGGAAAACGATTTCTTTTAGAATCTTTCCTCTGCGATTCTTCCCTTTCTCTTTCAGCATCAGCATTGTCTATTTTCTTTTTCAGCATCAAGTTTCTCCTTTTCTTTCTTATTCAACATAAAATTCATGCCCGCAGCCAAGGAAATACTATTTTCTTATGTGTCCTTTCCCCGATTTGATCAGTAATTTAAGTCTGCAGTATAATGGTCAAACATTCTAATGTACAATTCTGAAATACAGCATTCAAAGAAATTTCTTAGTTCGAAATAAAATCGCGCCAAATATTATCAACAATTTTTAGAAGTTTTGAAAAGATTCCTTTTAGAATCTTTCCTCTACAATTCTTTCTCTTTCCTTTTCAGCATCAACATTGTCTTTTTCTTTACCAGCATAAGTCTCTTTTGCTTATTCAGCATCAAATTCATACCCTAAGCGATAGAAATGTTGCTTCCTGATGTGTCCTTTTCCTTTATTTGTTCCGTAATCTAAGTTTGCAATATATTGTTCAAGCGTTGCAATCTATAATTCTAATATACAACGTTCAAAGAAATTTCTTAATTCAAAATAAAAGTCGTGCCAAATATTATCACCAGTTTTTAGACGTTGTGAAAAAATTCCTTTTTAGTCTTTCTTCCACAGTTCCCTCTTTCCCTTTCAGTATCAACACTCACTTTTCTTTTTCGGCATCAAACATTTCTCTTTTGCAATCTTTTTTATATTTGATAAACCAAAAAACCTATGAACAACTGAATCTAATGCGAATAAGCTCGCAGAAACGAATTAAAATTTTATTTTATTATTATTATATTTTAAATAAATGGGTTGAAAGCTTTTATTAAAAAAAAATAGATAGCATATTTCAAAAGTATGACAACATGCATTGATTTGTAAAATGGTTATATATAATTCTACGTGATGTTATACGTATAACATTAATATATATGCGTTATGTTATATATAAAAATATATAAGTATAATATTAAATATAAATGTACGCAAAACTATATCAAACGAACACTCATCATATATTATTAAAATTATATAAACATATATTTCAATGTGTTAAACTTATTCTTTTTATAAACGGCTATAAAATTTGGGTCCAAATATAGGCAAGGTGCAAGATTTGAAACATTCGTAAAATATTTTAATCAAATTTGTTATTTAATCTAATTAAATTTTTTGAAATTTCTTTTTAGCATTTGCTACCCAAGAAATACTTCATAATAAAATTATATAAATTCATAAATCATTTTTTTATCTTGCGTATCGTGCAATTTATAGATAACGCCAGCCTGCAACAATTTCTTTTTTTAAAGTAATAGTTGTTTTTTATGTATTTTCGCATGCTTATTTCAAAAATACATAATATCAGTTTTTACGTATCACGTACAGTTTTTTTTTAAAGTAAATTTTTTAAATAAGTAAAAATACACAGATTTTTTGCGATTTGGATAGGATAAATTAATAAAGTATGTATGTTTATTTGTTTAAATAAATTCTGAAAACCTCCTCTTACTTTATTGAAATTAAATAATACATTTATATTGAATAAATACTTATAATTGTATTTAAAAAAACCTCTTATTTTAAAATTCAAAACATAGATGGCAGTACTGTCTTGCATTATCTTGATTCTAAAAAAATTGTTCGTCAAAACAAAAGTAATCACGTTTGCAGTTGTTCTACGGTTTATGTTTTAATTTTTCTGTATTTCTTTATCGTTGAACTGTGCCCTTTCTATTGTGTTTCTAATATGGCGAGTAGTTCCAGAAGATGTTGTGAGAATGATCCAAATTCATTTTGCTACATTTGTGGAGAATATATGTTAAAAAAACAAAGAAATACGATCACTTCCTTCGTTAAGAAGGCCTACTTTTGGTACTTCGGAATGAAATGGGCGACCAAGTCAAATATTGGGCGCCGCATTTCACTTGTCGTTCCTGCGTAGAAAAGTTAAGAAATTGGACTTTAGGTAAAAGTTTATCTTTACCTTTTGGAATACCTATGGTATGGCGTGAATCGCAGAACCATGTGGATGACTGTTATTTCCGTTTGTGTAAAATTGCAGGACATAGTAAGCGATCGAAATCAAACATTGTTTACCCAAATTTAAAGTCTGCTAGAAGACATGTCGCACATTGTGAAAATATTCCTGTCCCGACACGACCTGAGGCTTTTGGTAGTGCTAATATATCTGAAATAGAAAGTGATGAAAACGACTTGGATTTCACCGTGAAAAATGAAGTACCTGAAAAATTTAATCGAGCCGAATTAAATGACTTAACTCGTGATTTAGGTTTAACTAAAGAAAATGCAGAATTATGAGGCTCTCGGTTAAAAGAGAAAAATTTATTAACGACACATACGTCGTTTAGTTGGTACAGGAATCGAGAAAAGCAATTTTTATCATTTTTCAAATCATAACTTCTTGGTTTATTGTGCTGACATACCTGGTTTGTTACATGAATTAGAAGATAATATTCCTTATAATCCGAATGATTGGCGACTATTTATACATTCCTCAAAGAGGAGTCTAAAAGCAGTTTTATTGCATAACGAATCTAAACTTGCATCAGTTCCAGTTGCACATTCCGTTTTCATGAAAGAAACATATGAAAGTATGGAGATGCTTCTCACTAAAATACACTGAACACAAGTGGGCAATATATGGTGACTTAAAGGTTATACGTCTGCTTCTTGGGCAACAAAGTGGATTTACTAAATTTCCGTGCTTTATTTGTGAATGGGATAGCAGGGACAGTGAAAGTCACTGGATAACTTGTAAGAAAAATATTTTAAATGAATATTTAATAGATCCACAAACTATTTTATTGCCCCCACTTCACATAAAATTGGGATTCATAAAGCAGTTTGTGAAAGCTTTGGATAAAGGTGGGAAATGTTTTGAGTATCTTATATCGAAGTTCCCAAATTTGTCTAGCGCTAAAATTAAAGAAAGTGTATTTGATGGAACACAAATAAAGAAATGAGTTAAAGATTCCAATTTTGAACAATGTATGACAAATAAAGAGAAGCAGGCTTGGGTTGCATTTAAAGATGTCGTAGAAGGGTTTTGGGGAAATGAGAGAAAAGAAAATGACAAAGAACTTGTAACTGGGTTATTACGTACTTATCATCTTTTGGGGTGCAATATGAGCATTAAAATTCACTTCCTTCGCTCACATTTGGAATACTTCCCAGACAATTTAGGAAAAATGAGTCATAAGCAAGGTGAAAGATTCCACCAGGAGATGGAAGGCAGATATCAAGGACGGTGGGATGTTAATATGACTGTTGGTCTTTAAAAAGAGACAGTGATGTGGACCATAAGCGAAAAACCCGAAAAAGAAGCTTCCTGACTTCAAGAACACACAAAAGTTATCGCAATATTGTAAATGAAGAGCATTATTGTGGTGAGTTAATAGTAACTACAGTTGCAACTGTATGCATTATACTGCATTTTGTTCATTTTTTCATCGTCATTTGCAAAAAATCCTTAAGTGTTACATAAAATTTAGTTTGCATTTTGGAATGACATCATCATTGCTGATATAAATCAATTAAAATTTTACAAATAAGATATTTTTTTTTGCAGGCTGGTGTAATCTGCCCGTCTATAAAAATTATCATGCTGAAAATTCGGTTAATTCTGTTTGTAACGAAATTCTTATCACTGAAGTCGTCTGCTAAAAGGAACCATTAGCAAATTACTTTGAACATTGACGAACTTAGACATTTTGCAGCCAAACCTTTTGTTTATTCACATTTTTAACATAATCAATAAATGAATGATTTATTTTAAAAGATTTTTGAAGATACAGGATGATTCAAAACTTATCGATTAAATTCGTGGGAAGATAGGGAATATCTCATAAAAGATATTTCACATTGGAAAGTATGTCCACAAACTTGATCTGTATGAACAAGATGGTCAAATAAAGTAAACACAAGGAAATAGTAAAGTCAAGGAATGTGACCTTTATTACAAGGTAAAGTACAAGTTTACAATAAGTGCTTGAAATTGAGACCATTTTCACGAACACGGGGTACACAGCGCCGTTGCATTGGCCTACGAACATTTTCAAAAACGGCTGGCATTTCACGGACAATGCCTGTGGTATATCCGCCGAGATATGTGGTATCAACATAACGGGGCTTCAGATCATAGCACAGTTGTTGCGCGTGATTATCTGAACCGAACATTCGGAGCTCAATGGATCGGCAGAGGTGGACAGATTGCTTGGCCACCCAGGTCACCTGATTTATAGACCATCGATTTCTTTTTGTGCTGGGCCATGAAAAACCATGTGTACGAGACCCCTTGGCAATTCACATTGTTGCACGAATAGTGGCCGCTGCTGACATTGTTCGTGATATGCCAAGCTTTTTTGAAAATATTCGGCGGTCCATGCAATGGCACTGTGAATCCTGTGTTCGTGTAAATGGTTGCAATTTTGTGTACCGATTCGTGAGCTTGCACTTTACCTAGTTGGAATAAAAATAACATTCGTTACACTTAACTGTACAGTTCCTTGTGCTCACTTCACTTGTCTGTTTTGTCCATGGAGATGACGTTTGCGAACATATATTCCTACGTGAAATCGATTTTCTGGCGCATTCCATACTTGACCACGAAATTTGAACCATAAGTTTTGAATCACCCTGTATATATGTCTTCATTCATTTTTGATATGTACATCATAAGAGGGGGAAAAAACTCTTGAAAAAAAATAAGAATTTGTTAATGATAACCATACTTACAAATGAATGCTTTTAATTATAATGATTTTAAAGGAATAATAAACATTAAATAAATATAAAATTAAAAATTATTATTTTGCAGATCAAGTCATATCGAATGTTAAAAAACCAATTTAACTAATCCTATTGTTTGAAAACGGATTCTAAAAACTTTTGCGCTTTTGCGCATGCGTTAGGATGGGTTTCATTCGTCAAAATAAGGGTGAGAGGAAAGATGAAAGGAGTGGATGTTTACATCTATACTTATAATAAAGTTCAATGTGTGTGTGTGTGTGTTGGCGCTCTACAGGCCGGAACATTCAACCTACAGCTACCAAATTTGGCACGTGTATACCTTGGAGGCCGAAAATGTGCACCTGGGGGTTATTTTGTCGAATTTTTAACTAGAATTTTATTTATTTAAAAATTAAGCTAAATTTTGACGTGTTTCTGCTATAACTGCCGAAAATATTACCGCACAAAATAGATTTTTACATGAAGTTAAAGATAAAAGATTTATCTTTTAAATGATACAAATGTTTTAATCTTACAATTAAATTTCTATTTTTAATGAATTTTTTAATAAATATTTTAACTATGTTTTTCAATAATTTTTTTCGTCAAAAATAAAAATTAAGATTAAGCACGTTTCGCATTCATGGGAAAAAAAATAGATTTTTTCAAAGTGTTGCCATCACATTGATTAAAGCTCTAACGGAAAATAAATTAAATCTTTTTGGAAATGAAATCTGCAAAAATATAATTTTCGGCACGTGTCTGTAGGAAATGAAACAAATATGAAATATTATTTTTTCTAAAAAATAAATTCAAGAAAAATTATTTTGTGATCTTTTACACTCTCTATACAGGGTGTTTATTCAGTCCCGGATCCATTTTGATATTTAATGACTCATAAAATAATGAAGATGTAAACAAACTTATGGCATTTATTGATGGAATAACTCATATATTTTCCTTTTCAGGTTTGAATATTTTTACTTTTGTAAATATCGTCTGCGCGTGTTTTTAATTTCAGATAATTTCATTTTCCAGTCTAAATATCTGTACTTTTCTAAATATCGTCTGCTTATTAATTGCATTTTTCTCTGTTTTGTTTTTGGCAACTATTGAAATGTTATGTTTACTTTTGATGTGTTTGTTCTATGTAGTACTTTTGTATGTGATGTTTTATTCGAGCGGATATTAAGGAGAATGCATACACCACAAGAGAAAGCACAGATTTTATGGTGGTTATAGAGTTAATTTCCAATCAACTAAATCACTGACTTTTAAGAGTTAATTTCCAATCACTTAAACTGACTGATTTATGAAGATTTGAATATGACTATTCAATAAAAAAAGGATAATTTTACATTTTCCATCGATCGTTTCAAAGAAAATACGCCAATCAGCGCGCATGTTTCTCAAGATTAATTGGCCTAAGATTATGAAAATGGTGAGTTTTTCTAAATTTTTAACATTTAAAACTTCATAAATAAGTCTTAGTTGATCGTGGGAAATAGAAATATTCATTCATTTATTTAAAATTTGGTGTGTCCAGAATATTTCTCAGAATATGATACCTTACTGCATTAAATTTAGACTTCATAATTTTCGAAATATATTTATAGGCCGGAACAAAATATTATTATTGATTTCATTTCAATCCTTTTGAAAGCAAAACTAAAAGCTGCATTTTATTCTGAATCTGAGAAATTTTTGTTGAATTAGTGTTTTAGATATTACATAAACTATGAAAAATATTTTGTAGTTAACATAAGACTTAAATACCGAGCGATTCTGTTTGCAATACTCATATTCAATAATAAAAATAATTATTAAATAACAATAAAGATGATAAATAAAATAAAACCTTTGGTTTTATTAAAAAATATCTTAATATTAATTGCAATTTCGTCATTTACATTTTAAATTAAAGTTGAAGTTTTACCGGAAATGACAACAAATTAGCAAAATATATAGAGTAAATTGAACGAAACGATCTAAACAACAGTATAAGTTTGGTATGACTATCAAAATTTGAAGATTAAAAATATTTTGTTTGAGAATCCTTTAAGAGACCAGTTACTTAAAATATTTAATTGAAAATTGTAGCGAGCGGTAATACTGGCGAACTGGCTGGTCGCCAAAGGCGGCTAGTTTAATAATAAAGTAAACCCAGATTACTAGAGGACGGAATTAAAATAAAATATCTCGGTTAGAAACGACACGACACTCGTACATACATAAAAGAAATATGAATGAAAAAGTATGTAATAAGACGGAAATTAAGGTCAAAGAATGATGAAGAATTCCGGAAACGCGCTCATCCTTCCGTCTCACCCCTTAGCGAGATGGAATTGTCGAAAAGTGGTCGTCTTAAGATACTGAAACGAACAGTATAATAGAATTTGTTCTTAAAAAAGATGGGATGCGTAAAATAATACAAAGATGATTTTTAAATGGCCTGATGTACATATTAAAATTAATTTTTTTATATAAACGGTTCTAAAACTGACAGCCAACTAAAGGCACAATTCAAGATTTGAACTCTTAATTACGACTTCTCATCAATTTGTCACATAATCTAATTGAATATTCCATAACCAGTTAGTTCATTTGGCACCTGTTACCTAACAAGTAATTATTTATAAAATTTTGTAACTGTTTTATGACTTACTAGCCGCCTTTCGCGACCAGCCAGTTCGCCAATCTTAATGTTCGTTAAATTTTAATAATTCAATATTTTATGCAATTCCTACTTTAATAGCTTCTTCATCAAAATATTTTAAAACTTCAAATTTCGATAGTCATATAATTCACTCATAATATTATAAACACCTCAGTCGTATATGTCACGTAATATGTATCTGTCTAATTTTCTGTTAGCTCTCGTAGAATTTATACTTTAAATTAAAGTGGAAAGGATTAATCTGCAATTAATATAATACTATTTTTTACTGAAACAATTTTTTTTTTTTTTTTTTTTTTGTAATATGATTATTGAAAACAGTCTGAGGGTTTAAAATTTATGGGGACTAAAGAATATCTTTCTTAATTTATGCAATATTTCAAGAATTTGTCAACAAAATTTTCTCAGATTCATTATGACCAGATCGATTAATTAACAATGTTTAATTTTAAATGCATCAAACACTAAGAAAATAAAATGAATCGTTTAAAATAATCGGTCGAAAACAGGTTTAAAAAACTACTTAAAAAACGATGTACTTAAAACTATAAGCATATACATAAAAAATATATTACTTACCTAAATACACTTTAATAACAAAAGTATGCAACTAATTTAAAAATAATTTAAATCATCCTTTTATAATGGTTGTCATGTCAACAATCAGAACACAATGCACATGCGTTAACTTTCAACGCCAGTTACGGTAACGCAAATTATTTCACTGCACTTATATCCAGTCTAGCAACTACTGTACATTCCCGATTATCCGGTTCATGAATATCCGGCCTAGTTTGCTTTTATCGTGATTAAATAAGGAAGGCAAGGCATGGCAGAAATAGTCATCTATTAATGAGTTTTTCAAAAACTAAAAACTGCTTGAGTCTTATCTTAGGGTTACTTTTCCATATCTGTGTAATCATTTATTAAAAAAAAAAATCACTTCAGTCAATTTTCTTAAGACTTAGACCTACGATATACTTTAACATTTTGTTTGTTTCCCGCATTTAAGTTAAGACATTACAGAATTTATGTTAAAATGCGAACACTTTAAATCCTTTAACTTACTTTTTCTGTAATAAATTCTTGAAAAGTGCTGTGCAGTTTATAAGCATTTAAAAACTACCAACACAGATCCTTCTATTTTAATTCGACAAGTTACCGGCAACAGCTTCTATGATTCACTGGGCCATGACTGCGTTCACATTCTACGTGGCTTGAGACAAATGGAGGGCTTAATGCTCAATAAGAAGCGATAAAATACGTATTACGTAATAAGTTTGGTATAAAGATGTTCTGGTATTGGAGAGTAAAGAAATGAGTTTGTAGAACTCCGGTCTATGCGGCTTTTTTGTCATCCGGCCTACCTTTCCGCCACATTAGGCCAGATATTCAGCAGCGTATTATAGTAGTTCCCTAAACGTCAACATTGTTGTTGCATATCGAGCGTCAATAAGATTAATTAAATTAAAATTTGGAAAAATTTTCCACCGATCCAGACAAAGGACTTTTTAAATTTTTTAATTCATATGATAATACAATTCATTATAATCCAGGTTGATCTACAACCGTGAAGTTTACTTACTTGAAATGTTTATTAATATGCAGCGCTTAAGCTGTGTAACTATTAACTATTACTTAGTTTAAACTATAACTAGTTGTTTGTTTTATTAAGACGATTAAGACATATGGCTAAAATGTTTAGAGCAGAGGTGTGGTCGCAAAGAACGTGATATTAAAACCAGTGAAAAATTCTGTGGTGGAAGCTTCATAAGCCAGATAACAACCTCCGGATATGAGGGATCACTTTTCTCTAGTGGTTATGTTACCCGGCTACGAACCCTAACACTGCGAGTTCGGTCCTCAATTCTCAAACACATAGGTTAGTATTAGGCAGAAAAAGAATTAGAGCTCCAGAAATTTGCCAAAATATATCCCATAATATATATATATATATATATATATATATATATATATATATATATATATTATGGGATAACCCAAATAAGACTAAACCCGAAGTGGCGAATCTTATACGTGAAGCGAGCACGAATGAAAACAAAACTAGTGTATCAACTACAAGTTGAATAAAAAATACACATCCTTGCAAGCTTGTTCCGCTGTCGTTCAAAATAAAAAATAAATTGATGATTTCTTGTGCCTTAATAGATTCAGGCTCTGAATGGAGCTATTTTTCAAAAAAATCGGCTAAAGAATTAAATTTCCATATAAAAAGAACAGGAAAAACTAAAAATCTATTCATCAGGAAATAGCTACGAAAAAAAAGAAACAAGAATTCGCAGTTAGCTCTATTAATCTCAAAAGTAGAATCGATCTCTCAAAAAAGAAAAACTATTGAGATTTACATAAGAAATAAAATATCGCGTGATTCTATTTGACTACAAGGTCAAATATCTCTTTACGTTGTAGAATTAATCTAAAATACCAGCAGGTGATCTCTAATGCCTGATTTACACTCGATCAGTTATAAGACGGCCAGTAGGCAGCGCATGCGTAGAAAGCCTGAAAAATGCTGTTCGGTCGATGGCAAGTAATTGTCCCTACGGGATGACAGCATGCCGCCGTATTGAATTTTTTCTTATTGCTCATGCGTTTGTAGAATTTGGCGGGGTTTTTTGGCATGAAAAAATTGATCACATCGTACATTAATTCCGACATTTTTTCTTCTTTCTGATACGATGTTATGCTATTTTTAAAAAAAATTTTGCCATTTCTTTCCTAAAGTTTTCCAAATTTAGGTATGTTGATCTTTTTTTTAACAATTTATCATGCTTATTTTGTCTAAATATCAATCTATTTAATACGATATGCAGTAACAAAGAAAAATTCAGGGAAACCAAAACAGCAATTTATAACAAAGCATGGAATGCCTGAATATATCTTATGAAATTGTGGCTGAAATAAATATATAATTGGCCGAGTGTAATTCTTGTAATTGGCTGAGTGTAAACCAACCTTAAAGTGAAAGCAAAATAAATATTTTATTCAAGACTAGACGCCTTAGGCTACCAACCGGTTCGCCAATCAATGTTCGTTAAATTTTAATAATTAAATATTTTATGCAATTCCTACTTTAATAGCTTCTTCATCAAAATATTTTAAAACTTCAAATTTTGATTGTCATATAATTCACTCATAATATTATAAAGGCCTTCAGTCATAACGTAATATGTATCTGTCTAATTTTCTGTTAGCTCCAGTAGAATTTATGCTTTAAATTAAAGTGGAAAGGATTAATCTGCAATTAATATAATAATATTTTTTACTGAAACAAAGCTTTTTTTTATAGTATGATTACTGAAAACAAAGTCACTGTGCGTTTAAACTTTATGGGCACTAAAGAATATCTTTCTTAATTTATGCAATATTTCAAGAATTTGTCAACAAAATTTTCTCAGATTCATCAGGACCAGATCGATTAATTAACAATGTTTAATTTTAAATGCATCAAACACTAAGAAAATAAAACGAATTGTTTAAAATAATCGGTTGAAAACAGGTTAAAAATACCACTTAAAAAACAATGGACTTGAAACTATAAGCATATACAAAAAATATATAACTAACATAAATACACTTTAATAACAAAAGCATGCAACTAATTTAAAAATAATTTAAATCATCCTTTTATAATGGTTGTCATGTCAACAATCAGAACACAATGCGCATGCGTGAGCTTTCAACGCCAGTTACGGTAACGCAAATGAGTGAATTTTTCTACGCCAGTTGGGGTAACGTTATGCAGTATTAGAAATTTTTAATTTCCTTTATTCTGTTTTATTTTAATTCAAAAGTACTTCATAATGAATCTGAAAGATCGATTAATTAACAATGTTTAATTTTAAATGCATCAAACATTAAGAAAATAAACAGCATCGATTGAAATAATCAGCCGAAAAATCTTAAGCCTAGCCTCATTACTGTTGTGAAAAAAAAAAAAAAAAAAAAAAAAACTGAACCCTTACTCATTTGGCGGTGGGGAAAGTGAAGATTTTTTTGGCTTAAGGATTACATATCCATATTACTTACACAAAATAACGAAAACACAAACAAAAATTTCGAATAATATTTATATTATTTTCACTCATTTTAATTTCTCCTAAGAAAATAGGATTTTTAAAAACATAAAATATCCATTGAACGATGGCAAAGTCTTTTTCTTATTTTGGACACAATATTGCCCGACATCGAAAATACTCGTTCACTAGCTACTGAGATTGGTTTTATAATTTTAATGTCATCAAATAACAAATCTAAGTATTTTGTTGCCTCAAGTAATGAAAATTCAACTTTCATTGTCTTTGGATTTATACGTTTTTCTTCAGGGTTTTCAAGAAACTTATGAATTGATTTTTTCCATGGCTTCTTTTAAGAAAGCATTACTCTGAGGAGTAGTTTCTTCGATTTGCTCTTCAGCAGAATTTGTTTACACGTAAGAATTTGGAAATATTCCAGACAAAATCTTTCCAGATAACTTAATTTTGTATTTTGAAGCTAAAGAAAGTACACTAGATTTCTTCGCTGAACTAGAAATGTTTTGTAGATTTTGCAAATACAGCAAAAGTGTTGCTAATTCTACTTGTCTCCTTCCTTGAATTCGTTCTTATAAAGCATATAAAAATTTCAAATTTATTCAGTGTTAAAATTTTTTAGTTCATTTAACAGAAATTCAAATATACCTTCACTTTTTAATAAATTGGCATCTCCAGCTACTAGATGAATCGGTCCCAACCGATAAAATTCAAAATATTTGTTTGTTTGTTTTTTGAAGAAGTGGAATATCCAAACATTCCGTAAAATCGGTTTTCTTAATTTAAAAACCGGTTTTCAAATATGACAAATTTACTTTAAAAAACTGGTTTTGTAAAACCGTCAAATTCTAATTGCAATCGCTTTAAGATAAAGGTGTATCAGTCCTTCCTTTCAATTTACCAATTAAATAACTGCTTTAAATTAATAAAAAAAATTTAAATATGAAACAATTTTTTTAAAAATATATTGATAAACTAGATTATATTTTTTGTTTATATTATATTAACTTCACAAGCCAGATAACAACCTCCACGAAGGAATGTACACTTTTGTCTAGTGGTATTGTTACTAGGCTATGAACCTTAACGTTGCGAGTTCGAACCTCAAATTTGCGCACTGTGTTCCAAAATCGCCTGCGTTAAATATTAAAAAAAAATTGCATATTAAAGAAAACAATTGGAAGATTTAAAAAAAAATTGGAAGAAATTTGATGCCTCTAAAAAGGTAAAAATTTGAAAATATTATTAAAATATTTCTCTCGAGATAATTTCTTCCGAAACTACAGAAAAAGGGTAAAATGTTCATTAATTTCCACTATTCGAATAATTAACGATTAATTAGGAAATAATCTATGTTTGCACTTTGAAATGCTGACAGCATTTTTTTTTGTCGATACATATACTTTTATTCAATCGTAAAAAATTTGGTTGATTCATTTAAGAGAAGATGCCGAACATAGATATATAGGTCACAGTGACTTTTATTGACATTAAGATACGCTACTCGATAATCGTTATCAAGTTGAAACTTGAGCTAATTTTATTGATATTGAAATTCTATTTACTTCAACTCTTCTGTTAAAAGAACCATTAAGGAATTAACAGAATATTGCAGCATTTATAACTGCAACTTTACGCAGATCATAATCTGAGAATCAACCTTTTATGCATTAATTAAATTAATTATATATTTTTAAAATTTATTCAATATTTTTATGGTTTAATATAATTTTCTTATTTTAATAACTTTTTATGTTTTAATTTATTTTTAATATATATAATTTTATCGAAAAAAGAATGAAATTAATAAAATACTTGAGAAATTAACTTTACTTCTGATGATAAAGATTCCCTTAGTTCAAAGAAAATACATTGAATGATTATGGCAAATTTTATGGAATTTTTAGTTTAGTGGTAGTTAATTTTTAGTTTAGTGGTAGTTAATTTTGAGGGGCGGTCAGATGACGAGGACGACACCTGGGATTTAAGAAAACAATAATTAAATAAAAAGCGCCCATTAACGAAATCTCACAGATTACAAGTATTGTTTGACAACATCCTAAAACCTTCCGCGCTTTTGCGTATGCGTTAAGATAGGTTTAATTCATCAAAATAGGGGCGAGAGGAAAGATGAAAGGAGGGAATGTTTACATCTATACTTATATAAAACTCAATGTCTGTGTGTGTTGGAGCTCTACAGACCAGATCGTTCGACATACAAGTATCAAATTTGGCACATTCATACCTTGGAGGCTGGAAATGTGAACCTGGGGTCCCTTTTGTTTAATTTTTAATTAGAATTTTAATTATTAATTAAAACCTAACCTTCCCGCCAAAAAATCTTTTCATTTCCCCACCACCAAATGAGTTTCCTACGTTAACAAGGATAGGCTTAACATATTTTCGGCCGATTATTTCAAAAGATTCTGTTTATTTTCTTAGTGTTTGATGCATTTAAAACTAAACACTGTTAATTAATCGATCTTTCATATTCATTCTAAGTAAAATAAAGCAGAATATAGGAAATTAAAAATTTCTAATCTGCGTAATGTTACCCCAACTTGCGTAGAAAATTCACGCATTTGTGTTACCATAACTGGCGTTGAAAATTCAAGCATGCGCATTGTGTTCTGATTGTTGACAACTATTTTCAACGGATGCGGACTTGATTAAAATTATTTTTAGGTTAGTTTTATGCTTTTGTAATTAAATTGTATTTATGTTAATCATATATATATATATATATATATATATATATATATTGTTTATGCTTATTGGTTTAAGTATATAGTTTTTTTTTAACTAATTTTTTTTTAACCTGTTTTCGACCGATTATTTTCAACGATTCTGTTTATTTTCTTAGTGTTTGATGGTTTGATGCATTTAAAATTAAACATTGTTAATTAATCGATCTGCTCCTGATGAATCTGAGAAAGTCTTGTTGGCAAATTCTTGAAATATTACATAAATTAAGAAATATATTCTTTAGTGCCCATAAAGTTTAAACGCTCAGTGACTCTGTTTTCAGTAATCATTTTATAAAAAAAAATGCTTTGTTTCTGTAAAAAAATATTATTATATTAATGGATTAATCATTTCCATTTTAATTTAAAGCATAAATTCTATGGGGGATAACAGAAAATTAGAGAGATATATATTACGTTATGAATGAAGGCTTTTATAATATTATGAGTGAATTATATGACTATCAAAATTTGAAGTTTTAAAATATTTTGATGAAGAAACTATTAAAGTAGGAATTGCATAAAATATTTAATTATTAAAATTTTAACGAACATTGATTGGCGAACCGGTTGGTCGCCTAGTCTTGAATAAAATATTTATTTTGCTTTCACTTTAAGGTTGGTTTACACTCAGCCAATTACAAGAATTACACTTCGCCAATTATATATTTATGTCAGCCACAATTTCATAAGATATATTCATGCATTCCATGCTTTGTTATAAATTACAGTTTTGGCTTCCCTGAGTTTTGAAATATTTTAAGGAAGAAGCTATTAAAGTAGGAATTACATAAAATATTTAATTATTAAAATTTTAACGAGCATTAAGATTGGCGCAGTTTTGTGTTACCATAATTGATGTTGATAATTCACGCATGCGCATTGTGTTCTGATTGCTGACAACTCTATTTTCAACGAATACGGGCTTGGTTTGGAAGGCTTAAGATGTTTCCTATCGATTATTTCAAACGATTCTGTTTATTGTCTTAGAGTTTCATGCATTTAAAACTAAAAATTGTTAATTAATTGATCTGTTCATGAATGAATTTGAGAAAATTTCGTAGAAAACCTCTTGAGATATTATATAAATTAAGATAGATATTCTTTAGTGCCCACAAGGTTTAAATACTCAGCGACTCTGTTTTCAATGCTCATATTTTTTTTAAAAAAATTCTTCGTTTCGGTAAAAAAATTTTCTTATATTTATTGCAGATTAATCCTTTCCACTTTAATTCAAAGATAAATTTTACGGGAGCTAACAGAAAATTATAGAGATACATATTACGTTATGGCTGAAGCCCTTTATAATATTATGAATGAATTATATGACTATCAAAATTTGAATCTTTAAAATATTTTGACGAAGAAGCTATTAAAATAGCAGTTACATAAAATATTTAATTATTAAAATTTTAACGAGCATTAAGATTGGCAAACCGGCTGGTCGTCAAAGGCGGCAAGTTTAACAATAAAATAAAACTCGGATTACTTGCAAACGGAATTAAAATTATACGGTCAGAAACGATACGATATTCACATATACGTGAACAAAAATTGAACAAAAAAGTATTTAATAAGGCGAAAATCAAGGTAAAAAAATGACGAAAAATGCCGGAAATGCGCTCATCTTTCCGAGTCCTCTCCCCTCATTAAGATAGTATACTCGAAAAGTTGTCTCAGAACGAAACGAACAGTAAGAGCCAAAGTAACATTTATTTTGCTTGCTTTTTTGTTAGCTACGTTATGGTATTTAATGTGAAAAAAGGAAGAAGATTCAAATTTGTAGTAAAGAAAGAATTTATAAAACACAATAATTTAATAAAAAGAACATTTTGGTGAAATCTCACAGATTACAAGATCCAAAGTAACATTTATTTTGCTTTATTTGTTAGTTGTGTTTTAGTACTTAATGTCAGAAACATAAATGAGATTCGAATTTATTCAGCATTGTACTAAGACAAGGTCAGATTCGTTAATCTTTATATCATGAAGCAACTTTTAAATATATTATAAATAAAATACACACACACATAGGAAAAAAATGTATTTAAAGTGGTTAGAAAGCCAAATTGTATTTAAGTCATTTGATGAAGGAACTGACCACATTACTAGTTCAAAGAAAAGCTTATTAATAATTAAAATTTTAATGAAATATATTAACTGGAAAGATTTTATAAAAAATGTTAGAGTTCTAAAATTAAAGACATAACGAAAAAAAAAACAAATATTGGAATACAAACTGTTAGGTACATTTAAATGAAGCACCAATAACTCAGCAATTACAGAGCCGATAAGTGCGAAAAAATTCTTCGAAAGCTGAAGAAAAATTTATATTTTCTTTAAGTAATAATCGCTTTTTAAATTTAATAATATTGTGAAAAAATCCCTTGAAAATCATCAACTGATTAATTAAAAATTATAATTTTTCAAAAAGAATCTGAAGAATTCAGCTATCTCAATTAATGGACAGCATTTGCAGTTACTTTAGGCAGTTTTTGTTTTCATTATTAAGAATGTTACTCTTCAGTCTGAAATATTCGAGTAAACCAGAACTTTTTTTCCTCCACATTTCCATTGCCACATGAAGAAAGTACAAAGATGGAAGGTGGAAATATCGCTGCTTTTGTTAATCTCCCCAAAGAGAATGTGGTTGAAGAGTGTACCTGCAAAGACAGAAAATTTAATTACTTTCAAAGCATATAATTATACCACGACTGATTTCATTTTATTTAAAATTCAAAACTATAGGCATATATTTATGTAGAAATGATATGATTAAATTTCTAAATGCATGGAATAATACATGTATAAGGACCCAATTACTATAATACGGTAACTTAAAGTACTCTGGTTTCTGTAAAGTCTGGTTCTGGCTCTTCGGTCTGGTTAAGGCCGGTGACATTTTAAAAGTTAAATTAAAATGCAAGTTTTGAATGAATAACAGTATAAATATATTTATAAAGCAAAAATATAAAGTGAAAAATAACAAATTTATTGGAATATTGGAAAAAATAAAGGGTACAAAAATAAAATCTGGGTTGAATTGTACTTTAGTGTGACCCCGAGTTTGTCGCCAGTGTGGTAACCCAACGAAACGATCTTCTAGCAACCTAATCTAGTTTGTTTACTACTTTTTACAATGGTTGAACTGTACATCAACTACAACTATTTTATGAAAAATATTAAATTAAAAATAATTAAAAAAAACTAAAATGAAATCTTCAATCGCAAATTTTAAGTTATCATGTGTAAACAATATTATTTTTTTATGTTTAATTTTTTTAAACTTTCATTTTTAATTTTTTTAGCTGGTAAATGAAGTTTTGGAGCTCGACCGATTTTGAGATTTTAAAAAAACCCATTGTTTTTTTTAAATATCGATGCATACGTAATCTGATAGTTTTGTGATTGTTTTAAAACGGTTTAAACTGGTTAATGACTTAAATTAATTTAGACAATTCGTAAGAATTCAGAGAATAAATAATATGGAAATAAAGTCCTAACGTTAGTTGGCGATAAATCGTTAAATGTGGCAACCTTCTGCACTATTTTCTATACAAAAGTGTTTGCACTGCTAATAAGACACTGTAATGTTATTTTTAATGTGAAAGCGAAAAGAAAATATTTATTCTTTTGTAATTCTTAACTGTCGTTATGCGGTTTTAGAAATTGTCTTAATTTTAATTTAAAAATCTGCAATGGAATTCCTTGCACTTTTTGTAGTTCTTTTCCTTCTCCGACGGTTTCCTTGATAATTCTTTATCTCGTTAATTATAAATGGGATGGCTGGAAATATTTTGAACCTTCAGAATGGATAAAGGGTGAACGGAATATAATATTTTTTACGAGTTGATGAAGTTGGGAAAAGGATGCTTGTTTGAAATTTTGTATGGAGTATGGTTTGATTGCTCCTTCCTTCATTCCTTCTTTACTTTTGATTATGTACTGTTTCTGTTATCCACACTTGTATTCACTGTGATAGCGAAGCTACTTGGATCCGGCACCCGTTGCTAGCAAAGCCATTGAATGTTTTTAATTTTTTTTAAGTTGAAAAATACTGCCAATGCCTTTTAAAGATGCTGAAAGCATCGTAAGCTCTAAATTTTTTTGTCAAAACAGCAGATTGGCGCAGCTGGTTTGCAAAAGTTTTCTTTATCTCAAAACTGTAAAGATAAGCCGCAATAGTGACCCTAAAGGTTAAAAAAAAAGGCTTCTCATATAAAACATATCAGTAAAGATAATTTTAATGCAGAAAGTGTAACCGTAACTATTTTGCAGAATTGTTTATTTGGTCCGTCATCTTTTTTGTCGACTTAGCATCATTGGCGCACAATACTTCGCACATAACATTGATTAACCAGATTATCCATGAGGATATGGGATAAAATCTGAACCTTCTGCTTATGCGTCATTATCATGTATCTGCACCATCTATCATAAGAATTTCCTAAAGAGTGTATTATGAAGTATTTTTTTTTCTCAATTACTCTAAAAAAATGACGAGAGGAGAATAGGCAACTACGTATGACATGATCAAAATCAAAACGGTGGTCGGCGCTGGGCGAATGATTCATTACTTTTCCTTATTACTTTAAATATTTAAAGATTTCACGTCAAGCTTTGGAAGCTTCTATCACCAAATTCTAAAAACTCCGAGATGAAAATCATGATAGTATAATCTAATATTGACATACATTAAAAGCTAACAAATAGTATAAATTTTAATACTAAAACTGCAATTTTGACTGTGAGAATTTTGTATTGCCTTTCTGTTGTTGTTTCTAATGACTCTTGTCCTAGGCAAGTCCACTGAATTTAAGAAGTCATTTAAGCCAAGGGTATGCCTCTTGTTTTTTCAGTAACGCCATGTAGGGCCAAGAGAACGACTTAGCTACACACATGTCACAACCCTTTTTACGAGGAGGACTTCATTTATGCATTTCATTCACTCATCCACAGATAGTAATTTAGAACTGAATCAGAGAAGGATAACCCCTGATCCAGTACCCCCAGTGGTATTACTCTCGACATGGAGGACTTTGTGACCACGATATATTTATACGCGCGTCAGCCACCACGCATGCAAGGAGTCTTCGGCCGGCGGGGATCGAAGTAGCAACTCAAAGGACACAATTCCAACGCCCTACCAACCAGGCTATCCCAACCTACCTATTGCTATTCTTGCTCCTTCTACTGAAGTTATTCGATTATTTCAGCATATAAAAAGATTAAAAGGTATATAAAAGAGGTAAAAGTTATAGATATCTTGTATTTAAAGAATATCAAGCACAAGATAGAAGCATTCATTATAAAATTTTATAATGCCAACTGAATTTATGCATAAATCTTTAGTTTGGTAATACTAATGAATGAAATGCAAACAATAAATATGCAGTTTCTTATAGCTTTTATTTCATCAGCTAAATAGAATTGAAATACATTATTAATTTTAATATTTCAACATCTATACATAATATTAATTATAAAGAATTTGCTATCTATAATCTATACTAATATTAAAGATGAACTGGCGTTTAGGCTCTCTACAGGCCAGGCCGTTTGACCTAGAGCTACCTAATTTGGCATATATATACTTTTAGAGGAACAAAATATGCATCTAGGAGAGTTTTTTTTTCCTTGAATTAGAATTTTAATTAAAAAATAGTTAAAATATTAAGGGTTTTTTTCCCTACAACTTTCGAAAATATTACTTCACAAAAATTATTATGTTATCTAAAATTCCTTTAATGAATTAAACTCTTTTAATGATGCCATTTTTTGCCGAATAACTTTATTTTCTATTTTTAATAATTTTTAACTTATTATTCAGCAATATAATTTATTTTTGAAGTGGAATTGGAAGTGGTTATTTATATTTCACCCTTACTTATTTTCCTTTGTTGATGGTTAAATGATGGTCTTATTTTTCCATATTAAGAAATTTCAGTATAAAGAATAGTGTTATAAATTTAAAAAACTGTGCTGCACTTATTAATTAGTGACTTAGAATTTCGTCTGAAAGAAATTTTTAGTGTTCCCATTTTCAAGCACTGCTGCTCTTTTCGGTACCATGATTGAATGTTATAAAGTATAGATAAAAACATATGGAAATTCAAAGGACAATGAACAGGACAGTATAAGGCGTTTAAAATACTATGAGTTGAACAGCTGAAATTTTAAAACATTTTGCCGAAATAATACTGTAAACTGATTTTCACAAAAATATATGATTACATTTTAAGCAATCCTAAATCATGGCGAACCAAAAGCAGTTTATAAATGCATCGTTATAAAAGTAAATTGTATGTTAATATTAAGACCTAAACCAAATTGAATATTAATAGCATTTGCCAAATAACAATAGATGTTCTATTTACTTGAAATATTAGAGTGAGAAGTAAAATTGGAGTTTTATTTGAATTTCTCAATTTTATTTTTCGAAAAATATAGCTCTCAAAAATATACCATCAGACATGTTACCAAACTTTAATAGTTAAACTATTATGCTTGATTCAAACATAATAATTTAAATTAGAAGAAAGAATCAAGAACATAGTAGGTAAAAAAGGCTAATGACTTACGCATTTCAAGGAAGATCTTATTCCTGATACATCCTTCTCAACATAACATCTGCAGCAATATCAACATGAGTTTTCATCAATTCCTTCCATTCTTGAGAGCAAAAAAAATGTTTTTTCTCTCCCAGTATATAATCTTGCGCAGCACGTTTTAGATCAGCATCATCGTGTAGATCAGAAAGAATCAAAACATCACACGCATTTGATGCGTTCAAGTTCGTCTTCAAGAAGAAAGAACACCTGCGTTTTAGGGAGAGAATCTGATACTTGTCAGCAATCTTGTACAAACTGGATGCGCTTTCAAAGTGCAGATCTTCCAATGAATCCGTGTACATGTACAGAAGCATTCGGTGTATGGTATCGTCCTCGAAATCGGTGATGTCGACATGTCCACTGTTCCTCTCCTTCATGTCGTTGCTGAACATGGTCCTGAACACTGGAGACCTGGAACTTAAAATATTTTTATGAGCTGGGAAGATTTTTGTTGAAGTACGAACCTCTATGTCACTGAAATTGCCATCGTTATAAATGGATTTCAAGTCTTCTGTCAGATCTGATAAGTTGTGAGATTCCCCTTTTTGGATATTACGCTCACTTATACTTTCAACAATTTCATTCGTTGATTCAGGGCTTTCCATTAAAAAGCCGCAAAATTCTTTTGTAGCAGCTCCAGTTGAATGGACATACTCACACTCAAGAGTGAGCACATCATTCGGCAAATAGTGGCTTTGGTTTTCCATCAACTCTTTAGTAGAAAGCAACGTGCACGATACCCCCTTTCTTAAATCTTCTTGGAAATATTCATGGGTTCCGCAATTTTTCTTTCTCCCTGCCGAATCCACCACAGATGTTTTAAACGAAAAATATTTTAAAGAAAACCTGTGATTAAATTTTAAGACTAATTCTTTTTCAAAATCCAGTCCTTCAGTTATAAAAAAATCTAAATCAATAAAATCAGTGTTCAGTTTATATTTTTTCCCCGATTTAAGAGAACTGAATTTTTCCATCCTCCACAAGAAAGATCTCCGATTCACTATGTAAACCGTTCGGGCATATAAATATTCGACTTTATCAGGTTTCTTTTCTTTTTCCCATAAAGTACACTCAACAGTCAGAGTGTCTTTGGGAAGATATGCTTCTTTTTTACTTCCGAAAATAAAATTCCGTGTTTGGCTTTCTAGGAAACCCCACATTGAATTCATTCCGAAACTTAAATTCGGTAATCCGTTTATTTCTTGCAAGATCGAGCCACTTTTATCCACAAAAGCGAGCAGATAATTTAGTTGAACGAAATTCTTTCCAGAGTTGTCTGGTACTCTATGAAGAGAAAACTCTAGTTTATTTTCATTATTACATCCCATGGGATAGAAATACAACTTCCATTTCGTGCCTTTCAGAGAATCTGCAGTGAAAACAGGACTCACTATACATTCGTTCTTTTTCAACCAACAATGACTTAAATTCTCAATTTTCCATTGGAAAGTGCATCCAATCGTTTCATCATTTATTTCAGTTGCCATTCCGAGTATCTCTCCTATAAACTGTTGATATTTGTACATTCACACGAACAGTGACTATAGTTAAATATTAGTAATGACATTCAATTTGTGACGTGGAAAAAATTCAGACATCAACACAGTCTAGTACTGCATATTGCAACTGCATTCCGGTTCATAAGATTCAGAAAGCGAGGGGAATTCCCATTCGTTCAACGGCGTTTGATTTTTGGGCCAGTGATTGGTTAATTATGAGCACGTGATTCATGATGTTCCCAAAAATGAAATTCTTAATCAGAGTCTTTATCTATTTATTTCGAGCAACAATGATAAAACACGTACTACTTTTTTTTTTCCTTGGTCGATTTAATTGTTGCTCGAAAAGATTAATTTTAATTTCTATCCAAACGCTCCTACTCAATTATTAAAATTACAAAAAAATTAAAAGATTTGATTTTTTTTTTACAAAGCATTGTAAAATAAAAATGGGTATTAGATTTTGTTCTATCTCTATTTTATTTTTAAAATTTTCACTTTTTTAGAAAGTAGTGAGTGACAACGTGAAAAGACAAAAAAAAAATAATGTAGTTGTGATAATATATTTCATAACACAATTGCAATTATGTGTTTTGTTGGAAAAATTAAATTGAAATCTGTCTTTTAAGGTTGCTACTAATACTTCATCCTCTGGCGTTTCCATTGTTAATGATCAATATATGAATAATCATAGTTTGTTTTTTCATATAGAGTAGGTTTTAGAATAAGGTAAACTTTCATTAAAATTTTTGAAATGTTGAATTAAAGTTTAACATCAGAATCCAGCACTAGTAAAGATTTTTTAAAGGAGTTATTTTTTAAACTAATTTTAATTTTATTTTTTTAAAAACACTATTGCTCTTTTTTGTAATATAATTGGTTGTAAAAGGTTTAAATAGCTATATTTGCTTATGCCGCTATCGTATCGTAGCAAGACATCTAAAAATGCGATTAGAGTCTTCGGACTAGATCGGAGCATGCGCGGTCTCCCGCATGCGCAGAAGAGAGAGCGGAGGCTCTTATAAAGAGCACCATCCAATTGATTAATAATGTCGAATTCCTCGAGCACAGAAGAACCATTAACTCCGATGTGTGCTGTGAGACACTCCGAAGACTACGCAGGTCCATCAAGAACAAAAGACCAGGGCTACTCATGGAGGGTGTGGTTCTTCTCCATGATAACGCGTGCCCACACGTCTGTAGGGTCACATACGCGGAACTGGCCAAGTTCGAGTGAGAGCAGCTCGACCATCTGCCCTACAGCCCGGACATGTTGCCCTGCGATTTTCATGTGTTTGGTCCACTGAAAAAAAATCTGAAAGGGAAGAGCTTCAACTCGGACGGCGAACTCAAGGACGCTCCGAAGGGACTGGGTCTCGTCACTGCCACAGGAATTCTGGGAACAAAGAATCCTTCGACTCGTTAATCAATGGGATCGTTGTGCTCAGGCCTATAGTGTATACTTTGAATAAAGTCTTCATTTATACCCACGGTGTCGTTTCGTAGCTTTTCATTTGAACACTCCTTGTATAATAATATGATAAATTGAACGGTGTAAGGTTTCTGAAGATGTACGAACTTTGTGCTTATGGAAATTTCACATTTTAAAATATTTTGTCGGGGAAAGGATGCAAATCTCGTTACATAAAGTATTTCATTAAAGTATTTAGCAACCATTAATCTCAATGAACTAATTGGTCGCGAAAGACGGCTAGTAATTAAAATATTACAGGAACACTGTCTCAGATTTGATGCGTTGAATGTTTTAATATATCCATGATTTAATTTTGTGATTCTATGGTAGCATGAGATTTAGAATTTTAGATTTTAATCTGATTTTTCCTATATTATTTTATTTTCATTTTATTGCATTGCATAATACTTTAATGTTTTATTCTTTTGTAAACTGAACGTTTTCTTTGTTTTGATTACAAAATATTGTTTGGCTTATTGTTTCTTCATTGTGGGCCAATTAAATCATTTATGTATATATGTAATGAGGAATTATATGATTATACGGCATAATCAAAAACAAACTTTTCATTACTCTTTTTTTTATCAAGCAATTTATTTGGTTTTATACAAATGTTTATTTTAAACAACTGACTGTCATTTATTTCTTATTCACTTAAGATCGCTGACATTTATCTGTCAGCGATTTAAGCTGAGTGAGCTCTCTTGTTTTTTTAGTAGCGCCAACTAGGGCCAAGAGTACGGCTTAGCTAATTCATGCGCCACAATGACTTGCACAACCTCTTTTTACAGAGAGGCACTTTCACACACCTCACAAATAGAACACAGAAGAGGAAGAACGAGGACTCGAACCGTGACGCGTTACCCCTATGCCAGGACTCCGCCTCACTTTAGCTTAATATTGTTTGGTTTGTGTTATCAGTCTTTGACCTTGAATACTAAGATCACGTGAACACTAAGCCATTACCCCTTTCGGGATGGGATGCCTCTATTCCAGACGTTCGCTGGGGACGGAGCGTACGCGATAGGATTCATTCCACAGAACAAGGGTTTCCGTCGCTAAGCTTAACTTTGCAGAAGAAAAAAAAAATCACACACACCAAAAAAAAAAAAAGTGGAAGTCCTAATGTCGTAATTTTTTATACCTAATATAGATTATGGGTTCAGTTGTCATATACGTTAAATATAGCATTTAATATCTCTCCCTTTTAATTTACATTAAAATATTTTTTAAAAACTCATATACAATGTGAAATAATTTTCAGAAGTCCTATTCCGTTCTGAAGTTTTAATGGACAAAATACATTAATAAACTTTAAAATGAATATTAAAAAAATTTAAAAATGCAATGTAAAATAAGTAGAAGGCAGGCACGCAGTGAGATGAGATTCTGATAAAATATCACTCAAAATCTCGATTTCTAATTCTTTAGATCTTGAATATGGTTTGACGGTTTTTCAAACCCGCTTTTAAAAGACCGGTTTTTTTAAAGTAAATTAGTCGCATTTGGAAACCGTTTTTTAAATTAAGAAAACCGATTTAAAGAATTCATATCATTACTTAAAAATTAATCTTAAACTTATTTGATTTGTTATTCATTCTATGCAATAGGCAACAAACACATTTTTTTCAATGTTGCGAGTTGCGATGGCCAGTGCTTGTGCATTGCGCAGATGCGCCTGCGCAAGTGGAAAAGACATGCCTAAGCGATTTATTTTATGTTAGTACATATACATATGTACTGACGAACGCCTGATGACGAGCGCCATCTGCTGGCCAATAGGTGTTGATGCTTGTTAGACGGAGTACAGATGGGACGGGTCTCAGAACGAAAGCCGCGACGTAGGTCTGGACGAGAGCTGTGAGACGATGAATGCAGCTGACGAAACGACGAATATTGCCATGCAATGACTGCGATATTAAGATGTGAATTAATCCTGCTACGTATTCAACGAAATCTGTTTAATGTTCATTTCTTTGTATTAATGTAATTGTCCGTCCTAAATGTAATTAAATGAGCGCGATTCTAAAATAGTAGTGATTCCTGAGTCCTACAAATGTATAAACATATTTTATGAATATTTAATGCATATGAAATTCAAGCATTAGAAATTTTTAATAGAGACAAATTAATAGAAAGTTCCTTGATTTTTTTTCTCCAAAGAATATATAGTTTCCCATGTATTGTGACGATACTTAAAATTTTCAAAAAAATTGTGACTTGAGCAATGTAATTATTATCATGTGACTACTATTGTTTGACAACGAATTCTAAAATCATCCGCACTTTTGCGCATGCGTTAGGATGGGTTTAATTCGTCAAAATAGGGTTGAGAGGAAAGATGAAAGGAGGGGATATTTACATTTAACAATAAAATAAACTCGGATTACTCTCAGACTGAATTAAAATAATACGGTCGGAAAAAACACGATGTGTTAATAAAGCATAAATTGATGTGCACATATGATCGCAAACTCGCCAAGTGTCATTCCAGAAAATGCCTTACATGGTATTGGCATACCTCTGTCATGAAATATTAACCTTTGGCGCGAATTTAGCATTTTACTAAATCTACCGTGTGATCCTTGGCGAGTTATTTGGCGATTAATTCCTGACAAGCGTTAATAGTATCAGAAAATCGAATTTGTGTTTTAAATGAGTTTTTCCCAACTGACTGAAACAAAAATTTGACACAAAACTACACATGCGGTCACAAAATCGCATACCAAATTTAATATATTCATGTCAATGCGTCTTTGAGCTAGTGCGTTTACATGTTTCTAAAAATGCAGATCAACAGACGGTCAATCCCTTGTTCCATTTAGCGTAAATCTCTGCACTATTCATGTTAAATCTGTGTACTAGTTTTATTCATATAACTCTCTTCTTTTGTAGCTATCGTGATAACCTATATTCGAACAAATAGACAGACAGACTCTCTCTGAACAGATTTTACTAAAACATTTTATAGAAATCTGCATATTTGGTGTAAAGACCGTATATCAAATTTTATTCGTTTAACTCAAACCGTTTTTGAATTATCTTTGTTAGAGACATTTTCCAAGAATGCGTTTTTCGAACTCATTGAGGTCTAAAACGCGGAGATTCATCAAAATCTCGAGTTCGAATTTTTCGACGATTATTACACTGCATAGACGAGAAAATAAAAATGGCCGAGTTTCATTCTTTATTTCATGTAGTCTCTGTGTTCCGTCTTAGATTCGCTTTTTCCCCATTCCAGCTGTGGTTGCCATGGAAACCGGCGCATGTGCAGTTTTTCTAGAACTTTGATACGTTTCTTTTTTTATGATTAGCTATTCAGATTTCGTAATGTCTAATTAGAGATGTAACCGTGTATATATTTGTGTTCGTGTTGGCTTTTATGTTCGTCAATAAATGTTATCCCTGAACTGGAGAGGTGAAAATTTAGGACTAAACTCGAGAGGTGCAGTCTAGGAGAGCGCATTTTCTTTAAACTCAAATTAAATTTTCTAATAAAAGTATTAGTATCCGTCAATATATTCTGCAGATATTTTTCTTGATATATAAATATGTTTTAGAAATTTTTCAAAATATATTATCATTGAAAAAATTAATTTCGTTGGAACATGCATTTTTCTTCTCAAATTGCATCTTAGAACAAATAATATTCTTGAAAAAACATATTATTTTCTAAATCATATTTATTTTCCTATTATACAAAGGTATATAGAAAACAATATAAGGGAAAAAATTAAACAATTAGATGAAAAATAAGAAAAATTGTCAATGGGTAAAATTGACCCTTTTTTTTATTATTATCATTGGTTTACGAGGGCATTTTAAACATACAGGTTAAGTACAAGTATAAAATTCAGCCTATAAATTCTGTAGATATTTCACTTGGTATATTAATATATTTTAGAATTTTTTCAAAATACATTATCACTAGGAAAATTAATTATATTTGAACATACACATCAGAATCAGCCGAATGAGAATTTTCATCTGTAAAATTTTATGCACAATTATCCTCATCACTAAAATTACTTTTTGCTTCATTTAAAACTCTCTGAAACTCTGCTTTAAAACGAGGATCCGTAGGTTGGATGATGTTTCGAACACCAAGTTTTAGAGCCATCTGCTAAGCCTTGTATGAAACCGGAACACAAAAAGGGAGATGCAAGCTCACAGACATCGAGCTAAGAAATAGATGAAATATTTAAAAAAGCATCCGCTGAAACCGGCTGAAAAAGTATACTTGTAGTAAAGGTCACGAAATAGGAAACTACAGGGTCAGTACATGCGGATGAGCTAAAAATAGAATAAGGGTGACAGAAAGTCCATCTTTAGCGGTCTGACAGACCGCACTCCCCAGTTAAGGATTATTCTGTGTTTGATGATATCTTTGATTCTTGGGAGTTAGAAATAGATTTTAGATGTTAGACATGAGTAATTATAACCACCGAACTACATAACAGAATTAGAATGATGCGATTGCATTTAGAATTATTTGGTAAAAGCTCTGGCGCCATGGACAACAACATTCACACTGTAATATATTTCACTTTGTGATGGGCGATGAAGATTAATAAGTACACGGAATTTCAATATTGTTTCAACACATTTGTCATTTAGCCAAATGAGACGTAAATGGCCAGAAACATGGAGTCAAAAAAAAAAAAAAAACTCCATTGTAATTTTCCTTTATTGTCTTTTGTAAACAGCAGTGCAATTTATTTTGGAAACACAATACATACTGGAAATCATGTAGTTACCAAAAATATTAAGTGTTATAGTATTAATAGAAATGGTATTAATGGAAAGTGTTATAGTATTAACGGAAAGATGTTATAAGAAAAACCTAAAAAATCTTTTAATGAGTACTTACTTCGTTTAGATATTACGAAATTACACTAATGTTAATAACTGTTCGAATTTAAGAATCAAAAACGAAGACAGCAATATTTTAAAATATTATTTTAAGAATATTTAAGAATTATTCTTTTTGCAGTTATTGAAATTAAAATCAGTTTCAGAGAAATGGAGTCAATGACTCCATAAATAAGAAGAAAATGAAAAAGAATAACTCAGTTATATGCACATTTCATAATTATACTTTTTCTAACATACAACTGAAAGAACAATTAAAATGTACTGAGTAGATGATTGTATTCATGGTCAAATTAACATGGGAGAATTGGAGCTAATGAACAACACGGAGACATTTGGATTGAAAATAAGAGCTAAACTATTGTTTTTCACATAATTCTTAAGCGCTGCCGTAATTCTTGGGTGATATTTTCCATAGGAGATCTTTCACCGGCTTTATAATAACTCTGTGCAATTGATTTTTATCATAAAACTCACTTTTAGGACAGGCGGATAAGAAATTGCCGATAAATTTAAGCACACAGTCTGCACAGTCGTCAAACTAACTCCCCAGCTGTGTCCTTGATCAAACTGATAAGACACCAAGTGAAATCACAATCGAGGAGTCAGATCACTTCACATATCTGTTAACGAGTTTATCACAGCAGTGGCGTCTTCATTCCAAAATGAACAATCCCATTCCTAAGCTCTTTCGAGATTAGATATTTTAGAATACTGAAACGCCCTAGTTTCGCTTTGAATGATAAGCAAATTTCAAAATCCGCAGTGATGGCTGCATTTGTATGGGGATTGCTGTGCAAAAGAGGTTCCCGCTTACTTGATGCTTCTTAAATAAATATACATTTAGACATCTTTTGAGAATTCTAAAAAAAAAAAAAACCTCCCTGTGATCGAAACACTTCTGGTTGAGCATATCTAACGAACAAAATGCGGGCCTCGAATATTTAAACAATTACATTTAACGAAAGGGGGAGGAATTTTCTACTGATATCTAAGTATATCTACTCCCGTTGTAGTTTCGTTGAACATTCGTAGCCTTTTCTGTATTTATATAGGATTACCTATTGATAGCGCAGCTCTTTTATAGCTCACAAGGGTAATCAGCT